>CM046472.1:17433315-18033315 GCA_025506415.1 Flaveria robusta
ACTAATGATCTGCTGTTCTAGATTTCTAATCACTTCTGATAAATTTTAGGGAGTGGATTATGTGGATAGAAAAGCCATTGCAGGTGTATGCAACTTGACCTGACCCAACCCATTTTGACAGAACCCATTCTAACCCCTTATGTCACATGTAGTTTAATAGCACATACAAAACCCTTAGACAAAACCTATCAAGAAGCTTGTTTCGTGATTTGAATGTCAGTTTCATGATAAAGTTTTTTTTTTTTTTTTTTTTTTTTTTTTGTTGTTGTTGTTGTTTCTTGCAGTGACTTATTTTGAGAACAACAGAGCCGGGATCACTGTATTTGGATTCATGCTGGATAGGACATCATTGCACACCATCTTTGCAATCGAAATGTCACTCACACTATGGTTACTTAACAAAACAATCGGTTTCTCATGACAAATTCTTTTCGACCCCATTCCAAGTAGTTTGCTTTTCAAGTTTTGCTCGAGAAAAATGCAGAATTCCGTATTGATACTAGGTGGTTTAATATAAGTACCGTGCGTGTTTCTCAACGTGTAGTCCTGGCTTGATAGAAATCGACATGTAACATCATCCGCTTAGCGCCACTTGGCATCGTGTAATTGGTTGCTCGGTAATCAAGATTCTGCTGTATTCTCTGCTTGGCCTTTCTGAGTGTGGTGCTGCTTCGTATATTACTGTTTGTCAAAGCAAGCAATGGTGTCATCCTGGAATTAATATTTTACTCTATGCCACGTGGACTATCTAGTGCACTATGTGATTGGTGGAGTGATACTGATGTGTCATTTAGGAATCAAGATTCTTTGTATACTATTTTGAGCATTTGTATCTTATTAATTGTTTTCAGCATATATTTTGTATGCTAGAATGGATGTGAATTGGATGAACATTTTTTTTATCAGCTTGTATACAAGTAATTATACTAACTTAGTGGATATATAATGAATTATTATGGGTTTGCGTGAAGATCGATATGTTTGGTAAGCTCTTTGCACGTATTTTACTAAATTTCTACACATGTACAAGTTATTTGCAAAATTCAGTTTGAATGGCTTGAACCTATTAAGGCTTGTTTTTTTTCTGATTAGTAGCGATGTGCATTCGCTAGCTTTAACCTACTTTACATCTTGTTATTTATTTATTTATTTTACAAACAACATAACATAGTAAAATATGGTGTTAAGTGTGACTTGCGAATTCATCTTTGACAATATAACTACTACTTTCATTGTCATACCTTGAGAGACAATTTTTCTATAGACATGAAAGATAAGGGAACCATTTTTATCGTAGTTCTTAACCAAAATTAACTATTTTTTTGTTTGATTGTTGAAGCTACTGGTGTAATCCTATTACATTCTAACATATATTTTTTTTATCTCATATAATTTGTCTTTGAACTAATGGTCTTGTAAGCTTCCACCAATTAAATTAAAAGTTTACTTATATTTATTATTAATAGAAACAAAAACTTTCCTATGATAAGAGATCCACAAAAACCACGATTCTCATTAAATCATTCTTTTGTTACGCTATATAATATATTGCTAAATTACTAATATTTAAAAAATCAAAATCCAAACCATAAACTTCACAACGAGTCACAATCAATCGATGGACTAATGGGGACGTTGAGATTGAGATGGCATAACGGAGTGAGCTGAGCCGCATTTGTGAGGTTAACCGGGATTGACTGAATCGCATTTTTGAGACAATGGCAAGTACCTCTAAGAACATCTTTTGAAGCGTTAGCCGCTTGCACCAAGTCTTCTGCACTAGCACAACACTGTGGGCTAGGGCGGTTCGAGTTTCCAAACAAGAAAGACTCGCAATTCATCAGCTTTAAAATTACATCACCACAATTCACTTGTGCGTTCACATGTTTTGACAATGAAACCATGATGATCATAATCAAACCAAACAGGATCATTTTTCGAGCCATCATTTCTTCGACGTCAAGAAATTAAAAAGTAAATTTATAATGTATTTTTTTGATGAGTTCTAGGGGTTAGGGTAAAGGGTCTTTATAAGGGGGATTGTGGCTAATTAAATGTTAAGAAATTAAAGCTTAGTTAATGTATGATAATATTAAAGGCGTTATAATATAATTATGTCCCATTAAACTAATTGAAACTTATATAATGAGATTGGAAACCGTTTGGAAGTGTACATTATAGGAAAAAAAATAATTAATATGTTTAACTATTTTTTATTATTTTAAGTAAGAAAATATATATGAAATATAAATTAATATCTACTAGCAAAAATACCCATACGTTGTTACGGGTGTAACGCCCTAAAAATAATTAATTGTGGTTAATTACTTTTAGTCCTTCTAAGATGCTTATTGCAGTTAAGTAATAAGTAAACATTTCACGTGATTCGCGAAAGGTTAGACCTTCAAAAAAATTGTTTTTCTAAACCAATTTACTATTACAGTTAATATACTAATTAAAAATGATAAATTCAATGCTCAATAACCAACATTTGACACTAACATACATAACCAATTCATATGAACATCACCTATTAATAACAACTAGTGTGTGAACCCGTGTTTTGCCGCGAAACTTGATTTTGATTATTTGTATATTATTATTCAATCCGTATTTTGAAAAAAATTATATTGAGAATTCGTTTTGAAAAAAAAAAAACCATGTTGATACGTTGATATAATTTAACACATTATAAGATAAATTTAGATTTCATATATTAAGGGCTTGTACATTTTTAGTTTGATGACTTGCATATTACTACACATAGAGGGGAACCAGCGCTTCACCAGGGACAACAAATTACAAATAGTTTATGGCTTATTTTCTTCATTTTTTTATTTTAATATTGTGATTAAATTTCATTAAAAAAAAGATTGTATTTATGATAAGAATGCAACTACGCATACCCTTATATAATATAGAAGTTGTGTTTTTAATATAATAATATATATTATACGGTTTCTACTTATATTAAAAAATAAGTATTAAAAAAAAAAAGAAAACAACTGTGCCTGATTGACAGTTCGCTGATGTATAAAATCAACCAAAGACGTGCGACCTTCGTTGACAAGGCTCAGAATGTTTAGACCACATGATAGGGTGCAAAATAAAATACTAATACAACTAAGCAAACATTATATAGTGAGGGTGCAAAATAAAATTTCACAAACAACTGTTTTTAAGTATTGTGTTAATTATAAAGAACTAATGTAGAAAGTAATTAAACCTGTGAATTTTTAAACAAACAAAAAGAGCTAGATTAGATACATTTGAACTACGATTCCATACTGTCTTTTTCTTAAGTTGCAGATTTATTTGAATTAAAGTAGGTGAAATTTGACAATTTAAGATGAAAACAAACGTTTGCATAGCATAGAAAGGCCTATGACAGTTGTAAGCATGCTCATTGCCAACCAACCCTTGCTTCATATCATTTTTAACTTTAATTCAACTCATCTCACATCATGCATACAACAAACAACATTCCCAAAAATCCTTTCTAACCACCATAAATTATAAGATTACACCTGCACTCATTTGATTTCACCTTCCTTCACATCATTATTTACCACCTCATTCTTGTATGCAACTATATTTGCAGGATTTAATCAGTCGAGTTTGCTATCAACCTGGTTGAATGTCCTTTCTCGAGCTTTTATAATCGTATCACCAATCGGTTTTTAGAGAGCAACTCTGTAAAGTTTATTAGGTGAAACGTGCTTATTTTAAAAACACAAAAACATATCAGTCATCTGTTTATTACTTATATACCAAAAATCACTAAAAACAGTTGTTCCAAACAATGGTCTTCCAAGAAACATGTTTCACGTTGATACCAAATCATTCTACCTAATAATCAATGGAAGATGAAAACAACATATAATGCTTATAAGCTTAGACTGTTAGACAGTGTCGAAGCACATATCAAACATTTTTTCTATGTGCCTTTCCATTTTCAACATGAGCATCAGAGAAATCACAAGACCTTTGTCTAGCTTAAAAAGACATTTCATTTACTACTTATGAAATTTTTTTTGTAATTATTGTGACTAAACATTAACCTATGTTAGAATGATATAGAAACATGTAAACATTAAGAACATACTCTTTTAAGGCAAAGGTAGGAAACATATAAACATCAAGAACACTCTTTTTAAGGTAAAATTCTAACATTTAAATAAAGTCATCAAGAGATTTGAAAGGTTAAAACTCGTTATAGACACAAAAAATTATAGCAAACTTTGTCACTATTATTAGAACTAAGACTAAGTTGTTATGCTTCAATCTTCCAGCAAATTTGTTTCATTTTGGTTTTTACATATCTCAAACTTTTGCCGTGACTGTACGATTGCGAGATTCGTTGTGTAAAAACCGGGTAGTGAATGGATTAAACTTTGCTTTCAAAGCATTTCACCACGTTTCTATTTTTATCAATTTTCTTTGTTTTAAACTGTGTTCATTACTATCTACAGTTGTAAGTTGTATAGATGTAACCAATTAACTCATATACAAGTGTTATATAAAAGGTCAATACTAACCAATCTGGTCTATATAAGGCATTTTCATGGTTGTGAAGCTCATACTATGGAAAATGCATTAGACTTTTGTTTGTCAACACAAGTAATTTTAGTATTTGGAAAAACTAAGGGTGCGTTTGGTTCGTGGAATTTGTTAGAATTGAAATTAGAATTGGAATTTGAATTGGACTAGAAGGAATTGCAATTGGAATTCAATATTTTTCAAATGAATTGGAATTCAAGGGAATTGTAATTTATAAATGGAATTCAAATTTTAAAAGCATTATTAGTGACAAAACACTTATAAAAGAATTAGAATTTATCACTCATTGCAAACCACCACCACCTCCATGATTACTGATCTCCGCTGCTACATACCATCGGCTGCCACCGTCATCACCACCAACAATTGACTGCGACCACCAACCGTGCCCAACGACCACGCCCGTTGCTAAAAATCAATCGTACCCAACCGTCGCCGCCAACCGGTCAGGCACGCTGTCGAAAACCGACGGTCGCTATCGAGCGCGTCTAAAACCGACGCGGTTCGGCGATGATAGTCGGTGCTCAACTGCGGGCGCGGTCGGTGGAGACGACCGTTTACTGGCGCAGATGCGGTTAATAGTGACCGTCGATTGTCGACAATGATGACAGCACGATCGGTTATTGGCGGGTTTGGGTTATGGGCGACTGTTGGTGGTCAGATAGCGGCAGTCGGGCGGCGGCGGTCAGTGGCCAGGTAGCGGAAGTCGGGGGGGGCGGCGGCGGCCAGGTAGCGGCAGTCGGGGGCGGCGGCGGCAAGGGCGGAAGCGGTCGGGGTCGGCGGGCGGTGGCGGTGGCGGTTGTTGGTAGCATTGGTCGGTGGTGGGTGGGGTGGTGGGTGGCGGTCGATGGCGAAGGCGAGGGTCGGTGGAATTTGAAATCCTTCAAAATTTGGAAGGATTTTTAAATCCTTCATTTGAAGGAATTTGAGGGAATCAATTCCAATTCCAATTCCAATTCCAATTTCTTTCGTAACCAAACACGTTAAGAATGGAATTCGAATTTCAATTCCAACAAATGCCTACCAACCAAACACAATGACCAATGGAATTCAGATTCCAATTCCATTAAATTCCATCGAATTCCTACATACCAAACGCCCCCTAAGATTCACCGGTAGGATGGGCCATCAGAAACATGAGGACATAAGAAGGGTAAGACCATCCCCCTACTTTTTTCCTATAAGCAAGACGATGAAGCAAAATAGAGGCAACATTTTATTCATAGCACGTAATAGTTTCACAAAACATAATTAGGAACCGTAACAGAGCACATACGTATCTTTACTTAACACATCTGGATTAAGCACATAATAAGATGTTGTAGAGTAAATCAAATTCTTCCAATGAAAGTAAAGAAGGTTACATAAAGAAACGTACCTAATGAAGCTGACACGCACTCGCATCTGGGCAACCACATTTGGAAACGGATCGGAGGGGGAGGCAAACGGGCACGTCTTACAAGTTTGAGGAAATTACTATACTACCCATAACTACCTCTTCTGTTAAGATTTAAGAAAAAGAATCATTCTTCAAACCTTCAATAAACTCAAGATAAGAGCACACGTTTAAATAACATGTTTGAAGTTTCTCTACGAATTTGACTTCCTATAAAATACATTGAGTTAGTCTTTCAAAGGTAAAGATTAATCAAATCGATTAAACACATAGAAAGAGATTAATAAAAAAACAAGAGACAAATACGAAAAATAGGTATTAACACTAATCTCCGTTAAATTTTTTGTTAAATGAGTGCAAAATAACCAAAATAAATACTCTTACAATCACCATCGCTCTCTATGTTTTCCCCTCTTTCTTTTCTGTTACCCTAATTAAGGGTTTTTTTTTATTTGAATCGGGTAGAACAAACTATGAGGGGAAAGTGATGATGAGGATAATAAGACCGAGAAGGGTGATGATGAACAGAATGTGTAGATGATGATGATGATCGGTGGGACAGAGGCCCGTTAGTGAGGTGAGGCGGAGGCGGAGGCGATGGTGGGTGGTGGTGCCCCTAGTTGTTCAGTTGAGGTTACGTGTTGGTTTTGTTTTTTGTTTTTATAGTTTAGACTTTATAGTAAGTACATAGATGGTACCTGGGTTAAAATATAGTTAATTACACAAATGGCCCCTTTAGTTACAAAATGGTATTTTAGTCATTTCATCACAATTTAATAGAAAAGTTAATGAAAGTTAGTCTTAATACTTTAATATGTTACAAAATTGAATACATAAAACCCAAACATGTTACTCAAAAAAATTAGTATCCAAACATGATATTTTCGCGAAACTACAGTGACTATTTATGTAATTGACCGATGGATTAATGGGGTTTGGTTTATTATTGATTTTGAATTAAAATTCTTTGTTTGTTTATATATTAGGATTAGGAATATATTTATTTGTATTGACTGTTCATTGTAAACATTAATTTTCATAGATTTTGGTTCTTAGAATTAAATTGAATTTTATTGATTATAAATTTTCATAACTTAATACATGATCCATCCTTTACTTATATGAAAAATTATGATTTACATTATTTATCTTTAATAAGTAAACACAACATTCTTTAGTTTAATAATGATATCATTCTTAGCAGTAACAAAAGTTAACTCTTTGTATTAGGGTTCTTTAAATGACTAATTTACACTTCTTAAAAATAGGAAATATGTAATATTTACTATTATTTTATTTTTTTTTTATTTTACTTAACTGTTCTTTCTTTTTCTTTAATTTTTTCATGTGTTTTTATAACTTATTTTAAATTTATCAAATAATTAATTTAATCTTATTTTTAAAATATATTTTTTCATCCATCTTAGCCTGCCTAAATTTTTTAAGAACTATTATGCCTCTCGTTAGGGTTATATCGACTTCTTTAAAACAATGAAGGTTATTATTGATCATTCAATCAAGTCGACAAATGTGATCATCAACTTTAGATTTTTGGGATTTGAAACTGTGCCACGCATCTGTTGCTGAGGAATGTTTGGGCCTTTGAAACGAGGATTCAAGTTATCAACACCATTCGTTCATTATGTTCGTTATTTAAAAAATTTTAAGTAATATAGAGCATTCTAAAGGTGAGAAGAGGTGAGAAATTTAGTTTTTGTGGCCAAACAAGTTTAGTTTAAAGAAAGTCATAACAAGTTTTGGATCAAGAAAAGACCAAATGAGTTCGAAACTCATCTTTTTGAATCAGATTGATTTTAACTGTGTGACGACCCTAAAACTAAGGTTAGGCAAATTAGTAGCCTTAAGAATTATTATAAGTTGGTAGTGTATATATATATATATATATGTGTGTGTGTGTGTATATATATATATATATATATATATCTTATTAGAGATTGCTAAGGTGACTTTATTGGACTATATCTATAAGAATTTTGTATGTGTGATTAAACATGCATGTATATATGAATATGATACGTGAACATGCATGCATGCAAAAGTATTTACGTGTGCATGTATGTAAACTTTTGTGAACTTTGTGATTTTTAAACCATGTATGTAAGTTACCAAACCATAACATTGTATGATTAGTTACTTGATTGATAGATGCTTTCATCTAATAAGTAATGAACTAAGATTAAAACTTAATAAAACATTACCAAACAAGTTAAATTTTAGAAAGTTGATATCAAAAACCAAATCCAAACTAATCATAAACACTTGAACACCAAACTAACATACAAACTCAACTCAAGAACTCGAATCATTAGGGTGTTAACAAACCTAGATTAGTAACTAATCCAAAAACAAACCTTAACTTAATAACTAAGAATGTCATTAACACCTAAACTTGACACCTAGCACTACATACACTTATCCTACTCCTAAACATGACACATAAACTCCTAGACTAAACACCTCATGAACCTAGATTTAGAGGTGATGATGAAGATCTCCTAGAGACCCTCGGCCGATGGACACCATAACACCACCATCACCATCGACCAAAACCACCACAACCGCCACCATCCCTCGGCTCTCTCTCTCTCTCTCGGTTCTCAAATCACACAACCACCACCTACAATCTCTTGCTCTCTCTTTCGGCTCCAACATTAACCGAGCACCATCATCAAAGACACCATATCTTTGTCATAACATCAATCTTCTTCAACCAACACACTTGTGACCAACCCTCCAAGCTCAAGAACCACCATACCAAGTGGATTATCAAGAATCTAAGAAGCAATTCCATAAGCCTTTCTTCTACTCCAAACAAGGTTTGATTCTCAAAATCTATGACTAACAAGTTTAAAAAGTTATATATGTATTTAACATACATATATAGCCAACCCTTTATGTATGAGCCATCAAAGTTAATTACAAACCTCATGAACACTTGATTTTCAATCACAAATTAGAAAGAAAGAATCCAATAACATAAAGTTTGAGAAATTTTATAAAAACCAAGAATTTAAACAAAAACAAAAGGTTTAAAGGGTTGAAATACTTGTTATTTCATGATTTACTAAGTAGGTTAGATTAAATATTTAAATGACCGTGATTGTGGGAATAAAATTTAGAAATTTGTTAGAAAATATTAGAAATAATAAACTAGAAAATATAAAATAATTATATGGGATATATGAATTTATATGATTACATTAAGGAAATAAAAGAAAAATACCAAATAGGAGATCTGGACCTGATAAAAATCTGGAAAATTTATATGATGGCCGTAATATTATATTGGGTTAATACATTTAAATATACCCAACTATTGAGAATTGTCCGCTGCCACTCCCAAGTATCATTTTGGTGAATATAACTCCCAGTTAAACATTTCGGTGTCTGTATCACCCGCTGTTTGTCAAAACCCTAACAAATGAGCTGATTTATATTGGTCATTGTGTCAAATAAATCTGCTCATTGTGTCATATATGTTCATTGTGTCATATATTTTATATCATTTGTTAGGGTTTTGACAAACGGCGGGTGATACAGACACCGAAATGTTTACTTGGGAGTTATATTCGCCAAAATGATACTTGGGGGTGACAGCGGCCAATTCCCAATAGTTGGAAGTATTTAAATCCATTAACCCTATTATATTTGAATTACAGAATAAACTTCGTGAATTAATTCATTAGGATGATAAATTTTCATATTTTAGATTAATTAATAAGAAGAAAATCAAAAATGGTAGCAAAACAGTAGATAAAATAATGAAAATTTCACATAAAATATGATATACTGAATAGGACAGTTTGTATAAAATTTAGAATTTTTAGAGATATTTAGCTATTTCTGTCATTTATTGTGAAACTTGTAAAACTTCAAGGAAATTACCTGTATAGAAATATTAATTGAAAATTTTATGGAAACATCTAGATATTCAAATACCACTGTTTGTAAAATTTGGTAATTTTTGGACCATGATAGCTACTATTTAGAAATTTTAGTCTAATTAAGGATGTAAGTACTGAAAATCATAAAGAAATAAGTTTCTATTCTAACAAATAATTATTTTATAGGAAATTTTTGATATATTGATGGAAATAAGATGAGTAACATGGCCCTTTTTTGTTTATAACTTTTTGGGGAAAAAAGTATACTCTTTGTTATTTAAATTGATGCTAATTTAAATGAGAATTTGATAAGTTACTATCATTTTGACACAAACATTAATTCGGATGAGAAACCATCAAATAATATAGGTAGCGCTACTTAGGAATATGTCATCCTGCATCTGCCAGATGAGGGTATGTATATTATATTATTTGATTCTGTGATTTGTATTGTGACAGTTATGAATCACTTGGCATATAAGTAGGTTTGGTTGTGAGTTTGTTTATGTTGCATCAATTAAAAGAAATTATGTTGTTGAATAAACCTATGTTCTCACCAACTTTATGTTAACTGTTTGAGTATGCTTTTTCAGGTAATCAAAATGTTTTATAATTTCGTTTACACGTTCAACTTGTTCAAGGAATGACATGGCTACATAGGACAGCTGTGCATTTGGGTGACAGTAGATCTAATGGATTTTAGCTTCTTTGTGGACATTCACGTTCATTAATAGTTGAAAGATAATATGAAGTAATTATGATGTATCTTTTGATGTAGGATTACTAATTAATGTAAAAGTCTAATAGTTAGACAAATTTTGTATATTGTAATCCTAATGATATAATTAATGAAAGTTTATGTTTAGTTAATTGCTGCGATTGTATATTGTTATAATCAATGTGTTTTGAACCGAAAAGTTACATCTAAGCATTTCACGCTTCCGCCGGGATGTGACAACTGTTTCAATAAATTTATCTCAAATTGATTTTAATCTAGCAGACAAGCTTTGTATTTCTTAAAATAAGATAATAGAAAAAATAAGAACAATTAAATCTTTTATTATGTATTTTTTATGCACATTACATAAATAGTTTTTGATAAGACAAAATGGATGAAAAATATAAATTTTAAAAAAAGATTAATTTAAACAATTGATAACATATTAGATAGGTTTTTCAAATAAAATATATGAAAATAAAAGAAAAGTAAAGTAAGTAAAATAAAAACAACAAAATAACAAAGGTAAAAGTTTCATATTTCATCCTTTATAAGAAAGTATATAATGGTCATATAAAAAATAAAAAGTTAAATTTATGTTAGTTTAAAGGTGATATATTACAAAGCATGAAACTAAAGGATGTTAAATGTACTTATTGAAAATAAAGGGATGTAATCTGTGAGTTTCTACATAGTTAAAGGATGAATCTTGTAATTTACTCAAAGTTAAAAGCATTAATTTTCTTTGTTTTTGGTTTAATTTTAAAATTTAATTTAATTTAATGTAGTTAGATTTAATTGATGATGACCCACGAGTATCATTTGGTTTTACTTCTAAAGCTAGGATTCTAAAACTATAAAAATAATTGCTTTGAAAAATGTTAGGTTTGATATCATTATCCTATTAAACATAGGTAAAAATAAATAAACTTTATAGTTTATTAACTTGATTAAACTTTTTAGATTACATAAATCTTATAACATGTATCATGGTCCTCTGTTACAGTAAAAATAAAAATAACATTATAGTTTATTAATTTGATTAAATTCTGTAGATTAAATTCAATTTGTTGTGACTAGTGGTTGACATCATTTTCGATTGTACACAAAAGGAAATTTAAGAATTTGATTAACTAGTTCTATTACTCTTTAAAACTCCATAACTTTCAATTGTAATTTTATCTTTTCTCTCTGTAAAGTAAATTATTATTTTATATATGAAATTATTTTAGACACTTATGAATGATATATGTTTATTTTTATCAACATTGTAATAGACAAGTATTAACATAGTTAATATTGTATTAAAAGAGATAAATATACCACGATGAAGTAGTTGTAAATTTTAATCAAGTGTGAGTTGACGTTTTTTTTCATGTGTCTTAATCACATTTGTCATTCACATTTAAAATATTTTTTCTTTCATCTTGCTGCCCAAAGTTTAAAAATTTTCCCATTTTTATCAAAAAGAAATGTTAGCTCTGTTAATTTAAAATGTTAAATAATAATCGTTAAAAGGACACTTATGTAAATTTTCTTATGAAAACAAATTTCTAATTTATGTTTACATGTTGCTAATAAAATTTCATTCACGGATTTTGTTTTTTTATTGAAAATGATAACGTTTTTAAACTTTAGAGAGGCATATGCAAGAAAAATATTTTTTAAATAAAAATAACAAATATAAACAAAATACAGGGAGCAAAACAACCATTCACTCTTTTATCAATAAATTACATAAATAAATATTTAAGATTTAATTAAATGTGAAAATATTTAAAACAAATGGGGCTAAGTACAAAAAAATCAAAACTAAAAAGGAATCAATTAAAAAAAGAAAAAGTATTGTGTTAATTTGAAAAAGTATAAAAAAACCTTAAGTTTTAATTTAATTTATACATTTGAATAGGACGAGACACAATTAGATTAAGTTTAAAACTTTTCATCGACACAAATGTATTTTTCTTCTTTTTAGAGCATTCACAACCCACCATCCATCTCCATCTCTATAATTACACTAAAAAACACTACTTTTTCTCTCTCCTTTTCAATAAAATAATATTTTTTTATACTTTTATCATTACATTTTCTCTCTCCTCCGCTCACAACCACTTTCAACAAATATTAAAAAATTAATAAAGATGAACAGTGTTTTATCAAATATAGAGATAAATAGTAACATGTTCTCTATCCTCCACTCACAACCACCAATAACCATTCTCTATAATATAGAGAACACACTCACAGATTTATGGAGCGCCTGCTGTGAATGCTTTTATTGGTTTTTATACTATATTAATACCATTTGTAAATGAAGATGCATACTAACGTTATATAGTAATATTTAATTATATGACAAAACTTTAACATCTTTCTTAAATTTAATTGATGTCAATTTAAAAACAAATATTATGAAACAGTATCCTATTAACGTATTGTGTCCTATATATTCGTTACATTTGTGGTTTCTCAATAATCAAACTTACATTTCCATATTTCAAGAGATTAGTTTTCCTAAAGGCAGTTGCATCATGATTGTACTGTTTATTTTATTTCTTTTGCAACATGATCATTCTTTTATAGAAGCATCACGAACCCAAAACATAGATCACTTAGTCATGTCTAACCCGACTTTATATGTGCAAGAACATGTGCCAATTTCTACGAAGAAACATACATTCAATCATTACAAAAAGTATGAGACGAATGATTTCAGACCAACGGATCCAGGACCAAGCCCCGAAGCTGGACATGGAATTTCACCTGATTCGAGCTTACAAAATGAACTGAGTCCTCATTCCAAAGACGCTCCCATGTTTTACAATCATAAGAAGCAAAGTCTAAGATAGATATTTAGTTCTGGAAGTTCACCTAGCTCAAAGTTCCAGGATATACGTCACAAGATTGAACATACCCATAACAAGTTCAATCGCTACAACAAGTATGAGATGAAAGATTTCAGACCAACGGATCCTGGACCAAGCCCAGGAGATGGACATGAAATTCCACCTGCTTCGAGCTTACAAAATGAGTCGAGTCTTCATTCTAAAGACACTCCCAAGTTTCACAATGATAAGAAGCAAAATCCAAAACTAATTATGAGGTCTAAAAGCTCTCCTAGCTCATCATTTCAGAATATACATCAAAGAATCGAACATACACAAAACACATTTAGTAGTTACAAGAAGTATGCGGCAAAAGATTTCCGACCAACAGATCCACGACCTAGCCCTGGATCCACCGGTTTCAAGCTCACAAAACGAGCCCATTCTTCACTAGTCGCTAGTCAAAAAATGTTATAAGAATATCCTATAGGTTTTGAAAAGCTATGTAAGACCACAAGTAATAGGATTTCACATTGAAACTACATTAAACAAAATAAATATCTCCTTTGAGTAATAAAAGCATCGGTTATTAGAATTTTAGCATGATGTTTATTACAAACTCAAATTTATGCTTTTAGATGACAAATTTGATTTTTTGTTATTTTTTTCTCTTCGAGCAGTATGAGTAGGGCGTAAAGAGCCTTGTTGGTAAATTATTCGAATTTAGCTTGCTCAAAACTTGATTTTATTCTAGCTTAAAAGGGCATGATCCTAAGATGAAGCTCATTAATAAGAAGCTTGAGTCCGACTTTCATACATAAAACTTGATTAAGGTTGAAGGATTAAATGAATCTATTATCTATATAAGTATAATATAGTGTATATATATATATATATATATATATATATATATATATATATCTAGGTTTTGTCCCTTCGCGCTACGGGGCAGGGTCCGGTTATTTATCTAAACTCAAGGCTACGTTGCTTTGGTCGTTGTCGAGCCAACTTGTCGGAAATCATAAAAGCAAAGTCTTGTGGTGAAATTCTCAAATAATACACTTTAATGACCAAACTCTAAAAATGCATGGCGGGAGGCTAGTCATTTTTCGCACACGCAATGTAGCGTTACATTGGTCGTTTACCATCCGGCTCGTTGGAAACTATAAAATCGAAGTTTGGTGATGAAACTATAAAAATACTAAACTTCAGTAGGTAAACTCAACAAAAAAAAAACCTAGCTATGAGTATTTTCAGCATCGACCTCTAAGATTCAAAAAATTTAGTGGCTAAAATCACAAAAACAAATCAGTGGCCATAGTCTAAGATCATAAACTTTAGTCGTCATAGTAAAAAAAAAACAAACAAAACAAAATAGGCGGGCAAATTATAAAATTACTAAATTCTAGTGACAAAACTCGGGAAAGTAAAACTACAACGTAAATAGTTAAGTGGCCAAACTCCAAAATCTAAAACATTAGTGGACAAGGTCTAAAACCAAAAGATATAGTTAAATGAGAAAATATTTAAAACAAATGGGGCTAAGTACAAAAAAATCAAAACTAAAAAGGAATCAATTAAAAAAATAAAAAGTATTGTGTTAATTTCAAAAAACCTAAAAAACCTTAAGTTTTAATTTAATTTATGCATTTGAATATGACGAGACACAATTAGATTAAGTTTAAAACTTTTCATGGACATAAATGTATTTTTCTTCTTTTTATTGGTGTTTATACTATATTAATACCATTTGTAAATAAAGATGCATACTAACGTTATATAGTAATATTTAATTATATGAAAAAACTATAACATGTTTCTTAAATTTAATTGATGTCAATTTAAAAACAAATATTATGAAACAGTATCCTATTAACGCATTGTGTCCTATATATTCGTTACATTTGTGGTTTCTCAATAATCAAACTTTCATTTTCATATTTCAAGAGATTAGTTTTCCTAAAGGCAGTTGCATCATGATTGTGCTGCTTATTTTATTTCTTTTGCAACATGATCATTCTTTTATAGAAGCATCACGAACCCAAAACATAGATCACTTAGTCTTGTCTAACCCGACTTTATATGTGCAAGAGCATGTGCCTATTTCTACGAAGAAACATACGTTCAATCATAACAAAAAGTATGAGACGAATGATTTCAGACCAACGGATCCAGGACCAAGCCCCAGAGCCGGACATGGAATTTCACCTGATTCGAGCTTACAAAATGAACCGAGTCCTCGTTCCAAAGACGCTCCCATGTTTTACAATCATAAGAAGCAAAGTCTAAGATCGATATTTAGTTCTGGAAGTTCACCTAGCTCAAAGTTCCAGGATATACGTCACAAGATTGAACATACCCATAACAAGTTCAATCGCTACAACAAGTATGAGACGAAAGATTTCAGACCAACGGATCCTGGACCAAGCCCAGGAGATGGACATGAAATTCCACCTGCTTTGAGCTTACAAAATGAGTCGAGTCTTCATTCTAAAGACACTCCCAAGTTTCATAATGATAAGAAGCAAAATCCAAAACTGATTATGAGGTCTAAAAGCTCTCCTAGCTCATCATTTCAGAATATACATCAAAGAATCGAACATAAACAAAACACATTTAGTAGTTACAAGAAGTATGCGGCAAAAGATTTCCGACCAACAGATCCAGGACCTAGCCCTGGAGATGGACATGAAGTTCCACCGGTTTCAAGCTCACAAGACGAGCCCATTCTTCATTAGTCGCTAGTCAAAAAATGTTATAAGAATATCCTATAGGTTTTGAAAAGCTATGTAAGACCACAAGTAATAGGATTTCACATTGAAACTGTATTAAACAAAATAAATATCTCCTTTGAGTAATAAAAGCATCGGTTATTAGAATATTTAGCATGATGTTAATTACAAACTCAAATTTATGCTTTTAGGTGACAAATTTGATTTTGCGTTATTTTTTTCTCTTCGAGCAGTAAGAGCAGGGCGTAAAGAGCCTTGTTGGTAAATTACTCGAATTTAGCTTGCTCAAAACTTGATTTTATTCGAGCTTAAAAAGGCATGATCCTAAGATGAAGCTCATTAATAAGAAGCTTTTCATACATAGAACTTGATTAAGGTTGGAAGATTAAATGAATCTACTATCTATATAAGTATAATATAACATATATATCTAGGTTTTGTCCCTCCGCTCTACGCGGCAGGTCCGGTTATTTATCTAAACTCAAGGCTACGTTGCTTTGGTCGTTGTCGAGCCAACTTGTCGGAAATCATAAAAGCAAAGTCTTGTGGTGAAATTCTCAAATAATACACTTTAATGATCAAACTCTAAAAATGCATGGCGGGAGGCTAGTCATTTTTCGTACACGCAATGTAGCGTTACATTGGTCGTTTACTATCCGGCTCGTCGGAAACTATAAAATCAAAGTTTGGTGATGAAACTATAAGAATACTAAACTTCAGTAGGTAAACTCAACAATAAAAAACCTAGCTATGAGTATTTTCAGCATCGACCTCTAAGATTGAAAAAATTTAGTGGCTAAAATCACAAAAACAAACCAGTGGCCATAGTCTAAGATCATAAACTTTAGTCGTCATAGAAAAAAAACACAAACGAAACAAAATAGGAGGGCAAATTATAAAATTACTAAATTCTAGTGACAAAACTCGGGAAAGTAAAACTACAACGTAAATAGTTAAGTGGCCAAACTCTAAAATCTAAAACATTAGTGGACAAAGTCTAAAAACCAAAAGATAAAGTTAAATGTGAAAATATTTAAAACAACTGGGGCTAAGTACAAAAAAATTAAAACTAAAAAGAAATCAATTAAAAAAAGAAAAAGTATTGTGTTAATTTGAAAAAACCCTAAAAAACCTTAAGTTTTAATTTAATTTATGCATTTGAATATGACGAGACACAATTAGATTAAGTTCAAAACTTTTCATCAACACAAATGTATTTTTCTTCTTTTTATTGGTGTTTATACTGTATTAATACCATTTGTAAATAAAGATGCATACTAACGTTATATAGTAATATTTAATTATATGACAAAACTGTAACATGTTTCTTAAATTTAATTGATGTCAATTTAAAAACAAATATTATGAAACAGTATCCTATTAACGTATTGTGTCCTATATATTCGTTACATTTGTGGTTTCTCAATAATCAAACTTACATTTTCATATTTCAAGAGATTAGTTTTCCTAAAGGCAGTAGCATCATGATTGTGCTGCTTATTTTATTTCTTTTGCAACATGATCATTCTTTTATAGAAGCATCACAAACCCAAAACATAGATCACTTAGTCATGTCTAACCCGACTTTATATGTGCAAGAACATGTGCCAATTTCTACGAAGAAACATACGTTCAATCATAACAAAAAGTATGAGACGAATGATTTCAGACCAACAGATCCAGGACCAAGCCCCGGAGCCGGACATGGAATTCCACCTGATTCGAGCTTACAAAATGAACCGAGTCCTCATTCCAAAGACGCTCCCATGTTTTACAATCATAAGAAGCAAAGTCTAAGATCGATATTTAGTTCTGGAAGTTCACCTAGCTCAAAGTTCCAGGATATACGTCACAAGATTAAACATACCCATAACAAGTTCAATCGTCACAACAAGTATGAGACGAAAGATTTCAGACCAACGGATCCTGGACCAAGCCCAGGAGATGGACATGAAATTCCACCTGCTTCGAGCTTACAAAATGAGTCGAGTCTTCATTCTAAAGACACTCCCAAGTTTCATAATGATAAGAAGCAAAATCCAAAACTGATTATGAGGTCTAAAAGCTCTCCTAGCTCATCATTTAAGAATATACATCAAAGAATCGAACATACACAAAACACATTTAGTAGTTACAAGAAGTATGCGGCAAAAGATTTCCGACCAACAGATCCAGGACCTAGCCCTGGAGATGGACATGAAGTTCCACCGGTTTAAAGCTCGCAAAACAGGCCCATTCTTCACTAGTCGCTAGTCAAAAAATGTTATAAGAATATCCTATAGGTTTTGAAAAGCTATGTAAGACCACAAGTAATAGGATTTCACATTGAAACTATATTAAACAAAATAAATATCTCCTTTGAGTAATAAAAGCATCGGTTATTAGAATATTTAGCATGATGTTTATTACAAACTCAAATTTATGCTTTTAGGTGACAAATTTGATTTTGCGTTATTTTTTTTCTTTTCGAGCAGTATGAGTAGGGCGTAAAGAGCCTTGTCGGTAAATTACTCGAATTTAGCATGCTCAAAACTTGATTTTATTCGAGTTTAAAAGGGCATGATCCTAAGATGAAGCTCAATAATAAGAAGCTTGAGTCCGACTTTCATACATAAAACTTGATTGAGGTTGGAAGATTAAATGAATCTACTATCTATATAAGTATAATATATATATATATATATATATATATATATATATATATATATCTAGGTTTTATCACTCCGCGCTATTCGGCAGGGTCTGGTTATTTATCTAAACTCAAGGCTACGTTGCTTTGGTCGTTGTCGAGCCTTGTCGGAAACCATAAAAGCAAAGTCTTGTGGTGAAATTCTCAAATAATACACTTTAATGATCAAACTCTAAAAATACATGGCAGGGGGCTAGTCATTTTTCGCACACGCAATGTAGCGTTACCTTGGTCGTTTACTATCTGGCTCGTCGGAAACTATAAAATCGAAGTTTGGTAATGAAACTATAAAAATACTAAACTTCAGTAGGTAAACTCAACAAAAAAAAACCTGGCTATGAGTATTTTCAGAGTCGACCTCTAAGATTCAAAAAATTTAGTGGCTAAACTCACAAAAACAAATCAGTGGCCATAGTCTAAGATCATAAACTTTAGTCGTCATAGTAAACAAAAAAAACAAACAAAACAAAATAGGCGGGCAAATTATAAAATTACTAAATTCTAGTGACAAAACTCGGGAAAGTAAAACTACAACGTAAATAGTTAAGTGGCCAAACTCTAAAATCTAAAACATTAATGGACAAGGTCCAAAAACCAAAAGATAAAGTTAAATGTGAAAATATTTAAAACAAATGGGGCTAAGTACAAAAAAAATCAAAACTAAAAAGGAAACAATTAAAAAAAGAAAAAGTATTGTGTTAATTTGAAAAAAACCTAAAAAACCTTAAGTTTTAATTTAATTTATGCATTTAAATATGACGAGACACAATTAGATTAAGTTTAAAACTTTTCATCGACACAAATGAATTTTTCTTCTTTTTATTGGTGTTTATACTGTATTAATACCATTTGTAAATAAAGATGCATACTAACGTTATATAGTAATATTTAATTATATGACAAAACTGTAACATGTTTCTTAAATTTAATTGATGTCAATTTTAAAACAATTATTATGAAACAGTATCCTATTAACGCATTGTGTCCTATATATTCGTTACATTTGTGGTTTCTCAATAATCAAACTTACATTTCCATATTTCAAGAGATTAGTTTTCCTAAAGGCAGTTGCATCATGATTGTGCTGCTTATTTTATTTCTTTTGCAACATGATCATTCTTTTATAGAAGCATCATGAACCCAAAACATAGATCACTTAGTCATGTCTAACCCGACTTTATATGTGCAAGAACATGTGCCTATTTCTACGAAGAAACATTATGAGACGAATGATTTCAGACCAACGGATCCAGGACCAAGCCCCGGAGCCGGACATGGAATTCCACCTTATTCGAGCTTACAAAATGAACCGAGTCCTCCTTCCAAAGACGCTCCCATGTTTTACAATCATAAGAAGCAAAGTCTAAGATCGATATTTAGTTCTAGAAGTTCACCTAGCTCAAAGTTCCAGGATATACGTCACAAGATTGAACATACCCATAACAAGTTCAATAGTCACAACAAGTATGAGACGAAAGATTTCAGACCAACGGATCCTGGACCAAGCCCAGGAGATGGACATGAAATTCCACCTGCTTCGAGCTTAAAAAATGAGTCAAGTCTTCATTCTAAAGACACTCCCAAGTTTCACAATGATAAGAAGCAAAATCCAAAACTGATTATGAGGTCTAAAAGCTCTCCTAGCTCATCGTTTCAGAATATACATCAAAGAATCGAACATACACAAAACACATTTAGTAGTTACAAGAAGTATGCGGCAAAAGATTTCCAACCAACAGATCCAGGACCTAGCCCTGGAGATGGACATGAAGTTACATCGGTTTCAAGCTCACAAAAGGAGCCCATTCTTCACTAGTCGCTAGTCAAAAAAAGTTATAAGAATATCCTATAGGTTTTGAAAAGCTATGTAAGACAACAAGTAATAGGATTTCACATTGAAACTACATTAAACAAAATAAATATCTCCTTTGAGTAATAAAAGCATCGGTTATTAAAAGATTTAGCATCAAGCGTTGTTGATGTTTGTTAGAATCTCAAAGTTATGCTTCTAGGTGACAAATTTGATTTTGTGTTATTTTTTTCTCTTCAAGCAAGATAAGTATGTTGTAAAAAGCCTAGTCGGTGAATTACTCGAATTTAGCCCGCCTAAAACTTGAATTTACTCGAGCTTAAAAGAGTATGACCTTAAGATGAAACTTATTAATAAAAAGCTTAAGTCTAACTTTTATTCATAAAACATGATTAAGGTTGTAAGATTAAATGAGTCTACTATTTATATAATATATTAATAATGCTATCATATATATACCTATATGAAAATGTTATGAAACGTTATATGGTTTTTATTTGAAACCGAAACACCTATGAGCTATGACTCTTCGATAGAGATGAAACCAACAAGAAAATTTTCATATATTAATTTTAGGAGCACAACTTAAACAGATAGCCTAAACCTTCACCCAAACTTACAAAAATTAAGAAAATAAATGGGTCAAAGATTATTTTAATTGTTTTTTACTGTAAATACCTAAACTATAAATCCTAGAACTCTTTTATATTAATCTAACCCGTCCCATTTTGACCAAACTAATAATATGCTATTTTACTAATATGTGAACTTTTAAGAAGTGGATAGATAAGCGTGTTGCAGGTCGGTCTTACCCGACCCGACCTGTTTTGACTGAATGTTTACCACCCTGTTATGCACATCTAGTTTAATTGCACATCCAATCACCCTTAGACAAAACCTATCTAGAATCTTGTTTTGTAATTTGAATGTCAGTTTCAAGATCAAACTTTTTTGTTTCTTGCGGTGACTTATTTTGAGAACAAAGAGCAGGGATCACTGTCTTTGGATTCACTTTGGTTACTAAACAAAATGATCAGTTTCTCATGACCGATTCTTTTCAACCCATTTCCAAGTTAGTTTGCTTTTCAAGTTTTGCTCTAGAAAAATGCAAAATTTTGTATTAATACGGGGTTTAATAAGTATCGCGTGTGTTTCTCAATGTGTAGTATTGAGTTGATAGAAATGGGCATGTAACATCATTGCTCAGCGCCACTTGGCATTGTTTAATTGGCCGCTCAGAATCAAGATTCTGTTGTATCCTTAACTTGGCCTTACTAAGTGTGGTGCCAATTCGTATGTTACTGTTTGTTAAAGCAACCAAAGGTGTCATCCTAGAATTAACATTTGTATTTTTTTAATTGTTTTCCACAAACTAGTGGAAATGTCCACGCGTTACGGCGGTACGGCTGTTGCGTGATTTTTGGGAATTTGATTTTTGTCAGTATCGGTTTGGTGCATTATGATGTAAATTAAAAAATCAAAATATAATTGTTGAAAAAATTAAATGAAATAAAACAATTACTTATATTGCAAAATTTTTTAAGACAAGTATATTATCCCAATAAGATTAGCGAAAACATTAGTGGTATTTGTGGTTGGAAATCACTGATTACCTAGATTTTAGGGGGGTTTCGTTTTATAAATGTAGGTTAGAGTTTTATAATCATCGGAGGCAGCTTTCGGCGATGATTTGCATACACCGGAGAAAGTTAATGGAGAAATTATCACAACAAATTACTATCTTGATTGTTATTGAGCTTTTAACAACCGACAAGAGAAATGGGAAATAATATTTAGTTATAAAAATATAATTAGTAAATATAAATTTAATTATAAATTTATAGTATCATAAATAAAATAAAATTTAATGAAATGAATTAAATAATATCATATTATTAAATAATGTATTAATAATCTTTATTAAATACATGAAAGAGACAAGGGCAAAAATATCAAGGTATATAAAATTTAATTGATAAATTTACCATATTCTACCCCTCTTAAATGCCTTGCACTACTTTGTACATGTTGATTCAAAACTTGTATGCTAATTTATTATAAAGTAGTATAGATATAAGTATTTAAATAAAATAATACTTAATTTAAATAGTATTTAGTTAAAAAATATGATTATTAATTATAAATTTAAATAACAATTTATATTATTATAAATAAAATAAAGCTTTAGTTTTAAAAGTATGATTAGTAATTATAAATTTAAATGTCAATTTATATTATTATAAATAAAATAAAACTTAATAAAGTGACAAAATAATATCGTATTATTAAATAATGTATTAATAATGTGTATTAAATAATACAATAATTAGAAAAAGTTAATTAAATGGGGGCAAAGGTGGAATTATTGCATAAACCACTTGTAATCTATGCTTAAAATGTTGTACAGTTGTCTTACACTTTAAATGAAATTACCATCTTATCCTTCTAATATGTATTATATAGTAGTATAGATATAGATAGATATAAGTATTTAAATAAAATAATACTTAATTTAAATAGTATTTAGTTAAAAAATTATGATTATTAATTATAAATTTAAATAACAATTTATATTATTATAAATAAAATAAAACTTTAGTTTTAAAAGTATGATTAGTAATTATAAATTTAAATATCAATTTATATTATTATAAATAAAATAAAACTAAATAAAGTGAATTAAATAATATCACATTATTAAATAATGTACTAATAATGTGTATTAAATAATACAATAATTAGAAGAAGTTAATTAAATGGGGGGCAAAAATAGAATTATTGCATAAAACACTTGTATTCTATGCTTAAAATGTAGTATAGGTGTCTTAAACTTTAAATGAAATTACCATTTTATCATTCTAATATGTATTATATAGTAGCATAGATATAGATATTTTGTATGCCAGAATGGATGCGTAAGTGTTGGAAGACTTGGATGAACATTTTTTTATTAGCTTGTATACATGTAATTATACTAACATATTAGATATATAATGAATTATTATGGATTTGCGTGGAACTTCGCAACAAAGCAAGATTTGTTTAAAATCGAGTCAAGATGATTGGGTGATCGATTTTTAAAGCTCTTTACTAAATTTCTACTCATGTGCAAGTTGTTTGCGAAACCAACATGTTCATGCTTACTTTTTTTTTATGTGCATTCACTAGCATACACCTATTCTACATCTTTCTTTTTTACAAACAACAAAACATAGAAAAAAATAGTGTTATCTATGATTTGCGAGTTCATCATCGACAGAATAACTATACTACTTTCACTGTCATATCTTGGGAGACAATTTTTGTATTAACAAGAAAGATAAGGCAACCATTTTTATCGTGGTTTTTAACCAAAAATAACTCTTTTTTGTTTGATTGTTGAATACACTTGTCTTATCATATTATATTCTAATATGTAATTTTTTTATTTCATATAATTTGTTTTTGTACTAATGGTCTTGTACGCTTCCACCAACTAAAAGTATACTTATATTTATTACTAGTTTTAGTAAACCCGTGTAATACATGGGTTGAAAATATAAAAACAACATAATTTATAAATGTATAAATATTTCGTATGATTAAGTTACGTATTACTATAACAATGAAAAATAAAAAGTTACATTTATAAATTATAAATATTTGAATACTTTTTTGAATAATATAATATACAATTGAACCATGTAAAATTAAAAATCAGTTGTCTTAAAATCACACTAACCTAAAATATTTAAATATATCAATAAATATTTCTTTAGTTTTTTTAAATTGAATCTTATTTAGGCTACAAAAATACGTATAGTTCAAAACAATATGATTACACAATGAAGTTGATAATATAAAAAATTAAATTCAAAACAAAATGAATTATTACTATTTATTGAGTTTCTTAAAATAAAAACTTGACTAAAATAGTATATTAATTTAGGCGGAAAATTTTTTTTGAGGAGTAACATGAGACTGACATGTGTCATCATAGTTACTATTTTATTATATACTATAGACTATAGATTAATAGAATCAAAAACTTTCCTGTGATAAGAGATCCAGAAAAACAGGATTCTCATTAAATCATTCTTTTGTTATGCTATAAAATATATTACTAAATTACTAATATTTAAAAAATAAAATCCAAACCATAAGCTTTACAACGCAATGTTTTTAAAACCGGACCGGACAGTGAACCAGACGTCTTACCGGTCCGCTAGTTCGACCGGTTCAACCGGTCGGACCGGATATAAGAACCGGATAAAATTATAATTATTTTTTATAAATATATGTAAAACTTACAAAAAAAAAAATAATAAATTATATAAAAAATCCGGTTCAACCTGTCCGGTTCCCGGTCCGACCGCCGGTTCGACCGGTTCAACCGGTCCGACCGCCGATTCGACGTTAAAACGGTTTTAAGCACCGAACCGGACCGGATTGGAGTCCGGTTCCCGATCCAACCGGTTGGACCGGCTGGTCCGGTCCAGTTTTCAAAACCATGTTACAACGAGTCACAGTCAACCGATGGACTAATGGGGATGTTGAGATTGAGATGGCATAACGGAGTGAGCCGAGCTGCATTAGTGCAACGGTGATATATTACAAATCATAAAACTAAAGGATGTTACATGTACTTATTAAAAATAAATGGATCAATCCGTAAGTTTCTACATTGTTAAAGGATGAATTTTGTAATTTACTCAAAGTTAGAAGCACTAATTTTTCTTTGTTTTTGGTTGAATTTTATTATGCTTCTAAACATAATGATTGTTAAGTCTTTCCAAAATCAAATCTAATTTTTTTAGTATAATTAGATTTAATGGATGATCGCACTCTTGAGTATCATTTGGTCTTACTTCTAAAGCTAGGATTCTAAAACTATAAAAATAGTTGTTTTGAAAAATGTTAGGTTTGATATCATTCTTGTTGAACATAGGTAAAAATAAAAAAAAAATTTATAGTTTATTAACTTGATTAAATTCTTTAGATTCAATAAATATTATAACATGTATCATGGTCCTCTCTTACAGTAAAAATATAGTAAAAATAAATATAGCATTATAGTTTATTAATTTGATTAAATTCTTTAGATTAAATTCATTTTGATGTGACTAGTGGTTGACATCATTTTCGATTGCCACAAAAGAAAATTTAAAATTTTGGTGAACTAAAATTATAAGTTCTTTTACTCTTTAAAACTCCATAACTTTCAATTGTAATTTTATTTTGTTCCTATGTACAGTAAATTATTATTTTATATATGAAATTATTTTATATAGTTATGAATACAGTAGTCATGTATTAACAGAGTTTATAATGCAATAAAAGAGATAAATATACCGTGATGAATTAGTTGTAAATTTTAATCAAGAATGAATTGATGTTTTCCTTCATGTGTTTTGGTCATTTGTAATTTTTATTAAAAAAATATTTTTTTTTTGCATCTGGCCCCCCAAAGTTTAAAAAATTTACTATTTTTATCAAAAAATGTTAGCTCTGTTAATTTAAAATATTAAATATAAACTTTTAAAAGGGTACAATTGTAAATTTCATATGAAAACAAAATCCTAATTTATGTATTGTTGCTAATAAAATTTCATTCACGGATTTTTTTTATGAAAATGATAACTTTTTTAAACCTTAGAGAGGCATAAGAAAAATCTTTTTTAGATGAAAATGACAAATATAAACAAATTACAGAGAGAAAAACGATAATTCACTCTTTAATCAATAAATTACATAAATAAATGAATAAATATTTTCTTACCATTATAAGTCAGGATACATAATTTTTAATTTAAATTTATGCATTTGAAAATGAGAGAAACCTTTAGATTAAGTTTAAAATTTATCATTGGCACAAATGTATTTTTCTTCTTTTTATTGGTGTTTCTACTATATTAATACTATTTGTAAATAAACATGCATACTAACATTATAAAGTAATATTTAATTATATGACAAAACTGTAACATGTTTCTTAACTTCAAATGAGTCGTTTAAAAATACACATTATGAAACAATATCCTATATATTAATGCGTTGTGTCCTGTATATTCATTACTTTTGTGGTTTCCCAATAAATAAACTTACATTTCCTTATTTCAAGATATTAGTTTTCCTAAAGGTAGTTGCATCATGATTGTGCTACTTATTTTATTTCTTTTGCAACATGATCACTCTCTAATAGAAGCAGCACGAACCCAAAATGTAGATCACTTAGTCATGTCTAACCCGAGTTTATATATGCAAGAACATGTGCCTATTTCTACGAAGAAACATACATTCAATAATTACAAAAAGTATGAGACGAATGATTTTAGACCAACAGATCCAGGACCAAGCCCAGGAGCTGGACATGGAATTCCACCTAAATCGAGCTTACAAAATGAGTCGAGTCCTCATCCTAAAGACCCTCCCATGTTTTACAATAAAAAATAGCAAAGTCCAAGATCGATATTTAGTTCTAAGAAGCAACTTACGTTTAATTATTACAAGAAGTATGAGACGAAAGATATCAGACCAACAGATCCTGGAACAAGCCCAGGAGATGGACATGAAATTCCATCTTTTTCGAGCTTATAAAATGAGTCAAGTCTTCATTCTAAAGACACTCCCAAGTTTCACAATCATAAGAAGCAAAGTCCAAAACTGATTATGAGGTCTATAAGCTCTCCTAGCTCATCATTTAAGGATATACATCACAAGATAAAACATACACAACATATTTAATAGTTACAAGAAGTATGAGACAAAAGATTTCAGACCAACAGATTCAGGACCAAACCCTAAATATGGACATGAAGTTTCACCGGTTTGAAGCTCACAAAATAAGCCCATTCTTCAGTAGTCACTAGTCAACAAATGTTATATGAATATTATATCGGTTTTGAAAAGCTATGTAAGACCACATGTAATAGGATTTCACATTGAAACTACATTAAATAAAATAAATATCTTCTTTGAGTAATAAAAGCATCGATTATTAAAATATTTAGCATCAAGGAGCGTTGTTGATGTTTATTACAACCTCAAATTTATGCTTTTAGGTTACAAATTTGATTTTGTATTTTTTTTTTCTCTTCGAGCAATATGATTAAGGTGTAAAAAGCCTAGTCGATGAATTACTTCAATTTAACTTGCTCAAAACTTGAATTTACTCGAGCTTAAAAGAGCATGACCCTAAGATGAAGCTCAAGCTTCGCTCGAGAAAAATACAAAAATCGGTATTGATACTAGGTTTAATGCAAGTATCGCGTGTGCTTCTCAACTTGTAGTATTGGCTTGATAGAAATCAACGTGTAACATCATCGGCCTAGGGCCATATGGCATCGTGTAATTGGCCGCTCAGTAATCAAAAGTCTGCTAGAATTAACATTTTACTATATGCCACGTGGACTATCTAGTATTATGTGATTGGTTGAGTGATACTTACGTGTCATTTAGGTTTCAAGATTCCTTGTATACTATTTTGAGCATTTGTATCTTATTAATTGTGTTTTGCATATATTTTGTATGCTGGAATGGATGTGGAAGTGTTGGAAGGCTTGGACAGACATTCTTTTTATCAGCTTGTATACAAGTAAGCTCTTTGCATGAAGAGATATAATGAATTATTATGGGTTTGCGTGAAGATCGATATGTTTGGTAAGCTCTTTGCATGTATTTTACTAAATTTCTACGCATGTACAAGTTGTTTGCAAAATTCAGTTTCAATGGCTTGAACCTCTTCAGACTTGTTTTATTCTGACTAGATGCAATGTGCATTCGTTAGCTTTCACCTACTTTACATCTTTTTATTTATTTATTTATTTATTTTACAAACAACATAACATAAAAAAATAAGGTGTTATCTCTAACTTGTGAGTTCATCCTTACTAGCATAACTACTACTTTCACTGCCATACCTTCAAAGATAAATTTTCTATCGACATGCAAGTTAAGAGAACCATTTTTATGTAATTCTTAACCAAAAGTAACTCTTTTTTGTTTAATTGTTGAAGACACTGATCTAATCTTATTGCATTCTAACATGTATTTTCTTATTTCATATATATATTTTTTTTGTACTAATGGTCTTGTACGCTTCCACCAAATAAAAGTATACTTATATTTATTATTAATAGAATCAAAAACTTTCCTACGATAAGAGATCCACAAAAACCACGATTCTCATTAAATCATTCTTTTGTTATGCTATATAATATATTACTAAATTACCAATATTTAAAAAATCAAAATTCCAAAACAATAAACTTCACAACGAGTCACAGTCAACCGATGGACTAATGGGGACGTTGAGCTTGAGATGACATAACTGAGTGAGTTGAGCCGCATTGGTGAGGTTAACCGGGATTAACTGGATCGCATTCTTGAGACAATGGCAAGTACCTCTAAAAACATCGCTTGAAGCGTTAGCCGCTTGCACCAAGTCTTCTGCACTGGCACAACACTGTGGGCTAGGGCGGTTTGAGTTTCCAAACAAAAAAGACTCGCAATTCATCAACTTTAAAACTACATCACCACAATTCACTTGTGCGTTTACATGTTGTTTTGACAACGAAACCACGATGATCATAATCAAACCAAACAGGATCATGCTTCGAGCCATCATTTCTTCAAAATCAAGAAATTAAGAAAAATAAATTTATAATGTAATTTTTTATGAGTTCTAGGGGTTAGTGTAAATGATCTTTATAAGGGCGATTGGTAATTAAATGTTAAAATTTTAAAGCGTATTTAATGTATGATAATATAAAAGGCGTTATAATATAATTATGTCTCATTAAACTAGTTTAAAACTTATAAATTGAGATTGGAAACCTTTTAAACTTACAAAATATAAATTATTATATTCAGTTTACCCTTTTTTTATTTTTAGTTAGAAAAAATATTATTATGAAAGGTATGTGAATATCTAAAATTTAAATGTTTGGGAAAATAAAATTTTTTCTCTAGTAAAGAAAGTGAACTTTTAATTGTCTTTGAAATAAATAAATAGTTTTAATATTTAGATTAGTTCAGAATTAAATAGTAAAGAAGAAATCATACATTTTTCGACACGCACACACATATCTATAGTAATATATAAAGTAAAAACTTTATGATACAAATGTATTTTTACAATAAAATTAAAATACTTAATACAACTTTTTAAGCTTTAGTTACAAGTGTTATATGCAATCATTTCTATTTTGTCCATCATTTAATACATTGTTTCAAATTAATAAATTAATTAATACATATTATTAATATATTATTTATTAATATAAGATTATTTAATTCATTATATTATATATCATATTACTTAAAGTACTTTAAACTAATAGTTCAATTTATTAATAATTATATCAAATACTAATAGTTCAATTTATTAATAATTATATTTTTATTTGAATATTTAAATATATAATCACTAAATACTTTTATTATAATAATTGTAATAATAATTAAATTTATAAATAAGTATTATCTTATTTGAATACTTAATTATATAATTACTAAATAGTTATATAATAATGATAATAATAATAATAATAATAATAATAATAATAATAATAATAATAATAATAATAATAATAATAATCCATAATGTATATTATCTATACTATTATATTAAACATTTGATGAAAACTCACTTGTAATTTCACATAAAATTTAAAATATCTAATGTAACTTTTAAATATAAGGTACAAGTGTAATATATAATAGTTTCTAATTTGCTCATATTTAATAAATTTCTCTCAATTAATAAATTATTTAATATATATTTGTTTTAATTATTATATTATTTATAATATTTTAAAATAATATTAAAATAAATATGCTTATTATTGATATTTTTATAACTTAATATTTTTTTACTTAAGTATACAAGTACTAAATATTTACATAGTTATAATAATAATTATATCCAAATATATTAATGTTTAATACAGATTAAAAAAAGGCTTGATAACTATATATATAAAAAATAAAAAATTATGACTAGTGAATGTGTAGGGTTTATCGATGTTACCACAATAATTTTTTTTTCAAACTAATAACAAACATACTTTGTTTTTTGTTTTTTTTATAATTTTACATTTAAACTTTTAAGGATTTTTTAAAACTAACCATGACACTTTTTCTCTCTATATTTTTTTCTAAATTGATAACTACTTCTTTTGTCTTTTTTAAAATTTTATATACAAGTTTTCGAGTAATATCAAATTTATTTTAATCAACTGAACTTTTTTTTAATTTTATACATAAACCTTTGAGTTATGCTAAATTTACATTTAATCATATGAACTTTTTTAAGTTTTATACTTAAGGTTTCAAGTTATGTCAACTTTTTTTTAATTAATTTTAGAGGCTCGCTAATTATAATAAAATCACCATTCACGCATTCGCTATTTTTCTTCAATGTTTTAAGATATTTATTTTTATAGTATTTTTTCTATTATATTTTTTATCATCGTTTCGCATATAATTTTTTTCAAATGGTTAGTACTAACATATAAATCACCATAATTAAATATTTCAATTTTTATAGCACCGCTGCATAGTGCGGGTCACACCCACTAGTATTCACACACACACACACATATTTTAAATTTCATTTTTTCTTTGTTAGTGAAAAAAGGGTTTTTGAACAAAAAGTTCTTAAAATTGTCTAAAATATATACCATAAAAATAAATACGGGTTTTGGTAGAACACATGTCACTCTAATGCCTCCTTAACATTATTTTTCCTCCTTTTACTTCTATTAGATGAAGAGGCACATGTTGTTATCTAGTGACTTATCACCTTTATTTCTTTTTATTTTTTTTTTATTAAATAATAATATTAATAAAATTTAGATACTTAAATATTTTTAACTTTAAAATTTTGTGTATCATCAATTAAACTTATTAATAGTTATTTAACTTTTAAGTTATCATTACTCATTACTATTTGTTTTTTTATTCAACACGTGTAATATACAGACTAACCTATATAGCAATAATTATAGGTACTGAAATGATGTAAATAGAAAAACCCTGTAGTTCATCAACTTGATTAAAGTCTTTAGATTAAAAAAAATATTGGTAAATATACATATAGTCATCTCTTACGTGAAAAATATGGTAAAAATAGAAAAAAAAAACTTAGTAGTTTATTAACTTGATTGAATTATTTAGATTTTACTCATTTTGATATGGTTAGTGGTTAGCATCGTTTTCATTTGTTCACAAAAGAAAATTTAGAACTTTGGTGAACTAAAATTATAAGTTCTTTTAACTTTAAAACTTTGTAACTCTCAATTTTAATTTTGTTTTTCCCTATGTAAAGTAAATTATTTTTTTATTTATGAAAATGTTTTAAACATTTATGAATGGTTTATGTATATTTTCACCAATTATATATTACACTAGGTTAGAATAAATAAAATACTAAATAATTTGTAATAAATTTTTATGAATTATAAAACTACGTTTGAAGATAAATATAAGATTTCCCTGTAGTTTTATTTTCGTAACGGTTTTGATACATGACACTAACTCTGTTGGTTTTCTCTGTTATGTCTGGAGGTATTTTGTTCCTTTTACATATAACCCATTATATCTTTATTTCTTTTAATCACATCTGAAGCATAAGTCACCTACCACCCACCCCCACCCTTTTATTCCCTCTTCTTCGGCCTCTCCAGCGACTCAAATCCTGTAGAGGATCTACATACACACACGCACATAGTAGAAGCTAGTATGGATAGTTAACAGATAAATCACTTCAATCCTTCTTTCACCCATCTTCAATCTATAATAATCTCTGCAACATTTTGATTTCAACCCACATCAGTAGCAGAAGATTCTCACACGCATTCACTTCGTTTAAGGTTTTCTTTCTTTTGTGTCTACTGTACTGAGTTTCGGTTTTTGCGTGTGAAATTATATGGAGAAATGGTGAAAGATTGTTGTCTTCGACGCCATCTGATCGAGCACTTGAACAGGTTCTGTTTCAACTCTATTTCGCTTGAAATTTGCTAGCTTTTTTGTGTTAATATTGTTGAATGTTATGTACTTATGTACATTATGCTTTCTATAAAAATAATGTAATTTTACCCAAATGGTGCTATTTTTCATGTTTTCAGGTGATGATTCTACATGGGTTTCTCAAAATATTTAAAAAAATGTAATCCTTTTCCCAAATTGGTGTGTTCTTTTTTTCAAGATTTTAGGCAATAACAGTCTTGTTTTGCTTCTGTTTCTTTTCAATTGCTTATTTGTTAACTAACATAGATCTATAACTCTGATCATGCTATTTATTGTGAATCTTTATGTGTGCGTGAATCAATGGCAAGAAAAACAAAATCGCTGTAAGAAGTGTTGGTGGTCGGCTGGGCGTCGGAGATTGTGGCGGTGGCTTATCATTGGAGACGGTGCAAGAGAAAATGTTAAAGACAAAGTAATGTGTCTCACTATTAAATAGCTAATAATAATTTTTTTTATTTAATTATATGTAAAAGGACCAAAATAACACAAACTTAACCAACAAAACTAGCAGAGTTAATGTTAGTGACCAAAATCATTACGAAAATAAAACCACAGGGCATGATATGACACAAGATTTATTTTTGGACTGAAATGCTTAAAATGTCCAAACCACATGGATCAAAAACGAAATTTACACTTTTTAAAAACACAGCTTGATTTTAAAAAATCTACATAAGAGAGTGAAATATATTCATTAATAAAATTGATTTTTATTAAAATAGAGAAATTCGTTTGAGTGTTTAAATTACTATAATATCTTTTTGGAGGAAAAATGAAATGATAATGTTTAAAAAAATCACAAGCGTCAAAAAGGTGTTTTAAAAGAATAAAACGTGATAAAATAAACTTTCTTTTATTAGATATTATACATATAGATGGGTGCTAACCTAGTTAATAATGTAATAAAACATATAAAATGGATTGAACGTTTATCGATCAGAAAAATATGCTGCAAAGAATTAATTATAAAATTAAATCAACAAGCTACATAGAAAAATATATTTTCATACCGTTAAAAGTCAGAAAACATAAGTTTTAATTCACTTTTTGCATTTGAATATGACGAGACACCTTAAGATTCGGTTTTAAAACTATTATTGACAAAAATGTATTTTTCTTCTTTTTATTGGTGTTTTTACTATTTGTAAAGAGAGATGTATACTAACGTTATAAAGTAATATTTTATTTAATTATGATAAAATTGTAACATGTTTCTTAACTTCAAGTGAGCCGTTTAAAAACAAATATAATGAAACAATATCCTATTAACGCGTTGTGCTACTTATAATCAAACTCTAATGAAGTAATATATTCATTACTTTTGTATATATATCAAATATCATAATTACTAATGTTTATAACAAAATACGTAAAAATCAATATATATCAAAAGAATATGTTCAAATACTATAGTATTTTAAAATATGATACTTATTTTTTAATACGTATACAGATAGTAATCATTTAATACTCATCTTTCAAAGTATATTAATGAAAAACAATGAGAATACAACAAGAATTGATGAAAAATTACGAAAATTGATGAAAAAAAAGCAAAAATCCGGCTTAACCGAGTTGGATCGAGTAGACCGAGTTGGCCGAGTTTGACCGACTTCAAGTAAGGTTGATCGAGTTGAAAAAAACGTCTCAACACACTTCCGAGTACCGAGTACTCGACCGCCTAGGCCGAGTTTTACAACACCACCATCAATACCACCACCACCACCATTAACACCACTACCACCACCACCATCAAAACCACCACCAACTACCATCGCCACCGCCACCACCATTAACCACCGCCACCATCAACAGCACCATCACCACTACCACCACCACCAAAGAGCACCATCAACATTGTTGCCACCACCACCAATTGTCGTCGCCGTCACCACCAGCAGCAACAACCATCGCCGCCACAACCACCACCAACCATCACCACCGCCGCCATCACCACCAACCACCGCCACCAACCACCGCCACCAACCAACCATAACCACCACCACCACCAATCACTATCACCATGAACACCAACAACAACCACCACCCACCACCACACAACGATCACCACCGCATTATGTTTCCTTGTTTTTACATGTCTACTTAACAACATAAAATAATAATTGATTTCATTCTTGCAATGTAAGCAAACCTGACAATAAAATGATAATAATCAATTTCATTCCACTATCTATTTCATTAGATTGCCTATTTCATTCACTATTGTATTATCTCATACCAAACATACTCAATTGAATAGGCTTTAAAGGGTCTTAGAATTATACGAAAGTGGGCTAGGAACATATAAATGGGCCAATGATGTGCGGTGTTCATGGAAACTAAATTATATAATGAGTGAATTGTCATTTTCCTCCCTGTGGTTTGGTCACATTTGTTATTTTCATCCAAAAATATTTTTTCTTGCATTTGGCTCCTCAAGGTTTGGGAAACGTTGCCATTTTCATCCAAAAATCTTAGCTACATTGTTTTAAAACGTTAAATATTCATCGTTAAAATGGTACTTACGTAAATTTTTATATAAAAGCGAAATCTTAATTTATGTTTACGTGTTGTTAATAAAAATTTTTACCACGGAATTCATGTTTTTGGATGAAAATAGCAACTTTTTCAAACCTTGAGGAGCCAAATGCAAGAAAAAACCTTTTTGGATGAAAATGACAAATATCACCAAACCATAGGGAGGAAAACGGCAATTCACTCATATATAATTTACTTATATTTTACTGATCTTAAATGACTTGTCCATCCACTTTTCGATTCCATTACGATCCATGTGACCAGCGATCTAGGCCCGTTGATTTTATCCGTACCCGATTAACCCGCCCGAACCGACTTCATCCGTACCCGAAGAAACCCAACCCGAACAACCCGTTACCCGAAGAACCCGAAAACCGATTAAACCGATTCTTATTCGGGTCGGGTTTCGGATAGACTTTCAAACCTCTAAAACCCGAATAAACTGAACCGATTAACCCGAAATCCGAATAACCCGATCAATAAATATTATAATTAAGTAAATTGTATGTATACATTTGCTTAGATTGTCCAAATTGATCAAATTTTTAGTATACAAATATATATTTAAACACATTTCATAACTTATAGAAGTAAACTAATTTAAGTTCACTAATTTTATAAAATTTCAAATGAAAACTCACTAAAATAAACTAAATTAAGTCTATTGTTTAATGCCCGAAACCCGACCCGAACAATCCAAAACCGATTAAACCGATTGTTATTCGGGTCGGATTTCGGGTAAACTTTCAACATTAAAAAACCCGAATAACCCGAACCGATTAACCCGAAAACCAATTAACTAACCCGATCAACACCCCTACAACGATCATGTTTAATAACATTAATCAATGTTGACATATTGTAGTTTTCTGTTTTCTATTGTTTAAAGTGTTAAATTAATTATCAGGTTATTAAATATGTTTCAACCATGCCGTCTTCCGGTCTCGTGGTAGTTTACAGCTCTTTAAATAAGTGGTTCTAAGTTCAAGTCTCGTCTATACCCTAGGCTCCGAATGAGATATGAGGATTTCCAGTTGTAAGTTTTCTCCTAGACAGAGTAGGCCAGGTCACTACACTCTTTTCTTCGGGTGAAAGTATGATCCATTTATTAGGTAATCAGGAAATCAAGTCTTTGCTCTAAAAAAAAAAAGAAAAATTGAAATCGGTCCCACGTATCCAATTCTAAAATCATGGTTATATACAACTGCGGATCCAGATACAAAGGAGGGGGTAGCCGACTAGCCGCCTCCCGTAAATTTTCTTTTAATATTATATGTGCGTGAAAATCTCAAATGCCCCCTAAAATTATGCAACCTTCTTATTTTTGTCTCTTTTAAAATATTTTTCTAGGTACCCTCTGCTTAGATACCATGCAAAACAAATCGGTATCTTTCAAACTTCAACCGCTAGAGATACGGTTGGTAGAAAAATCCAAATGCATTGTAGTTCAGCGGCATATACCTTCATCATGATGAAAATGACGAAGTAGTACCCCTCCAATTTCTTCATCATCAGTCGTCCGTTGGAGCCATAAATTCATAAGAAAGTAAACAACTGATCGATCGATGAAAATGGAGAAATCAAAGATCGGAAGAAGATTTGAAGGAAAAGTGGCGATTGTTACAGCTTCAACTCAAGGCATAGGCTTCAGTATCGCTCAACGCCTTGGCTTAGAAGGTGCCTCTGTTGTCATCTCTTCTCGCAGACAGGTTCTCTGTGTTCTTCAGTTATCAATTTTCTCGTTGTTTTGATCTTCTAGCTCGTTAATCCTAGGGTTTTGCTGGTGAATTTGCACTTTGTGTATTTGAATGACTGTTTGTGATAACTGATCATGAGTCTGAATATCTGGTTATTGAAGTTTCTGATTGAAGCAGCTGCTTTTGTGTTTCTTCTAAACACATAAATTATGTTTAATTACCTCAAATTCGACTATTGGTAATAGTTGATTATAGAGCATCAGATTGATTATATCTATATTTGGAATTTCTTTAGTTTCTTTAGATTGAGTATCTATTGAAGTTATGCACTTATGCTGTATCATAACTGATTGATTTACTTAATTCATTATGTGGTTATTGGTTGAGGTATTTGGGCGTAAAAATAATACTTGAGCCTGTCAGAATGTGATTCAAGGACTACCTTATGTGTAATCTAGTCAAACTGGAACTTATTTGTTAGTGTTCCTATACTATGATAATATGAATTTTAGCTTATATGTTTTTGTGCAATTAATATTTCTGTTTCGTAGAGCGAATTGGACCTTGATATGATCTGTTTCTTTTTCGCTTATTGAAATGTGTATCAACTAAAAATCAAATCATGTTTAAAGATGAAAGATTTTTTTTTAGAGAAACGTTGATGAGGCGGTTGAAAAGCTCAAAGCACAAGGGATTCAAGTGCTGGGGTTGGTATGCCATGTTTCTAATGCGCAACAGAGAAAGAATCTCATTGAGCAGACAGTTCAGGTGAGGACGAACTTTGACCCGTGTTCTTAAATTCCACTTGCGAATTCAAAAATTTGAACTTTCATATGGGGAATGAAACAAATGTCCATTTCAATTTTAAGCTGTTTATGTAGCATTATTTATCCTGATTCTTTCTTTGTGCATGCAGAAGTATGGGAAAATAGATGTAGTAGTGTCAAATGCTGCTGCTAATCCCTCGGTTGATCCCATTCTCCAGTCTAAAGAGTCAACCCTTGACAAACTTTGGGAAGTCAATGTTAAAACCGCTATACTACTTCTTCAGGTAAATCTTGTTAGTAATACATTTGATCACATAACCTAATAAACCTACTCTTTTTCGTCTTTATAATTGTACAATAAAGTTGTATATATCACATCAAATAGAGTGATTTGTGTTGTGGGCTCAGCAGTGTTTTCCTTCTATCTCAATCTTTGAACAGGAAGCATCCCCTCACTTATCAAAAGATTCGTCGATTGTTTTCATTTCTTCTATTAGTGCGTTCCAACCGCCACCTGGCATGGCTATGTATGGTGTCACAAAGACCGCTCTTCTCGGTCTTACCAAGGTAAATGTCTTTTTTTAGCATCTGTTAATAATATATTGTACGAGGAATATTTAAAAAGATCATATAAATTATAAAAATACAATTTTTTTCCTTTTGGTATTTGTTTAGGCTCTGGCAACTGAGTTGGCTCCACATAGGCGTGTTAACTGTGTAGCTCCTGGGTTTGTACCTACACACTTTGCTTCATACATTACCAGCAATGTAACAAAGGTAAGTGTCTTCTACGTCAATAGGGTCTATGCACCTTTGGTTGCACTTGCGTGTATGAACTTTGACAGAATGTCTAAAATACCCTTCAGAGAAAGGTCCTCGAGGAAATGACATCACTCAAAAGGCTTGGGACGACAGAAGAAATAGCTGCAGTCACTGCTTTCTTGGCTTCTGATGATGCTACATATATAACGGGCGAGACTATTGTGGTTTCCGGAGGAACTCCTTCAAGGTTATGAATGTGTTTTATTCATCTGGCCGTGTCGTATGCAAATGGACTCACAGGTGACTTCTGATATGCTCTTGTGTAATCTAGCAGATGGTAATTTCTCCGGTTACAGTCACCGGTTTAATTTAGTGTCATCTTATCACTTAAGGATTGAATAATAATTTTGTCATAATGATTATTCGGTTCATATATTAGTCTATTTAGTTATTATATTTTGTTGATTTTTCTATGAAAGGATGTACATGCTGATTTTATACTTAAAGCCATTGGCGGACCTAAGGCAACAGAAGAGGCCAGCCGCCCACCCTAAAATTTTTTTCCAGTGTTATATATACGTGAAAATCTCGTTCACCCCCCTAAAATAGATATTTAGTATTTTTGCCCTCAAATAATAAAGTAGTTATATTGAGATAAAAAAGAGGGGGGCGATTGCAAAATTTATATCGAAATTAATGTTTATGACAATAAAACATGATAAATTTATATTGTCTCCAAGAGTCCAACATATGAGATATCAAATGTTATATTTAATGGCTGACGTTGTTTTCAAGCATGTTAAACATCATTGATATTAAAACCTAATTGACACTCTTAACACTTTTGCAAAAGTTTCTATTAAGACTACTCAAATATAACGTTATTGTTTTTATGAGTATGATTGCTTCAAATATCACATGTCATCATTTTTATGAGTATAGTCATATGGTTAATGTCTTACTGATATTTATATACATATATATATATACACACACACACACACATGTACAAGTTTGGGAACCGTTTTAACGATGTCTTTTTGACAATGAATTGGATCCGACCCGAATTGTCCCGAACCAGACCGAAATAATATATCATATTACGATAGTCAAACTATCCTTAAAATTTTCCGCCCCCGTGAAAAAAATTTTATGGGTCCGCCACTGCTTAAGACCTTACAATAATAAAAGATAAAATAAAAATAGAAATACCAATTAAGAGAGTGATTAAACTTTTAAATGATTTGAAATTATTTTAATTAATTAACAGCTTCTTCTTTCCCTTCTTCCTGCAAAATCGCAGGTGACACTGTATCTCTACTCCAACCATAAAATTGCGTAAGACTGAAATGGACTACACCGTTTGTCCACAGCGATCCTTCCCTACGAACACACGACAGTGAAAAACAGCCACAATGAGGTTGTCCATGACAAATTTATCCTTTCCATCATATAATCATCTGCAAGTCCCACAAACAAGAGTTGCAGGTGGTGCATTGTAAACTCTTTGCGCCCAATGAGCTTGGGTAACGTATTTCAGTGGTTCAGGCGGACCGTCAACATGAATTGCTGGTTGGTATCTGTTGCATATCTTCTAATCTTTGATTCAATCAGCACAGCATTCTCTATAAATAAAATAGTCCCATCCCTTAAAAGCACATGGTCAATTGTGACAAAAAGGCCAAGTGTGTCTTCATCTTAAAATGATTTTTTTGATAATCTAATACATGTGTATCTCTAAGATGTACAAGCCTCGAATATAATTCAAAAGGTGCATATGTTGACAGACCCTCAAGTGAATGTGTAGTTACATGGGTAAATAGTATGCGTCTAAATTATTAATAAGAGAAGTTGGGATGAAGAAGTTTGATTCAAAAGGTGCATATGTTGATAGAACCAGGGGTCTGTGTGACACTTGCATCTCGGGCTTGGCCCTGATACGTGTCACACATCCGGTTTACACAAAACACACAATAGACGAAAATAATATCACAAGCAAGTTTCAAATAAAGCACTGTCGTTACTTTGAGGTCGCATCAACTTCAAGGCGGTTGACACCATCTAACTTTAGCAACTGTATGCAGTCAAACTTTCTCTCTACCATCCACACCGGAATAGTAAATATTCCTTTGTTAATCACTAAAGGATATTACTTGGATTTTCTCTACCATTGCCAATTATGGCATATAAATCTCTTTCTTTTTTTTTTTGTCAAAGACACATTTTTGACTGACCATGCACAAACTCTTTCATCAAGATACCCTGAGATACTTATCACTTTGCATAAGCAAGTAGTGTACCAATCTAGGGATAATTCTATTACCACTTTTCTCTTCCAGATACTGTTGGAAATTGGCCTTTCAATCAAACAAACAAACACAGAATTTTAAGGAGGACAACCCATGACTCTTTCTATTAATCAATAATCAAAACAATCAGGTACAAGAATTAGAAAACAATCTACTCCTATTTAAACTAATTTAGACCAACTCATAACCTTGGCAAACAAGGAAAACATCGACTACAAAAATAGACTCAAAATCATTAAACAAAAATAAAACCAAACTCTGATGAATTGACAAAACAGACCCTCAAACTTTCATAATTAAATAACTCAAGATTAAAGTTATCATTCACCCCCTTAATCTTGAGTTGTGCTTTTTCTTCTTGCCTTCGTTCCTCCTCTTCAATTGTCTATAACAGACTTGCTTAACTGTTTCACGATCATTAGCATTTGAACCATCCACGTCTTGCTTTGGAATTTTACTTGTCTCCATTTTCTTTTCTTGAATTCTTTCTTCTTGGAGTGAACTTCCAAGCAAATCTGCTTAGCTTTTCACACTCTCATCTAGTCTACCGAACCGGGCACAGGGAACGTCCCGAATTGAATTTCAATTGCTGAGTTCATTTCAGATTCTTTCTCTTTCTTCTTAGCAAGTTCAGTAGCAGTAACCTGAAGTTTGATTTTGTAAAGTCTATTTTGACACCTTGTATTTTCATAAGCAAATCTCCTGTTCTTTCATGTATCTTTAAGATCCCATCTTCAATTGCAATTTTGCATCCAACCTCATCAAATTGACCCAAACTAAGAATGTTCTTAGATAGATCTGGAATGTAATACACATTAGAAAACTCCTTTTGATCACCATTCTTGCACTGCACACGAACTGTTCCTTTGCCTTTGACTTCAACCCGAGAACCATCACCAAATTTCACTTGACCAACAATTTTCTCATCCAACTTACTCAAGTAGTCCCGTCGTCCCGTCATATGATTGCTTGCCCCATTATCCAAATACCATTTTCCTTCTTCTCTTCCATTCTTTTCATATTCACCAAGATAGACTTTTTCTCCATTCAGCTTACTTGGTTTAATAAGCAAGTTGCCATAAGCAAAGCAGGTCCATCGTCATCTTCTATTCTTATCAATTTTGCTTCTTCTCTTCCTTTACTAGGTGCTTTACACTCGCTCGAATAATGCCCGATCTTATCACAGTTGTAGCACCTTAGGTTCTTTCTTCTGTCTTGCCATTCTTCAGAGTTCTTCCTCCTTTGGTCCTCACCCTGTTCATCTTGATCAACCTCTCGTTCATAGTTCCATCTTCGATTCCCTCTTCCTCTTCCGTTGAATCTTTCACGTCCTCTACCACGTCCTTGGTAGTTTTCAACTTTCTTTGAGCTTTCAGTTTGAGTGAACAAGAGTTTATCTTGGGATAAGCTTTCACTTATGTTCTTAAGCTTATTTCTTTGGGATAAGCTTTCACTGATGTTCTTAAGCTTATTTCTTTCTTTCCTCATATGCCTTTAATCGTCCGACCACATCTTCGAATGTCATTTTCTCGATTTCTTCAAATTGCTCAATCGAGGAAACTATATGTAGATATTTATCAGGTATCGAGTTCAAAAATTTTCTTACTATAACCTCTTCTTCAAGTGTTGTTCCCAAACTCTTGTATTTTGATTGTACTCCACCTAGTTTTGCAGCAAAATCATCTATACTTTCTGTTTCGCCCATCTTTAATGCTTCCAACTCGCTTCTTAACATTTGAAGGCGTGCTTTCTCTTAGCGCCTCCCATACGTCCTTCTGTTCTGAATACTTTGCCATTTGAAGCATAACATCTTCTGGTAAAGTTTGGAAGATGGCTCCCAAGGCCATGAATTTCTTTCTTTTTTTTGTCCCTTTTCCTTTTTCTGGATCAATTGTTTCTTGCAATCCATTTGCCCCCAATATAATCTTCATCATAACTGACCATGCTATGTAGTTAGTCGAGGTCAACTTTGGAGCTTGTAGAGAAAAGGTACTTGTCGGTTTCTTAGCAGTTAGTGTCTGAACTACTTGCCCTGCGTTTCTTGCATTACCACCATCTACCATGTCTTGCTTCAGGTTTCTTCTTCTTCTTCTCTGATCAAACAACTTCTTGCAATCAGACCTTCTGCAACAAGTTCTGATTTTCTGATCAAATTTCTAGACTCGATCAGCAACACAAGATCACCAATCTGACCAGCTACCAGAATATTCTTGGCGTTTCTTCTCTGCGCTCTGATACCGATTGTTGGAAATTGGCCTTTCAATCAAACAAACAAACACAAAATTTTGGGAAGGACAACCCACGACTCTTTCTATTAATTAATAATCAAAACAATCAGGTACAAGAATTAGAAAACAATCTACTACTATTTAAACTAATTTAGACCAACTCATAACCTTGGCAAACAAGGAAAACATCGACTACAAAAATAGACTCAAAATCATTGAACAAAAATAAAACCAAACTTTGATGAATTGACAAAACAGACCCTCAAATTTTCATACTTAAATAACTCAAGATTAAAGTTATCATTACAAATGTGCTCCTAGGGTAACACTCCTACGCATAGTCTATATCTTCTTATGTAACCATAGGCATTTCGTCTTTGTGTCCACTCTGAACACTAGGCTACTCAATGCGATTGAGCACGGTGTGCAATTGCGTTTAGCCTAGCTTGTACACTATAGCATAGTCCTAGAGCCTATACTAAGGCAAAGGATTACCTCTAAAGTCACCACTCGTTTGCTAGGTAGCATTGCTCCTACCCACTCCCTGACTCGAAGTAACTATTATAATACGCGTTGTTTTATCGAGTACACCCAAAATACCCCTAACGCAAAAGAGCTAGCTCAGAAGGGTTTGAATACTCAACAAAGCATTCAGACAGTCATGTATGGTATATCACATGGTTAATAAATGGTTAATAAAGTTCTAGAGAAGTGACATATTATGGCTCGTCACATTCACACAGTCATGTATGGTATATCACATGGTTGTGTTTGGTACTGGAATCAATATGCATGAACATGTTTTTTGTCCTTCCTTGGTGGCACATCTTGCACTTCACACGCTCGCAATGTCGCTAGCCACTTGAGTGCCGGCCTTAGTATTTCTTAGTTGTTCAACAGTAGTTGGGAAAGTCGGGAGCTAGTGCGAAAGTTGATTAGCAACTATAGGGTAAGAAAAGTCGGAAGCTTCTGATCTAACCAGATGAGAAAGATCATTTGCTCACCTATAGACCAGAGGAAAGATCCTCCATCCACTAGAACCAAAGGAAAGATCTTCCGTTCGTAGTTAAAGGATCAGCTCGTAAACGAACAGTAGTCTATTTTAATTTTAGAATAATGATTCACCAATTAAATTTACTTTAATTTGTATATTGATTCCAGAACCTTCTCATTCTTAACTTCAAGTATATAAACAAGGCTTATGTGTTTTGTTTTGATTCACTTAAACTTACATGTTTCAGCAAGACCACACACTCTAAAAACTTTTCAGCCTTTTCATCTCTGCGCACTCTTGTTTCAAATATAGTTTTAGGTGCTAGGATAATCCCGACAACACAATCTGCTTAGAATATTGTACTTCGGGAGACAGCGGGAGACAGAGGGGTCATCTGGGTGGCCCGAAATCTGTTTTAAGGGATCTTTGTTGAACAAAAAATTCTCAAACAAACCCGAATTTGTTTTGTTATTTCTTTAGTTTATTTTCACTCTGTATTAATCAAACTTTGTAATTGCATTCTTTTAATCTTATTTCTATTTTGTAATCCATCTATTCGAAATTGTTTTATTTGACTTTGTGAACGGTGTTCCTACATATGTTTCTGTGAGATTGAATTAAAGGTTTGAACTATATGTTTAGAGACATCATAGTCTTATAGTCTTATATGTGTTGGCTATATGTAAATCATTTGTAACTTGTTATGAGATCATTCATTAAATATTTTAGAAAATGTATTCCGATTCAAATCGTCATTTAGCCTTGCTTGTGTGTATGAAAGAATGGTGAGATATCACAACATATTGATTTATAAGGCTAAATTTGTACGATGTATTATTTTTTTTAATTTTTATTTCCTAAAGCTTGCATACTTGTAATATTTTAAATTTATCCATCAAGAGATTATTAACAAATTAAATATTATGTACACACACCTATTACAACCGTTACTTATATTAAGTTGAAGAAGTTGAAAAATAAATTGAAAAAATCGTTGAATTCAATGCAAAACAATTATGTATCTTTCAACACTAAACCCGTAAATATTTGATTGAAGGAAAAATCTGAAGTCATAGTCATTTAGTGGCATATGCCATTAGATTATATATGTTTAGTAGAGGAGGTGTGCCAATTGTATTGTAGATGGTATCGCGTCAAAGAAACAAAACTACCAGGGCCGGTCCTGAGGATTTTAGTGCCCTGGACGAGCCGAAAAAAAAGGCACTTTGATCATATCGAATTGAATTATATAAACTTATTTTTTTGAAGAAAACAAATGTTTTAAAAATAAACATAACAAAATCATTGTATTACAATGAAATAGCGTAATAATTCAATGATAACTCGTGAAGATTAGATATTACAATAAACATAGCAAAATCATTTATTTTTTAGGCTCAGTAATAATGGACCACAATCTATGAGATTTAAATATTTTGTTTTCTAAAAAAAAATATTTTAACTGAGTAATTGGGTTAATAAATTGGGTTCAAAAATTAAATTTGATTTATAATATAATTGGGTTAAGTTTTTGATTGGATTATAATTTATAACTATTTTTTTATAAAAAGATATATATAATATAAAAAACAATTTAAAAAAATTTATGCTCCCTGAGCGAGTGAGCCCTAGACGAGAGACCATCCCGCCCCTCCTCAAGGCCAGCTTTGAAAACTACCCTTGAATGCCATGGCTAAGGGAATGTCATGATAAAAACTCCATCATTCACCTCGAGCCACCTTTTAGACCATCTCCAATACTAAGGGCGTTCTTAGGTCCTCTTAAAGCATTCACGGCCCGTTTGGTATATTTATGTGAGCGTAATCCTTATATTATATGGAATGTTTGTGATTGGTTGTGAGTGAAGAATAAAGAAATGTTACTGTTCAATCTGTAAATTTAATAAAATATTGTTCAACCATTATAAATTTTTTAAAAGTTTTAAAAATTGTTGTGAGTCTTGGAGAGAAAAAGGTAATGATAAATGTATAAAAAAAATATTATTTAATTAAGAAGATGAAAGAAAAAATAACGTTTTTAATTTAATTATATTGATAATGATAAGCAATGAGTTGTGAATGCTATTAGCCCTAATTTCACCTCAACCCATACAAGCATCCTTACATTAAAACCTAGTTATCGTATCTTATCAACTTCTTATCTATTCTTGTCAAAAACATTTTTTGCTTAATACTATCATACCATTTCATCCCATATTTAAATACTAGGTCAGTAACCTACGTATTACATGGGTTGAATATGAGATATATAAAAATAGTTATTTAATTAGTTTTAAATTAAAAAATCATTATCATATTAAATCATATGATATGTAAACTTTACAATTTGAGTTGTGAATATTAAAAACTCAAGTTTTCGACTATTAGAATGTTATTATCATATTAAACAAAAATTTGTTTTTTTTAAAAATTATTAACAAATTTATAAAGTTTGATTTAATTCATTTTTCACTTATATTGTATAAAATAAAATTTAATATATTTAAAATTAAACTTAAAAAAATTAACATACTTGTTTTTCGTTTAAAATGATAGATTTATCGTACGTAGGGGTGCAAACGAGCCGAGCCGAGCCGAGCCCGAGCTCGTATGGGCTCGAGCTCGGTTCGTGATGACTTAGGAGAGCTCGAGCTCGAGCTCGGCTCGTTTCGAGCTTTATATTTAAAACTCGAGCTCGGCTCGGCTCGGCTCGTTTTGTATTTAAATATTATTTTTAATATTTTTATATTTAATTTTGATATATATTTATAATTATATACTTTATATAGAACATTATTAATATTATTTAATTGTTTTTTATCATAACTTTATATATAATAGATATTATATATATAATATATTAAATAAATTAAATACAAATATATAAATAAAAAGCTCGTTTAGGCTCGCGAGCTGGCTCGAGCTCGGGCTCGATAATTAAATAAGCTTTTTTTCAAACTCGAGCTCGGCTCGGGCTCGATAAAGCTCGGCTCGTTTCGAGCTATTTATCAATTCGATCTCGGGTTGCTAACGAGTGACTCGTATCGTTTGTACCCCTAATCGTATGGTTGATACAATAATAAATCAGGTGACACACAAATTAGAGTTTTATCCATACCTATAGTTTCAGTTTGTGTTAAAAGAAGAAAAAAAAAAACAAATTCAACAAACACCCGCCCGTTCCTAACTACTACCTGCGGGAACAATTTCCATGGTGATAGTGACGAGGTTGAACTTTTCATCGGTCGTCCTTCCTACAGTAATTCTACAAATTGGACCAAGGCTTCAGTTGAAAACCATTGGACCAAGGCTTCAGTTGAAAACCACAAATTTATGAGAAAGTAAACAACAATCGATCGATGAAAATGGAGAAATCAAAGATCGGAAGAAGATTTGAAGGAAAAGTGGCCATTGTTACAGCTTCAACTCAAGGCATAGGCTTCAGCATCGCTCAACGCCTTGGCTTAGAAGGTGCTTCTGTCGTCATCTCTTCTCGCACGCAGGTTCGTTCTCTGTGTTCTTCAGTTATCAATTTTCTCGATTGTTTTGATCTTCTAGCTGCTTAATCTTAGGGTTTACTGGCATAGATTATGTTTCAAATTGGGGGTAGCTGATTATAGAGCATCATATTGATTATCACATATTTGCACTTTCTTTAGATTAAGGATTATTGATGTGTTGGCGATAATTTCTAACCCGTTTCACAAGTCGGTGAAGTTGAAGGACCAATATTGACAAGTTGGTCAAGTTGGTATAAATCTGGAATAACTAACTTTGGTTTATCTAGGAGAAGACAATGATTATATTGTTTATATAGAGTTTAAATTATATTTACTTTTGGATAAAGTTTTGCTAGCCTATATAAACATAGCATGAGTCGTAAGTTATGTGTTTAATGTAATCAAGTTTTGAGTAAGTTTTTCTTGGTTATAATAAAGTGGTTGGGAGTTATTCAAATAACGTATTCTTATATTATCGATCCAGGACTTGATGGTGTAATGCTATACCAATTCGGCTATGGTTGGGGTTCTCCAATTTCCTAAATGACAACTGTTTGATGTATTTGGGCATAAAAATAATACTTGAGCCAAACTGAAAACACAAATTTAAGCTTACACTTTTTTTTTTTGGCAAACTATGAGAATCTATTAGGGAAAACTCAAAGTCCCCACCAATTCATCACTGCTAACAAGTAGAATTAGATAAACTTTAGCTTACGCTAGGTAGCTGGCATTTAAGGGGTTAAGACAAAAAATAACTAAAGTTAAATTTAGGCGCTTACCACTGCCCCACCCCTTGAAGGTTAACTTTAAGCTTACATGTACTTATTGAAATGCATCAAATTGTGTCTAAAGATGAAACATTTATTTTAAGAAAAACGTTGATGAGGCGGTTGAAAAGCTCAAAGCGCAAGGAATTGAAGTGTTGGGGTTGGTATGCCATGTTTCTAATGCACAACAGAGAAAGAATCTCATTGTGCAGACAGTTCAGGTAAGGATGAACTTATATTCAAGAACTTTCATTTTGGGAAAGAAACAATTGTTGTCCCTACCTTTTAAGAGAGTGTGTTTGATTATTATTACTTTGTTTATGTATGCAGAAATATGGGAAAATAGATGTAGTAGTGTCAAATGCTGCTGTTAATCCCTCGGTTGATCCCATTCTCAAAACTAAAGAATCAGCCCTTGACAAACTTTGGGAGGTCAATGTTAAAACTGCTATACTGCTTCTTCAGGTAAATCTTGTTAGTAATGCATTTGATCATATAAACATGCTTTTTGTTGCCTATAAAATAAAGTCGTATACGTCATATTCAACCTACATGTTGACCTTTTGGACATCATCAAATAAGGAGATATGTTTTGTGGGTTCAGTAGTGTTTTCCTGCTCTCTTAATCTTTGAACAGGATGCATCCCCTCACTTATCCAAAGGTTCGTCGATTGTTTTCATTTCTTCTATAAGTGCTTTCAACCCGCCACCTGGCATGGCTATGTATGGTGTCACAAAGACCGCTCTTCTTGGTCTTACCAAGGTATCATTGTCTTTAGCATATGTTGGTAATAAATTGTATGAAAAATAATACAAGAAGTAAATATTTTTCGTATGGTATTTCTTTAGGCTCTTGCAACTGAGTTGGCTCCACATACCCGTGTTAACTGTTTAGTTCCTGGGGCTGTACCTACAAGCTTTGCTTCAATCTTTACCCGCAATGAAGCCAAGGTAAGTGTCTTCTACTTCAATCGTGTCTCTGTAACTTTGACTGTACATGCGCGTATGACCTTTGACGAAAAGTCTGAAATACCCTTTAGAGAAAGTCCCTGGAAGATGTAACAATAATTAAGAGACTTGGGACAACTGAAGACATGGCTGCAGCCACTGCTTTCTTGACTTCTGATGATGCTTCTTATATAACGGGCGAGAGTATTGTGGTTGCTGGAGGATTTCCTTCAAGGTTATAAATGTCTTCTATTCTTCTGGCTGAGTCGTATGCAAACGGGTTCATTTGTGACTACTTGCAGGTGTTAATTTCTTGGAGTATAGTCGCCAGTCCATTTTAGCGTCAGCTTATTAGTTAAAGATTGAATAATGATATCCCCAAATAATTATTAACTTCATATATAGTTCTTTTAATCCATATAATTATTATATTTTGTTGGTTTTCCTTTGAAACGATGAACAAGTTGATAGATAGTGGTACTTCTCTCCCAGATATTATATACTCACTAATACGTTACAGCATTCGCAGTGAAGAAACCTACAAACACCCACTTGAACATCCAACAGTTCCTAAGCAATGCATCCATCTCACATACATCTTACCTTTTTAAGATGATTGCCAACTTTTACATTTGGTTTTTTATAATCAAATTATTTTAAAGAGTTGGAACGGGCTGATTCTTCATCGTATTACGCTTAGACTACACCAACTTTATTGTATCTCAACAACCAAAAGTAGCCCGCGGGAGATGTGATGCTCTTGACTTGTGCATCCCTCTGATTTAGTTTTTCAGCATTTGTCTTTCGTTCACGTTTCAAATAAATCCTGAAGTAAAAGTCTTAATGCTTTTATTGATTGTTTTATTTATTTTTTCTGTGTTATAAAATGAGGTCTGTTATAAAAGTCTTCATGGGCCGTGTGCTTTGACAAAAAGCTGCATCGCTTCTTGTCAGTCATTCACTATAGTCTAGTCTCGGGCCGTATAGGCCTATTTTCTTACGACCCGTAAAGGCATTACGAGCCCTCTCCTTATACTTTAACAGGCTGTCTGTATTGGTTTATTTTTATTTAAATTTTTACCACGGCGCGATGTAATATTCCTCGAGTGTAATTTTGTATTTATCAAATTATTTGATTCGACGTAATATTTCTCGACATGCATGCTAATCATGCGACATGATGTAATATTCCATACAAATCGATCAATTCCTTTATTCATTTCTTTGTTTACGTGATATAATAAAAACGTAATGTTAACCGTGCCGATCTATGATAACAACTATTTATTCGGTGATGAGGATTTTAATTACTACAGCAGGGAGGGTTCTCCTTATTACCACAGTGAGGGTTATAACTACTAGGGTGATGAAATTTCTAAATATTATGGCCAGTACGGGTCGAACTACGGCAGCGTCGATAACAAAAATGATGGCGGTGTTTGATTCTAGAAAGGGAAAGTTATTCGACACGAATTAGGTATAATATATCAGGCATAATATAAGTTATATTTAATGGTTCTCACATGAACAAATAGAGATGTTGCTATGATGAAAGTGTGTGAGGAAATTTTTCCGAATGTCTTACGAATACTATGCAAATGATATATATAGGAAAATATTATTAAAATTTGCAAGGTTAAGTTTTTTGAATGAAGAGAGGGGTGCTTTTGAGTATTGTGATTTGTACTAATCTAACTCTAACTCTATCACACTTGACATATACACGTACAATTATGACCTCCTTTATCAAAGACTGATACCCAAACATCGAAGTAGATTTCCTACGGTTATTATAATTTGTCATTTTCTAATCCAAGTAATTTTAATCACATGATATTTTATTCAAGATTTATTATGTACCTGAAAGCTAGACCCTTATAAAGAAAAGTTTGTGTAGGACATGGATGAGTAAATACCATAAATTTGATCAACACACCAACAAACCGACTGAAAAGTCAACATTCTTTACTGAAAGATTACCTGAAAGCAAGTAATAGCACCACATATAGATTTATTTAGTCTATCAATAGTATTTTAAATCAACAAATTGCTACAAAAAGTTTTACGTGAAAGATTACCTAAAACAAGATCATGCTAATTGTTTAGCACAATCAAAAAGTACTTATATTATTACGAGGTAAAGTTTCCATTGCAGTTCTATACATGCTAGTTGGTGAGATCTTTAGGATTCACCACTCGGTGAAATCCAACTCATCATGTGGCTGTCATTTTTTGACAAGGTGTATTTTTCTACATGCATGTCGATTAAACAATTATTTCAAACAAGTGAATGTGTTTTACGCTCGTGATTTTTTTAAATTTTTTTCAGTTTATTAAATTTTAACTATTTAATTAAAGGTTAGAAAATCCCACCGGATGCCGTTGATATATTTTATATGAAGCTTGACTTTTCACCTGCATACATTTTACTTGAAAAAAAAAATAGATGTGTAGAAAAAAAATAGAAATGGTGACAAAAAATATATTAGTCAGAGCATGTTAAAAATTTGTGTTACATAAGATTAGATCCTATGTTTATCCCATCAAAAAAAAATAATAATAATAAAGCTCAAAAGCTCCAGAGTTGCAAACGCATATTCATTTAAATAAGATCAAAAAGCTCCGAATGTGCAAATGTATATCCGTATGCATTCAAGAATGGATAAGCAACAAGACATAATCTTAGACTCTTCTAGACATAGTTCATTCGTGAAAGAACAACATATCTCAGTACTTTGAAGATATTAAAGTTCAGTCGTCTATACACCGGTGAATGCAATGTAGTTAATTAACGCGTTCTACATATAGAGGCAAATATGTCTCGAATTTATCATGACAGACAACTGTGTTTTAAATCCCGTGAGAAGAAAGAACGACTAACGGATTCAATTATTGGATTCCATTTGTGTTCTATCCATGCATCTCAGGTACAGATAATGCATTGCCTGATGGTAGTTGTGGTTTTCAATATGTAACTGTTGCATTAGAGTACGTTGGAAATCACTGGTGATTTATCCGTACTAAACTTATAGCAGAGCTGGATGAACACGTAGACAGATACAACACTATGTTTCACAACATCCAAAGCATAAGCGATTCATTAAACTGGAATGAGCTAGGTGCAACTCCGTTTACGCATTGGATGATTTTCCCATCTGTAACAATCTTGATTGCTAATAGGTTTGGCGTGGATTTAATGTATATAGCCACTAATAACCAACATTTTTCCCATTGTGGATATCTTTTCATGATATCACAGATCATTAGTTGATTGCAATTGCTTTTGTTTGTGAAAATCATTTAATCTGGGGTTCGATTACTAGGTGACTATTCGATGCACCTCAAGTGGATATTAGAGATATTACTAAACACAAAATGCTGCAGATTAGGAGGTTATATATGGTTCACATATTCAAAAGTATTGTGATGCTTTTTATTGTTTTCGTCTATATAATTTGTAATTTTTTTTTATCATTTTTGTCAATGTAATTTGTAATTTTTAATTTCTTTATCGTTTTCGTCAATGTAATATGTAATTCATAATATATAATCTTTTTATCGTTTTCATCATTGAAATTTTTAATTTTTAATTTTTAATTTTATATAGTTTTCGTCAATGTAATTTGTAATTTTTATTCTTTATTATTTTCATCAGTGTAATTTGTAATTTTTATTTTTTTATCGTTTTCTTCGATGTCATTTGCAAATTTTTTTTTCGTTTTTATCAATGTAATTTAACAGACAATCAATCAACCATCAAACACACACACACACACCCACCCACCCACTCACACACACACACACACACACACACACACACACACATATATATATATATATATATGAGAGGGTTCCTGAGAAAACTAATATTTATGTGAAAACCAATGAAAACCACGGAAACCAATGACAAAATTCGTAAATTTTTTGTTATTTTAATTTTTAAAATGTTATTTAAGTGCTTGGTACATATATGTTGAGCATACATACGAGAATGAAGAGTCTTACGCATACGTAACACTATGTCAAATGAAAAATGGTTACGTATACGTAACCTATGTTTGACGTATATGTAAAACCATGTTACGGTTTTCATTTGATCAATACCCTTATTTATATATACTCACACACATATATATAGAATAATGAAAAAAATTTATAGATTATGTGACCGGTTTCATTGGTTTTCTCTAGTTTTCTCATAACATTATGGTTTTCTCAGGATCTCTCCTATATATATATATATATATATATATATATATATATATATATATATATATATATATATAGGGGAGGGATCAAATGAAAACCATGTTTATAATTAAAAACCGTGAAAACCAGGGGTTACATATATGTAACTACGTGTTGAAAAGTGTACAAGTAAGAGTTACATACATGTATGAGTTATGTATATGTAAATACGTGTTACCAAGTGTACAACTAAAAGTTACGTACATATAGCTCATACAGGTACGTATATGTAAGTGTTTCGTCATTATCATTGTTCTTTGGAGTTTATATTGAAAAACATATAATGATCTTGAAACATAAGGTTGAAATTTACTTAAATATACTTTAAATAATTTAAAAGTTAAATCAATTATAAATTATGTAATTGGGTAATTGTGGTTTTCACGGTTTTTAATTATAAACATGGTTTTCATTTGATCCCTCCCCTATATATATATATATATATATATATATATATATATATATATATATATATATATATATATATATATAGATGAGTTGTTTTGAAACCAAATGAAATTGTGTAAACTAATAAACCAAATCTCCACCTTTGATTTTTAAGATCAATGGCTCAGATTTGTTTAACTTTTTCAACACATGGTCCCATAAAATTACAAACTTTTATTTTTTTAATCAAAAAAATCTGACCCATTGATCTTAATACATTAAATGTGAAGATTTGGTTTATTGGTTTATACAATTTCTCATGGTTTTCATTTGAACCATCCCCTAGATATATATATATATATATATATATGTATATATATGTATATATATATGCATGTATATATATATATATATATGCATGTATATATATATATATGTATGTATATATATATATATATATGGGGGAAGGAATGATTGTTAACCCACCTTTTTTGTGATAACCCGTTAACACAAATATGACAAACACTTACACTATTATTATGTAGTGTAACTAACTTTTATATCGCGTTACACGACTGATGTAACAATTTTTCCTCCAATTTTTAAAAAACATCCTCCTTTTCTAAAACTGTCTTATCTTTTTTGTATTATATTACTTTTATACAAATTACGCCATTAAATAAATCATTTTAATATCTTTAATTTAAGTATAGTCTTGCTATAATTTAAAAAAAATTAACGTTTATTGTGGATCACTAATGTACCACTGTAACTTTAATTTGGACCACTAGTTTGGTTAACAGATTATCGCAATAAACACGGGTTAAAATTCGTTATATATCCTAAATATATATATATATATATATATATATATATATATATATATATATAACGATAACATAATAAAATAAATTATAAAACAAAAAATAACATAAAAATAAAAAAGTAAAATGAAAAAAATATTTCTCTTGTTTCTCTCTTTCATAAAAAAATAATAAAAATTTATAAAAAATAAAAAAACACTCGTTTTTTTATGAACGTCATTTTACACATATGTAATACCTAAAAATACATATGTGTAAAACAGGATTTACACATATGTAAATAACGAGTGAATGATTTTTTTTTAAAAATATATCAATATGGTACGCGTTATAAAGATAAAAAAAATACTGAAATTAATGGTGAAATTATTTGAAAAAAAATATGGTGAAATTATTTAAAAAAAATAATGTAATGAAAAAAAGTTATGAACATTAAAAAAGGTTAAAATAGCATTTGACTTGCATGTGAGTTATATATATAAGGTTAGGATCATTACAGAACTATTTTTTATTTTCAAAATCAAAATAATCATTAATTTACATACATGTAAATTACGAACTATTGATTTACATAAATGTAACTTAAATCTTGTGATATTTAGGTGTTTTACTTAGTTTATTGTTCATGTCTGATATACAAACATATAAAACCGCTCAAGTATTAACAGACTTAATTTATATTTATGTAAATCAATGGTTTCGTGGTTCTAAAATTAAAAATTGGTTCTGTAATGATCCTAACACTATATATATAGGGGAGGGATGAAATAAGAATTCACTTTTTATGAGAACTCTAAAAACCAATCTGAGCCACTACTTTTCAATCGCAAAATAGTAATTAACAAAAAATAATAAAACGAAAAATAAAATAAAAATAAAAAAAAATAAAAACACAAAAATGTTTCTCTCATTTTCCTATTTCATAAGAAAAATAAAAAAAATTATAAAAATAAAAAAAATGATTTTTTTTTTACGAAAACCATTTTACATATGTGTAATACCGGATTTGCACATGTGTATAAACAGATTTACACATGTGTAAATAACGGGTGAATGATTTTTTTAAAAAAATATATCAATATGGTAGGTATTGTAAAGATATAAAATACTTAAATTAATGGTGAATTTTTTTAAAAAAAATAATGTCGTGAATAAAGTCATAAACGTTTTAAAAAAAGTGAAAATGACATGTGACTTGAATGTGATGTAAATTGTGTGACTCATATTGGTTTTTAGAGTTGTCACAAAAAAGTGTAGTTCTCAAGATAACCTTAACCTATATAAATCCGGTTTTACACATGTGTAAAACGAATTTCGGAAAAAAAAAAGTTTTTTTTATCTTTTAATTTTTTATTTTTTTATGAAAAAGGGAAACGAGAGAAATATTTTTTTTGTATTTATTTTTTTACTTTCCCGTTATTTTTTGTTTTATAATTTTTTTTATCATGTTTATGTTATTTATCATTTTGCCATTAAAAGCTAGTGGCTCACATTGGTTCCTAGAGTTCTCACAAAAAAGGGAGTTCTCATTTGATCCCTCCACTATATATATATGCATATATATATATAGGGTAAGGTTCCAATGAGAACCCACCCTATTTGTAAGAACACTTTAACTAAGTTTGTGCCATTGATTTCCTTCAAATATTACAATCTAGTGGACAAGAATTTTTTCGAATATTTTATTAATTGACACCTTTAGTTAAGAAGACAGGAGGGGTATATTAGTAAAGTTACCAACTCATTAAACGCTTTCTGCTTTTTTAATTAAAAAGCAATCTCATATCATCTCTTATTTAACACAATTCAGGATGGTTGACTATAAACAAAACAATTACACATAATATGAAGGGGAAATATTATAATAATTTTTACTATTTTAGTATTTCAGGTGACTACATTCACTTACACTACTGTATTAACGTACGATACATTAAATTATACTAGTGCAACTAAGCAAGTTTAATACAGTACAATTACTTTTTTTTCTTTTTAACCAACTATTACATAAAATATTAGATAACATTAATTAACATCAACCATTATATATAGTCATTTAGTTAAATTAAATTAATTAGTATAAAAAATTATTGCATTATATTATATTACATTACACTAATATTAGAATTTAATAAAAATGTAAATTTCTTGTAATGTAATAACATATAATGTAATGTAATTGAAACATAATGAAAAAAAGTGAAAGAAAATATAATATTTAATGTAACTATACCAATGTAATGATATGTCATTGTAATATGATGTAAAATACTATAATGTAATATAATACCTTATTGTAAATTACTATAAAATACTATATTGTGATGTAAATTCATGTTAGTAACGCAAATTATATTATTTGTTAATGTAACAAATACATTAGTGCAGTTTAATTGCATTACTTGCAACATTCTTATGCTGTAATTACTACTTAATACTTACATACAATTGTAAAATAACAAATCTAATATTACACTAATATTTATTAAATAGAAAAAAAGTTATGCGTAAAACATGTTAGCTACTAAGAACATATACACAATAGATTTTTAATATTTTCATCAACATAAAATCATAAGATAGAAAAATAGGTATGTGTAAAAAATGAAATGTTAAAAAAAAAAAAGAAATAAAACTAAAAACACAATGTGAACAAGAATTTTGTACGCATGAAACCCAAAAAAAAAAAATAAAAAAAAAAAAAAAAAAATAATAATAATAATAATAATAATAATAATAATAATAATAATTCCGTGGTTTTTGAGAATAATATAGGAAAGTGTGCAAAAGTATGGGAAAGTGTGAAAAAGTGTAAAGAGGTACAAAACATGTAAGATTTATGCTAATTTAAAAAGATACACAAAGTACAAGAATTTATTAAGGGTATGAGATACATTTACCAAATTACCCTCAAATGATGCTTATTCTTTTAGATTATGTGGCAATTCATCATTGGTTGATTAGGGTTAAAGGGTTATTATAAATACCTAGAGTTAGCACTTGATCTCATTCCTATATATATATATATATATGAGTAATTTACTAGTTTGGCCCCTAGGCCCAAAAAGGAATCTTTTGACATATCTACCCCTAAGTTTGTTATCTGTAACCATTTAGGCCCCTTATACTGACGCCGTCCAAGTTATTCCGTTAACACCCATCACGTGCCCCTCATATGAGGGGCATTTCAGTCATTTTATCCCTCTTTTGCAATCAACTTCTTTAGTTAAACTTAAACTGAACCCTTCACATTCAACACACCAACAACAAAGATTGTGATCACAATGGTGCTACAACTATGGTGGATACGCGAGGAATCACAAGATTCTGATCCAGTTGAAGTATACGATGAGTCGTCAACATCATTTTATCACTGAACTTAGCATTGATTTCTTGTGTTTAAAGCTGATTGGTTTCATTGATTTTCATTAGGGGATAATGAAATTATTTTCTCGCTAAAGATCAACCATGGTGGAGTGTTTTCAGACAACAACATGCTAGGAAATATGTTCAAGGGAAGGTAGACTATGTTGATATGATAGATTCAGACACATTTTCTCTTATTGAGTTAAGTGCTATGATAGAAGAAATAAGATATCCAAATGAACAAATTATGTTCTATCATTTTCTTATTCCAAAAATGGACTTAAATGTTGGGTTAAGGCCACTTGCTACAGACGAAAACACTATTGAATTTTTGAAATTAGTACCTAGGTTTAAGCTTATTGAAACATATACTAAGTAGTGGTCATCCAGACTTGGCATTGGATATCACTTCAAATCTCCCATTAAAAGGTCAAGTGTTGTAATTAAGGAGGTTAATGATCCTAATGATCCTCAGCCATCTAATCCTACCAGGAAATTAAAGGTAAGATCTAAACCTTGTAGAAAACAACTAGCATTAGAGTGGAGGGATCATGTAGATGAGGTTGTTCATGACAATGATAAAGATGATCATGTAGATGTTATGTAACATAATGTAGAGGTTGTTCATGGTAATGATAAAGGTGATCATGTAGATGTTACTCAACATAATGTAGAGGTTGTTCATGGCAATGGGAAAGCTGATCGTGTAGATGTTACTCAACATAATGTAGAGGTTGTTCATGGCAATGATAAAGCTGATCATGTAGATGTTACTCAACAGTTTGTAGAGGTTGTTCATGGCAATGAGAAAGCTGATCATGTAGATGTTACTCAACATAATGCAAAGGCTGTACATGCTAGTGATAATCAAGTGCCCACTCATGTGGATGTTAGTCAGCAGCCTGATCATGTGGATGTTAGTGCTAATTTTAATTCAGAGTTTAATTTTATGGATTTTAATTTTAATGAATAGCTTATTAACATTGAAGATTATGCTAACATGGGTGAATATGATATGATGGATGATAATGCTAACATAAGGGAAAGTGATATGATTGATGATAATGCTAACATGGGGGAAGGGGAAATGTTGCATGATAGTCCTAATATGGAGAAAGATGACATGATGGAAGATAATGATAACATGGTTGAGGATGTATCAGTTGACATGGATTCATTCGAACCCAATGTAGAGGAAGAGCCTGATGATGTTCAAGATCATGAAGAGGATAGTGAGGATGAGGATTATGTGGAATGTGATCTTGATGACTTTGAAAGTGGTAATGAAGATGAGAATGGTAATTTATTAAAGATAGCTATCAGGAAGTATAGAAAAAGAAAGAAAAAATCTTCAAATGTTGATGCAGTTCCCTTTTTTGTTGGTCAAAGTTTTACCAATAAAGATGATATTAAAAATCTAGTAAAAAGCCATGTTGCTCAAAGTAGAAGACAGTTACATATTGTGAGAAATAAAATGTATAGATTTAGAGTTATTTGCTTAGGGATAAATCCAGTGTTTGTTTCTGGAGGGGCATCTAGTAAGAATGATGAAAGAGAAGGGGTTAAATGTGGAGATTCTAAAAAAATTGGTCAGTATTCACAAGTGGGTGGGGCTACATCTTCTACAAAAAAATAAAAGGCCTACTGCTTCTTGTCCATGGGCACTACACATTTCAAGAAAAGAAGATCTAGATACTTGGTTGGTCAAGACTGTTCACCAAGAACATAAATGCCTACAGACTAGAAAGGTGAAGTTATATACTGTAAGTTACATTGCAAAGGAGATAGAGCAAGTAGTTGAGTCAAATCCAGGAATACCATTAAAGGCTTTGCAGGAATATATCCAAAAGAAGCATCAGGTTCAAGTAGGGTTACAGAAAGTATTCAGGTACATTATTAAATACAAAGTTTTTTTTATTATAAAATTGAGTTAATTATTTAACTATTCTCATTATGAATTTAGGGCAAAGGTAATGGCTATTAACAAGGTTCATGGTGACTACACTGCACAGTATCTACTCCTTAAATATTACTGTGATGAGTTGCAAAGGTCTAATCCTGGAACAACAGTTAAATTGGATGTAGAAAGGGAATTTAATCCAGCTAGTGATACAAGGCAATTTAGAAGGATCTACATATGCTTTGGGGCTTTGAAAGCTGGGTTCAAATTGATTGGAAGAGAGATATTAGGTCTGGATGGGTGCTTAATGAAAGGCCCTTATCCCGGCAAGATCTTAACAGCAGTTATGTTGATGAGAATAATGGGATATACCCGGTAGCATTTGCAATTGTTTAAGCAGAGTGCACTAGTTCTTGGAGTTGGTTTTTAGAAAACCTTAGGGATGATCTTGATCTATGTGTTAGCTCCAACTTCACCTTTATTAGTGATAGACAGAAGGTAATTTACTTTTAATTTTATGTTGCTTAATTTTAGTCAATAAAATGTATCTTGTTATTGTTCTTTACAGGGCATCTTACCAGCAATCAACAAGTTGTATCCTGTTGCCGAACATAGATATTGTCTCAGACACATCCATGAAAACATGAAGTTTAAATGGAAAGGAAACCTTTAAAAAGATTTGTTGTGGAAATGTGCTGGTGCAACTACAATTCCTCAGTTCAATAGACATATGGAAGCAATTAAGAGCAAGGATCCATCCTTACATAAGTGGTTGCAAGAAATCCCACCTAAATATTGGGCTAGATCCCATTTCAGTGGTAAGTTGATTAGATATTAATGTTTATCATTTCAGTGGTAAGTTGGTTCGTGGTGCTAAATTTACCGGATGCCATATTAATGTTTTTAAAATATATTACAGGTAGGTCAAAGTGTGATGTTCTTCTCAATAATTTATGTGAAGTCTTTAATAAGCAGCTAGTAGGCAGTAGGGATAAACCAATCATTAGTTGTTTAGAGTTTGTGAGAGAGTATATGATGAGAAGAATTAGTGTGGTAAATAGGATGATTAGAAAATACGATGGTCCTTTGACAACAACAGCCACAAAGACATTCAACCAGATCAAGAATGAAGCTTCTCAATACATTGTTATGTTTAATGGTCAACACAAGTATCAGGTGAGTAGACCATGGAATGATCAATGTGTTGTGAATATGGATACCAGAACCTGTTCTTGTAGGAAATGGGAACCAACAGGGATGCCATGTAAGCATGCGGTGGCTGTAAATTGGGATATGATAAGAAATGGTTTGTAAGTTGGGATACCAGAATCTTGGGTGGATGAGGTGTACACACCTGGAAGAAAGTTTACAGAAACACCATTGACCCAATTAATGGAAGGGACTTGTGGACACATCTGCCTGTCCAACAACATTACTACCCCCCAAACATCATGTGCAAGTTGGAAGGCCAAAGAAAGTGAGGAAAAAATTGGCAAATGAGTTATCCCAAAAGATTGACAATGATGGAAAGCTTACTAGGCAGGGAGTATCTGTCACATGTGGTCTTTGCAAGAAAACAGGGCATAACAAGAAAAGTTACAAGGGACAAGGCAGTGCTTCATATGCAACTCCACAATCAACTCAGCTTTAGGAATGCAAATAGTGGTCCAGTAATGTAATTTTCTTTTGGTTGTTAGATGTATGAACATGTTATCTACTTTATAATCAACTTTTGTGTATGAACCCATTATGTATGACCTTAATGATTTTCTTTTGCTTGTTAATTGTATGATCATGTTATTCATATGATATATAAGTTAAAACAATCTATGTAACCATTGCATCACAAACTTTGAAATTTCATTACAAAACAGTGCAACATTGCATTACATACAAAATGAGAAATTTCAACATTACATTACACTGCATTACTAAACGCTACTACTCTACTTCAATTGATGATAAAGTAGATGACAAAGATGATCCAGCTCACAATAAGTGCACACTTCATTTTTCAGTTTTCAGCAGCCATTGTTCTCCCCTTTTCTTCAAGGTTCTTTATAGTCCTCATCAAGTCGGGTATGATGATTTTAGTAGACCTTGCACACATGGGGGGATCAGCCCAAACAACAAACCCACAACCACTTCCCTACAAATGTGCCAATGAAATTTTAGTAATAAAGTTAAGAACTACTTGAAAATTAAGAAGCTACCAGTCTTGAACAGCAATGAAATCGACAACCAGGGTTAGCATTTGTCTTCGAGGTTAAAATGGTAGTTGGATGCCCACACTTACATATAACCATTGTTGTTTAGGTTTAGGTTGGGGAAGAAGATGAAACATAAGACCGGTTGTGATAGGACAAGAACGGCTTTAATATTTAGAAAAGAGGGATAAAGTGACTGAAATGCCCCTCATGTGAGGGGCACGTGATGGGTGTTAACGGAATAACTTGGACGGCGTCAGTATAAGAGGCCTAAATGGTTACAGATAACAAACTTAGGGATAGATATGTCAAAAGATTCCTTTTTGGGCTGATAGGGTTAACTGGCCCTAACCCCAGGGGACAAAATAGTAATTTACTCTCTCTCTCTCTCTCTATATATATATATATATATATATATATATATATATATATATATATATATATATATATATATATGAGGAGGCATCTTAAGAAAACCATAATGTTATGAGAAAACTAGAGAAAACCAATGAAACCGGTCACATAATTTATAAATTTTTTTATCACTATTCTCTATATATATGTGTGAGTATATATAAATAAGGATATTGGTCAAATGAAAGCCCTAGCATGATTTTCAATATACGTCACACATAAGTTACATATACGTAACCATTTTTCATTCGACATAGTGTTACGTTATGTAAGACTCTTCATTCTTGTCTGTATGCTCAACATATATTTACCAAATACTTAAATAACATCTTAGCAATTAAAATAACAAAAAGGTTATGAATTATATATAACCACCAATACCTAATCACATAATTTGTAATTGATTTAACTTTCTAATTGTTTAAAGTATATTTGCGTAAACTTCAACCTTATTTTTCAATGTCATTATATATTTTTTCATATAAACTCAAAGAAACATCGATGATGACGAAACGACTTACATATACATAATTTATAGGAGCTACATGTACGTAACTCTTAGTTGTACACATGATAACACGTACTTACATATACATAACCCATACATACATGTAACTCTTAGTTGAACACTTTGCAACACGTACTTATATATATGTAACCCCTGGTTTTCATGGTTTTAATTTATAACCATAGTTTTAATCTATACTTACATACATGTACGTAACTCTTAATTCAGAACTCTAGTAACTAATATCAGCCACATATTTTTTATCATATGCAAGTCACATGGTGTGCCTATAACCTACCCTCCTATTATTATATATTATAAGCCTAGTATGGCACATACGTGGTCAAACTGATGCTCGCTACGGTGGCATAAGTATAGATTTGATTTGTTAATATTTACTTGCACACTTTATCATATTGTCTAACTTCTTTAGAGTCATTGGATATGACTCACCAACAACGTTGTTTTTGACGTATTTTAGCTCATGATGCAAGAGTAGGGAATGCAGGATAAAATAGACTAGGTCGAGGAGACTTAGCGAATAATTATAAATAAGATATTCATGTAGAAGATAGTGACTGGATTAAGACTGCCTTGGCATTGCATAATTATGCTTTTGTAATTTTAAACACGATGTACGCGTGGACCTATGTAACAGAATAAGTTTTAGTTTAGTCTAGATTTGTGGCCTTGAATAGATTTCCATTGTGTTATATTCTGAGCCCGAAAATTGGGCTGTGACAACTAGGGTTTCTAACAATACCAATATGTATGATCGTCATAGAACAACATATAAACGCAAATCAATGTTTAATTCCACAGAATTGATAGATTATCTGCATGTTTGGATCATTTAAGGTTTCATGAACAAAGTTGTCAAAACTAATAAAAATCATCAAAATACTTGCTTGGAATAGTAATCGAGTACTAACACTTGTATGATGCAATCATGCAAAAAACTTCCAATTCCACAAACAATTTGTAGAATAAGATACAAAAAAGGTTGTATGTGTGTGTGCTGTTCGAAATCACCAAGGTGGGGGGGGGGGGGGGGTTAGGTCATGAATAAGAATGGTGATGAGGGAGCATATTAGGGTTTTGTTATTATCATTTTTTAAAAGCAACCCTCCAACTTTTATAAATATGTTCGGGTGATTCGTGGGCGATCTTTCTAAACCAAATTGCGAGAACCTTCGAATTATTTATTTTAACTCAAACAAATAAAATAAAGTCCAATATATTAATTTATAGTAATTTTTAAAACCATTTATCTATAATAACTATAAACATGTAATAACAAGTACATGTTCGAAATTTCACAATTTATATATCAAACTTAATCATTTAAGCATGAAATCACATAAAACATAATTTCATATAAATTATGTTTTCCGCATTATTATTTTGATAAATTGCCAATGTTCGGGGACAAGTCTTGAGTGAGATCCGGCAATTCCTCATATTACAGTTACGTGAATGTTTATGCAATAACTTACATGCTTAATTAAACCTAACTATATGCAAGCATGAAAGATCAAATAGTGATGCTGGTGTTAGTTGAAAATAACCTAAAAATGCTAGGTGTCACGGATGCCCACATCACGGACTTGATTTGTTGTTGTAGTATCAAACTTTCTACGATGCATCAGTGGAGCTCACATACAACTTGTTGATCAAAGTGGGGAAGTGGATGTTGGAAGTGTAACACCGACAGAAGCATTTCAAGCACTAGAAAAAGTAGCTAAGAATAGGTTTACTAACAGCCATTAAGAAAAAAACTAATTTCTAGAAATTCATCTAGTAGGCTCTAAAACCGTAACTATATCATAATTAAAAGCACTACCAAGAGATTCAAACAATTGCAACCCGAACTAAAGAAGGCTCAAACTTGTTGCAACACATGCGATGATATTTACAAAACCAGTCAATGTCCACACATGGCATGATGATGGTGAAAGATATTAAATATGTAGGAGGCCTAAACAATTCCTACAACAACTCAAATTGGAGAAACAACTCAACTAGAGATGGTGGCAAAACCTAACAATCATATGTGTTCAATAGAAGAACACTCTACCAACAACAAAAATCATAATACCAAGGTACATCAATAGTGGCCAAGACTATCGAAGATCAATCATGGAAGATATTCTTCAACAATGGCTGATAACCACACGGGCCACAAATAAGTACATCAGGAAATCCAATTGAAAAAACAAAGAAAGATTCAAAAGAAACAAAGCTGACATAAAGAGAAACAACGCATTAATACAACTCATTAAAAACTAAGTGTGTTAGATAACACAACAGGTCTCTGAAAGACCCCAAGGTGTTTTTCCTATTGACACTATGATAAACCCAAATGCACAAGTAAAGGCCATCATCTCAAAAAATGGCTAAACCACCAAGGGTGATGCACTTGTATTACACCAACCGTAGAGAAAAGGAAACCAAAATTCCAAGTAATGTAGGAGAAAGGCAAAAACAACCTATTGCAAAAGAAGAACCAATGAAGAAATACGTACCCCCACCTCCGTATCCTAGTTGCTTAAGGCAACAACAAATGAAGGCGTAGTATGGCAAGTTCTTGGGGATGTTTAAATAGCTCCATATTAACCTGCCAATGGTTGAAGCTTTGGCTCAAAGGCCAAACTATGCGAGATCCTCATATATAACTATTAGCTATTGTTTAGCCATGGAAATATTGAATAGTACTATTGGGTTTGACACCCGTTATCATGGTTAGTCCCCTTAACTATCGAACCGCATGTTCGAATGATAGCATATTATCAAACTTGTTACCGAGAAGGCTGGTTAGGACAAAGTTCTTGGAAGTCATGGTTTGGTTATGCCTCATGAATGTCACATATTATCTGTAATCCTTGCAAGTTAACGATTTGGCCATATGTATTTGTTTTGTTTATCGTAGCCGCTTTTAAAATTAAACATCGATTTTACTTTCTAAATGATGAAAACATGTGAACTTATCAGTTTTGTTGAATTATTTAAGTATGATTTTAAGAAATAAGGTAAAATCTCAAGGAGGACGCATCGTAGGAAATCACACCTTGGATACATTTTTGAAAAAAAATATTACTTGTGTAATATGGATGAAATCTTAAGACAATTTATTTTGATGAACATGTGGTTATTAAACAATTGATTTTGGGATGTAAAACTCTGAATTTAAAAGTTATGTATGTGATGGTATGTTTGTGTTTACGATTATCATATGCTTTATAAGTCATACATTATGCCTCGTGTTTTCGCCAAAGGCGGGGTGTGACATCATTATGAGCGAAACTTTTATTATCATCCTGATTTAATAACACTTTGTGTTGTAATGAACTAATGGTGTACTAATTATTATGTTAATGCTATGGTAATATTATATTAGTCCTTTGATGGGTAGTATCTAAATTTGAATGATAAGTTATGAATTTATGGTTTGTAATTATGAATGTCATACAATGTTGATAAATGATGTGGTCTAAATTATACATAAAAATTCTATCAAAAGCACATCAATTATTCCTTAATATCTTCCTTAAAATGATGATTATGTACTTAAAATTGTTAAATTATGTTTTTCGGCGTTCAAAAGGGCAAGATGGACAAAAGAAGCATATTTAACAAGAATTTGAAGAAAACCGAGTTTTGGAGTCAAAGCATAGGGTCATACCTCATTAAGCACGCCCCCATGACTTGCCTGAAACACACCCCCGTGCTTAAATTGGTACATCGCTGTGTTTGGACATCTAACAGGACAAAAAATACTGTCCCCCAAAAAGAGTCACGGGACCGTGCCCCACCTCAAACACCAGGTCTTGCCCAATTTAACAAGGGGCCGTGCCTGACACTCTCTACACGTACGAGCCGACCAACTTTCGTAAGCATTGTACTAGCACGAAGCCGTGCCATTTAGGCATGGGGTCGTGTTTAAACACTCCAGAAAGTCTATAAATAGAGGTCTAAGTTCACCATTTTGAAAGCTTTTGGTGGGAGAGTTACTCTGCTGAATTCTCTCAGGAATCAAGACTTAAAGATTATTTGGAGGCTCGGGAGGTGCATACAACACTTGAAAGAAGCTCAGGATTGTCTAAACATCATCCATTGTGGATCACCGATTTGATTGTTCCATTTCATCGATAATTTCATATCTATCTTCTGTGTTACTTGTTGTTATGTTCAAGCTCATTATGTGCTAAACTGTCATTATCATCCTAATTGGATGAAACTTATTTAATTTGTGATGAACTAATGGTGTGATTTATATTATGTTAATGTTATGGTAATCTTGGAAAACTTTTGATGGGTAGCATCTACATTTGAACGAAAAGTTATAAACTTATGATTTGTAATTTTGAATGCCATACAAGGTTGAAAAACGTATGAACTAAATTTTATTCGTGAAACCGGTCTTCATATTAAATTCATGGCTAATGAACTAGAAATGGTTATTTGAAATTATATCACCTTAACTTTTTGATCATTTGCAGGTTCCCTTTTATTAGTCTGAGAAATCTATAGTAATTGTTATGGTTTTCTAAAATTAATGGTATGTTAGAAAGAAACCTGATCAACTCTTTTTTTAACATTAAGTTATGTTTTCAGAAATCGTATGTCAAAAGGTTACAGGAGATCTACCTACATTACTAGTGGCTTTGATTTATTCAGCTTTGTAAGTTACTCTTGATGATGTCTTTGTCACTACGGAGTTGGTAGACGAGAAATCACGTTGGATCACATTTATAAATATTAACATAATTACTTTAATCAATATCTTTAACCACACCACCAATTCATCACAGTTACATAAATGTAATCTAATTAGGATGATAGCCTTTATTCCCTCGTTTTAAATCCAAAAGATTCAATCTTACTTTTACTTTATTTTAATTAATGTTTTTAAACCCGAAAATCTTGATTACATCAATGCAACTTATCATTTTCTCAAAAAAAAAAAATCTAATTTGGTAGTCAATCATTAAGGTTGTTGAGTAGGCTCAGTGTGTCTACGGATTGATACTTGGTTCTTACCATCACTATATTACCACACGACAGGTACACTTGCCTTTTATGTGTGTAGTTAGTATTAGTAATAACCAATTAAAACTGAATCTATGCGAAAACCTCTATCAAAATACCTATACCTTTCACACGCATTAATAAACATATGAACTAACTTTTATTCACGAAACCAAACTTCATAATATACTTATGGCTAATGAACTAGAAATGGTTATTAAAAATTATATCACCTTAATTTTCTAATCATTTACAGGTTCTATTCTACTTTGACTGAGATCTATAATAATAGTTATGGTTTTCTAAAATTAACGAAATGTTAAAAAGGAACCTAATCAATCTTTATAACATAAAATCATGTTTCCATAAATCATAACTTGAAAGGGTGCACAATTATTGTCTACTTTACTAGTGGCTTGATGGTTGTCTTGTAAATTACTCATAAAAACATTCCTTGTCACTATGGTGTCGGTTTATGATAACTCTACGCCAACATGCGTTTATAAACATTAGCATAACTTCATTAATTACTATCTTTAACCACACCATGCAGTTCATCACACTTACCAAAGTTGAACCTAAATTACGATCATTTCCCTCTTTCATTAAAAAAAATCACCAAGAGTCTTTCTCATTTACTTGCTTTTTATTTTATTTAAAAATTGTTGTGTAAACATTTAAAAATTGTCACTTTGAAACAAACTCAAATATTTCTCTAAATTAAAACCAATTTGATAGTCACTTATAAAGGTTGTTGAGTGAACCCTGCGTGTGTTCATAAATTAACACTATGTTCTTACCATTACTATATCCCCCCCCCCCCCGGCGATATGTACACTTTTCCTTTTATGTGTGTAAGTTTAGTATAAGTAAAAATATTTTAAAATTGAATTTATGTGAAAAATCTCTACAAAATATATACACCAGGTGCGCACACCAAAAATCCCGTCCATATGTTAAGCTTAAGATATTGACCACTAGATCTAAACTTAATCTTTAAATTATGTTGGTGTTCTTGGAGCATAAAACTTTTTACAACTTGATGTCACTATGATACTCCTAGGAACAAAGATCATTGCTTACTAGCTTTGCTCGTTGCCATGAGCATGCCTGATTTGACTCTGTTGCAGGTCACGAATAACCAAGTTTGATCTTTTATCACTACCATTGCTTAGACAAACTTTTGGGATAACTTCATGAAGATCTATACCCACTCTGCCACTTGTCACGATGTCACTTATCGAAGCCTCATATGACATCCTTGGTTGGCTGATTGTCTCACTTATTGATATGGATCACTATTTTTGTCTTGCAATAGACTTACTAAGGGCCGCTCATACTTGTAACCGGTGAGATCAAAGAAATGCATGTATTTTGGTTGGCTGATTGTCTCACTTATTGATATGGATCACTATTTTTGTCTTGCCATAGACTTACTAAGGGCCGCTCTTACTTCTAACCGGTGAGATCAATGAAATGCATGTATTATTGGTTTACACTACTGATTAAACATTAAGACATCCAAGAAGGAAATGTAGGAATGGCTCAAACTTAGTTTAGCACAATTTGTATATGGTCTTGAAATGTTTAATTCATCGTGAAGGGGTATGTTGTGAAGGGGTATGTTTGATCATTACATGGATATAAAAGAAGTCTAGTAACTTCTTTTGGAGTTCTTGAGGTCTATTAAGAGAGATGGGCCTAAAGACTCCCACAAGTTAATGCAAGAATGATATTTTAGCTAAATTTTATGTAGTAGCTATAGTTTGGAATGTGTATACACCCAGTGTCGGCCCTGAGGAGGGGGGGATGGACACCCTTCAGGGCCCACTCGTTCAGGAAGCACAAATTTTTTAAAATTTGTTTTTTATATTATATATATTTTTTTATTAAAAAATATTTATAAATTATAATCCAATCAAAAACTTAACCCAATTATATTTTAAACCCAAGTTAATTTTCTGGGCCCACATTATTAATCAAATTACTCAATTAAAAGCCCCTTTTTTAGAAAATAAAATATTTACATCTCATAGGTCATGGTTTATTATTACTTGTTTAATTATTTAGATGGTCAATTGAGCAGCACAAAAAATAAATGATTTTGCTATGCTTATTATAATACCTAAACATTATGAGTTATTGATAAACTATTAATCTACGTCATTGTAATACTATGATTTTGTTATGTTTATTTCTAAAACGTTTGTTTTTGTTCAAAGAAATTAGTTTATATAATTCAATTCGTTGGGGCCAAATTTTTCCAGCTCGTTCAAGGCACTAAAATCCTCAGAACCGACTATATATACACCCCTCGTTATAATTATTCTTTCATCCTATTTCCACTTCTACAGGGTTTTAGTAGGTTTTGTGCTTAAATAAGGATTTTGGTTTATAATTTTTAAACTAAAATAGGTGTCATATGGCTTAAATGTATTTAGTATAGTTTGCTAAAAACGGTTTTGATTTCTTAGAAGGCTAGAACAATGAAGTTTATTAGTGTAGAGCGTTCATTTTGGAAATGAATTAATCTCGACCTGGAACGAGTTTTAAAGCATTTGTGTTTTAGTTTGACTTTAGTAACTTTCCTTATTATCACCATAAAAGGCAACAACAATGACTAATCTTCTCACTATGATTAGCATTTATGGTTAAACAATAAACATCATATAAACCTTTTACAAAACATGTGGTGTGCAAACTTACAATTCAGACTATCTGCTCACCATTGCTTTTCCCAATTCAATACAGAAAGCTTACCTACTTAATTATAATTTAAGAAAAATCATAGAATTCCATATCAATAAATCATCCATAATAACTTGACTGCATAAAAATATTTAACGTGTGGTAAGCTCGTATAACTTTAGAATTAGAAAATATCATTGATTCAAACGACGATTGCTCGAAGAAATTATTGATGATAATAGACAAAATTAACAACATAATGATCTAATGATTCAGAGAAGAACATCAAACCTTGAGATTCTAAGCGTACTTATCGAAAGGAATAACATAACAACTGTATAACTCATAACCCTAACATGTGATGTTTTGGTACAAATGGACTCAATGGACTACAAAATCACAAGCGACAAACCAACAAATAATTGTTAATCGATGAACATGCTTGGAAATTAGAACGCAACTTTTATCAAAAGAGAAGTAATTATCTAAGCCAATACTTTGAAGATGAGAAGATACATGCTCATCTAGTTTTGTAACAGATTATCGAAAGATCCATGTGTTTGGGATTGAAAAAATCACAGCGTCCAAGACCTTACAATAATAAAAGGTAAAATTAAAATAGATATACAAATTAAGAGAGTGATTAAACATTTAAATGATTTGAAATTATATTTAGAGAAAATTGGATAAATAGTCTCTGTGGTTTAACTAAATTGTATATTTGGTCCCTAAACTTTAAAAATTACAAATATAGTTCAAACTTTTGTGTAATCATTGCATGTTTGGTCAGTGCATTAAATTCATTCATTTTTTATGAATTTCATAAAATTTAAATTAACTTTTAAATTTGATTTTAGGGACCAAATGTGTATCCCCACATAAAATTTTGGACTAACTTTGCACTATTGTAATTTTGTAAAATTTGGGGACCGAATTTGCAATGACTACATAAAAGTTTGGATTAACTTTGTAATTTTCAAAGTCTGGGGAGTAATAATGCAATTTGGTCAAACAACAGGGACCATTTATGCAATTTTCCCTTAGATTTAATAATTGACAGCTTCTTCTTTCCGTTCTTTCGGCAAAATCACAAGTGAAACTGTATCTCTACTCCAACTATAAACTTGCGTAAGATTGAAATGGCCTACCCCATTTGTCCGTAGTGATCCTTCCCTACGAATGCACGACAGTGGAAAATAGCCACAATGATCTAATACATGTGTATCTCTAAGATGTACAGGCCTTGAATGTAATTCAAAAGGTGCATATGTTGACAGACCCTCAAGTGAATGTGTAGTTACATGGGTAAATAATATGCGTCTAACCTATTTATTAAAGAAGTTGGGATGAAGAAGTTTGATTCGAAAGGTGCATATTTTGACAGAACTCTAGGTCCGTGTGACACCTGCATCTTGGGCTTGGCCTCGATACGTGTCACACATCAGGTTTACACAAAACACACAATAGACAGAGGTGATGTAGCGGATGTTTAAACGTTTCGTTTCACCAAAAGCTAAATTTGTAAATACTACACCTGCTATATAATTTACAGCTATGTTAGTCTTTCTTCTCATCCAATAGCCATCTTTGAAGCCTTCATAATCCGCATCCTAGCTCTTGCTACATGAGGCTATATTCTTTCCTTCTATGCATGCTAAAGCGGTCAGCTTGCTGGTGCATTCTAAATTTCCAGCTAATGCTAAAACTCTCTCTCATACAAATAGATTTACATAACACGGTTTACACATTTTATATTTTGTTAACATCTTTGCACCAAAATAATATCACAAGCAAGTTTCATACAAAGCATTGTCTTTACTTAGAGGTCGCATCAACTTCTAGGTAGTTGACACCATCTAACTTTAGCAACTGTATGCAGTGGCGGAACCAAGAATTATTTGCTAGGAGGTCAATTTTTTTGTGGTTAGGTTTTTTACAAAATGAGATAAAAAATTTTCGGGTCGTCCAATCGGGTGGGTTGGTTCGGGTCGGGTCAACCATGCTCTTCTAATTTCATCTATTTTTTATTAGAATGAAAAGATTACACAACTTTTGTATGAGTATTCCAAATCTTAATCGTAATCCACACGTTTCAAAAATCTAATAATGTGAATTCTAGTTACATTATTGGAAAACTAACATTTATGTTAATAACTAGACTTAGCAATTACCTTGTAGGATTTAGAGTTTTAAAATTATGACTATCTCATATGTGCTCCATAAAAATTTGATATTATGTGTAGTCAATCCCATATGAATGCATATTTTATAATTGTTCATGATTCTTGCAACATGTTTGGTTTGCATTATATTGCTTTCATGGTAAATAATAGTTTTGATAATTAAAACAATCTCCTAAAAATCACTATCTATTTTTTAGAACAACAAGTCCACACTCAAACCCTCCCAAGTTCTCTAAAATTCAAGGTTACACAATAACTAATATCACTAAATAGAAAATCACTAAGTGTAGCATACACATTATATGAATTGTGATAAGCTAATAAAACTAAACCTAGGGCTTGAACACAATTTAGGGTTTGAATCACCTAAATAAATTAACTAACAGATAACAACAATCGAAACACCAAAACGCTAAAACAAAATCTAGTGTTTGAATATTAATTTACAGACAAATAAATAAATAAACAAATTTAGAAAACTAACCTTGAAACAATGAAGTTGAAAGCTTGAATAGTTGGATGAATTAGGGCTCTGCTCGCCGGAGTTGATGGCAGCAGAGCCGCAGGGGCAGGGGTTGTGCGATTGAGCAATAGTCAATTGGGGGGGGGGGGGGGTTGTTCGAATATATCATATTGTAATGGTCGATTGGGGGAAGGGTTTGGGTTAGGGTTTTTATGTATATTAAGGGTACAAATATAATTTTACAAATTAATAAGTAGCGAAAAAAAAGATTGCAAGGTCGAACCCTTAACCTGTTCTCCGTCCTCACACGGGTTAACCGGTGAACCAAGACCAAAATTAAGTTATTTTATGAACTTAAAAATACTAATGGGTTCACATTCTGAAAAACTACGGGTTCACTCAAAATTTCGGTATTATACGATACACTACCCGCTCAAAAATCAATGAGGTCACTTGACCCCTTAGTCTATAGTGTAATTCCGCCCCTAACTGTATGCAGTCAAACTTTCTCTCTAGTATCCACACCGAAATAGTAGATATTCCTTTGTTTATCACTAAAGGATATTACTTTGACTTTCTCTACCATTGCCAATTACGATACAAAACTCTTGCTTTTTTTTTTGTAAAAAACACATTTTTGACCAACCATGGACAAACTTTTAGTGAATTCGTACATGCTAGGTCCATTAAAACTTTTTGTAGCTTGCTTAAAACTCATTAATGTCGTTAAAACGTTTATGTTGTTTTCAAAACCTTAATGACCAATAAATGTCAAACCATTTGAAAAAAATATTAAACATTTATTGGCATAATATTCATTATATTTGAAATACTTTACCGAGACCAAAATGTCTCATTCATAAAGCATTAACAGCATGCCTAACAAGTTAATACAATGTAAAAAGACGTTTATAGAACTCACCTTATCTTATGCTTTGAACTGTCTAGTCTCTCAAATCAATAAACCAATGTCTTATCAATATCCTATATTCAAGATTCCCCAAGATGCTAATTATCACTTTGCATAAGCAAGTAATGTACTAATCCAGGATAATTCTATTACCACTTTTCTCTTCCAGATACAAATGTGCTCCTAGGATAACACTTCTACACATAGTCTATCTTCTCATATAACCATAGTCATTTCATCTTTATGTCCACCCTACTCAATGCGCTCCAATACTAAGGGCGTTCTTAGGTCCTCTTAGCCGCTTAATTAGTTGTCATGTAATATCCTTAACAATACTTAAAAACCCTAATTTCGCCTCCAACCATACGAGCATCACTACTTATAAAACCTAGTTATCATATCATATCAACTTTTTATGTATTCTTGTCGCAAATATTTTTCGCTTAATACTATCATACCATTTCATCCCATATTTAAATACTAGGTCAGTAATATACGTATTACACACGTTGACTATGAGATATATAAAAATAGTTATTTAATTAGTTTTAATTTAAAAAAATTATTATCATATTAAATCATATAATATGTAAACTTTACAATTTGAGTTGTGATTATTAAAAAATCAAGTTTCGACTATTAGAATGTTATTATCATATTAAATAGAAATTTATTTATTTAAAAATTATTAACAAATTTATAAAAATTGATTTAATTGATTTTTATTTATATTGTTTAAAATAAAAATTGATATATTTAAAATTAAGTTTGAAAAATTTGACATAATTGATTTTGTTTGATACAAGAATAAATCACGTGAAACACAAGTCAGAGTTTTATCGATACTTATAGATTCAGTTTGTTTGAAAAGAAGAAGAAAAACCAAACTCAACAAACACCCGCCCGTACCTAACTACCTACATGCGAAAAACAATTTCAAGTTTAACGTTGAAAGGGGATTGTGATTATAGTGATAGTGACAAGGTTGAACTTTTCATCGGTCGCCTTTCCTACAGTAATTCTATAAATTGGACCAAGGCTTCCGTTGAAAGCCACAAATTCATCAAAAAGTAAACAACACATCGATCGATGAAAATGGAGAAATCAAAGATCGGAAGAAGATTTGAAGGAAAAGTGGCCATTATTACAGCTTCAACTCAAGGCATTGGTTTCAGCATCGCTCAACGCCTTGGCTTAGAAGGCGCCTCTGTCGTTATCTCTTCACGCAGACAGGTTCTTTGTGTTCTTCAGTTATCAATTTTCTCATTTGTTTTGATCTTCTATATGATTAATCTTAGGGTTTACCGGCATAGATTATGTTTCAAATTATGGATAGCTAATTATAGAGCATCATATTGATTATCACATGTTTGCACTTTCTTTAGATATATTATTATTGATGCTATGCTGTACCGATTCGGCTTTGGTTGGGGTTCTCCAATTTTCTAAATGACTATTAGACTAGGCTATTATTAGTGAATAGTTTAGGGTTAATTATGTAATATTGTCCTCTATAAAAAGTACCCTCTATTGTAACCCTAAACACACAATTACACAATACAATTTCCAATGCCAAGTTTAATTTGGCATCAAAGCCAAGAGGGCTCGATCATCGCCGAAACCCTAATTAGGGAGGCCGGCCGCCTTCGTCGCCGCCCTGTCAAACCATCCATCATTGCTCCTACTCTTTTCATATTTTTCTTTCTCCTTTCTTGTTAACCAATTAGGTTTAGATCCAGCCTCTAACCTTTAATCTTCACAACATCACAACAACCTTATCACCATAGAAGCACAACCCATTGCTTCTCTTACAATAACCACCATTACCACCATCACCTTCAACAAGCGAATACAAACCGCCGTTGTCTCTTTCCTTTCAAGCAACCACAACCGCCGCTAAATAGTAACCGCCGCCACTACCAAACCTTAACCCTAGCCGCCGCCAAACCCTAACCCTAGCCTCCGCCAAACCCTAACCCTAGCCGCCGCTAAACCCTAATTTTAGCCATCGCAAACCACATACAATCGTCGCTGCTCCTTCTCTTCCATATCAACCGGTCATCGCATACAATGCGATGCTTCACCGTTTTCCTGCTGCTATACAACAGCGGTTCCGCCATACAATGGCGGCGCACTTTGTGCAAAATTTTTAGGTGTGGTTGTTAAGGAGATACAGGAGAAGAACAACAGAAGTTTTAGTTTCACATCATATACAACACGATAACAGGAGAAACACAACCGCTGTCTCACACCACATTCGACGTCTACAGCTAGCAAACATGGCTTTCGGATTAAATAGGGGAAACAACAACCCTTATATATTTTTAATTGACATGATGGGGTCGGATGAGAAGTGATGGAGTAATCAAGGCCGTAATCAAGTGGCCTGGATCAGATATTGAACAAGACCAATAATTTACTTTATTTATTTTCTTATTGTTTTAGTTTTTTGGTTTTAGATTTCAAGCTAAATTTCTCCCGAGCTTAGCTTGCGGGGGAATATTAGACTAGACTATTATTATTGAATAGTTTAGGGTTAATTATGTAATATTGTCCTTTATATAAAGGACCCTCTATTGTAGGGTACTCTATTGTAACCCTAAAGACACAATTACACAATACAATTTTCAATACCAAGTTTAATTACGAAAACTACTTGATGTATTTGGGCATAAAAATAATACTTGAGCCAAACTGAAAACACAGCTTTAAGCTTACACTTTCTTTTTTTCAAACTATGAGAATCTGTTATGGAAAACTCACAGTTCCCATCAATTCATCACTGCTAACAAGTAGAATTAGGTAAAACTCAACTTACTTACGCAAGGTAGACGGCATTCAAGGGGTTAAGACAAAAAATAACTAAAGTTGAATTTAGGCGCTTACCACTGTCCCACCCCTTGAAGGTTAACTTTAAGCTTACATGTGCTCGTATTGAAATGCATCAAATTGTGTCTAAAGATGAAACATTTATTTTAAGAAAAACGTTGATGAGGCGGTCGAAAAGCTCAAAGCGCAAGGAATTGAAGTGTTGGGGTTGGTATGCCATGTTTCTAATGCACAACAGAGAAAGAATCTCATTGTGCGGACAGTTCAGGTAAGGATGAACTTATATTCAAGAACTTTCATTTTGGGAATGAAACAATTGTTTTCCCTACCTTTTAAGAGAGTGTGTGTTTGATTATTATTACTTTGTTTATGTATGCAGAAATATGGGAAAATAGATGTAGTAGTGTCAAATGCTGCTGTTAATCCCTCGGTTGATCCCATTCTCAAAACTAAAGAATCAGCCCTTGACAAACTTTGGGAGGTCAATGTTAAATCTGCTATACTACTTCTTCAGGTAAATCTTGCTGGTAATGTATTTGATCATATAATCATGCTTTTTGTTGTCTGTAATATAAAGTTGTATATGTCATATTTAACCAACATGATGAAAATCATCAAATAAGGAGATATGTTTTGTGGGCTCAGTAGTGATTTCCTGTTCTCTCAACCTTTGAACAGGATGCTTCCCCTCACTTATCAAAAGGTTCGTCGATTGTTTTCATTTCTTCTATTAGTGCGTTCCAACCGCCACCTGGCATGGCTATGTATGGTGTCACAAAGACCGCTCTTCTCGGTCTTACCAAGGTATCATTGTCTTCTTTTAGCATCTGTTAATAATAAATTGTATGAAAAATAATAGAAGCTGTAAGTATTTTCTGTGTGGTATTTGTTTAGGCTCTTGCAACTGAGTTGGCTCCACATACCCGTGTTAACTGTGTAGTTCCTGGGCTTGTACCTACACACTTCGCTTCAATCGTTACCAGCAATGAAACCATGGTAAGCTTCTTCTACTTCAATCATGTCTCTGTAACTTTGATTGTACATACGCGTATGACCTTTGACAAAATCTCTGAAATACTCTTTAGAGAAAGTTCCTGGAAGATATAACAATAATCAAAAGACTTGGGACAACTGAGGACATGGCCGCAGCCACCGCTTTCTTGACTTCTGATGATGCTTCTTATATAACGGGCGAGAGTATTGTGGTTGCTGGAGGATGTCCTTCAAGGTTATAAATGTCTTCTATTCTTCTGGCTGAGTCGTATGCAAACGGGTTCATTTGTGACTACTTGCTGGTGTTAATCTATAGGGGTATACTCGCTGGTCCATTTTAGCATCAGCTTATTAGTTAAAGATTGAATAATGATATCCCCGAATGATTATTAATCTAATATATAGTTCTTTTAATCCATCTAATTATTATATTTTGTTGGTTTTTCTTTGAAATGACGAACAAGCTGATAGATAGTGGTACTTCTCTCCCAGATATTATATACCCACTAATACGTTACAGCATTCGCAGCGAAGAAACCTACAAACACCCACTTATACATCCAACAGTTCCTAAGCAATGCATCCATCTCACAAACATCTTACCTTTTTAAGATGATTGCCAACTTTTACATTTGGTTTTTTATAATCAAATCATTTTAAAAAGTTGGACGGGCTGATTCTTCACCATATTACGCTCAGACTACACCAACTTTATTGTATCTCAGCAACCAAAACTAGCGCGCGGGAGATGTGATGCTCTTGACTTGTGCATCCCTCTGATTTAATTTTTCAGCAACTATACAACATTTTTCCCATTGTAGATATCTTTTCACGATATCACATATCATTAGTTGATAGCAATGGCTTTTTGCAGAATTGGTTACTTCTTGTAGTGATTCGTAAAATTGCATATGTATAGGCAATTTGTGACCCTTCGGGGTTGACATACGCGTATAGAGGTCGGAAACATGAAAGGAATAGTTCAAAATAGAAAGATCTAAAAGAGTAAAGAGTAGATAACTCAATCAGAACTCTTCCCAAACAAACCAAATCAAATCACAAACCACTAACAAGAATAGCATATTAATGATGTAAAAGAGTAAAGAGCAGATAACTCAACCAGAGGGGCGATGGCAGACCGTCGGAGGTGGTGGTCTACGGGTCCGCGGGAGGCGATAGGGGCGACGGCAAACAGCGGGAGGCGACGGTAGACGGAAGGAAGCGGTGAGGGGCAACGACAAACGACGGGAGGCAGTGGGGGCGATGGCGGGAAGCGGTGGGGGCCGACGGCAGCCGAAGGTGTGTTGATGGAGGAAGGGAGGTGGAGGTGGATTTCTGTTTAGGGTTTGAGAGGTGAAGAAGAGATAGGAAATCATGTTTAGAGTTTGCATCAAAAAGAGGTTTGGAAGACCTTTTTAGGTGGTCTTTTTTTTTAAAAGGTCTGTGTAGACCACGCGCAGACATTAACATCTGCAAATAGTTTGTTTTTTTTTAATAAGTTTCATTAAAAAAGCTCTGCACAAGGTCTTCTTGCCTCTTTTTGGTGCAGACCTAAAATATTAACTTCTAACCTCTTCAAAGAAAACATCAATCCCAAATTCATTCCCCCATCCTCTCGATTGTTCATCTCTCATCCTATCCTCCCGTTGCCTGCCACCGGCGTACCCTCCCACGACTACCGCCGCCGAGAACTCTTGCAGCTGCCTTCCACAGTCATCGTCCCCTACGCCAACTCCCACAACAACTTCCCATCGTCTCCGTCCCCTATGCCAGCTCCCACAGCCACTTCCCATCGTCATCGTCCCCTATGCCAGCTCCCATAACCGCTTCCTGCCGTCGTCGTCCCCTACGCCAGCTCCCACAGCCACTTCCCACCATCGTCGTCCCCTGCGAGAACTTGTGCAACCGCCTTCCTACCATCAACTCCTGTATATCTCATCTAAACTTCCATCTTCTAGGTTGAATAACTGCTCTACGGTTCGATTCATAGGACTGTGTTCTTCAATTGTGCTCTAGAGTTTGATTCACAGTTGTTGAAAATAGATGGTATTGCCAAATCTTGTGATTTGGTTTGTTTTGTTATTAAGTTTGGTTTTGTGAATTAGATAGTATATTAATCGGTCATAAAAAATTCGGTTTATTTAAGTTTCAGTTTATTTAAGTAGTTTGTAGAAGTTAAAAATCAAACAGTATTCTTTTTGCAAACTGAAGAGGTTTGATTCATCTCTTTTTCTAAAGATGTCTGCGGATATAGTCTGCATATTGCAGATATCTTACATCTGAAAAAATAAAATGCACCTTAATGAAAGGATTTCCAAAAAACTAACAACCTGCAGATCTAAATGTCTACGCGTGGTCGGTGTGACGCAGACAAAAAAGGCCCAGAAGACCTTTTCTGAATACCACCCAAGTCAAATAGAAACTTTCTTGAAGATATTCCGCAACCATGAAGATATCACACAACAGTTAAGATTTTCACCACTCTGTCAAGATTCGATCTTTAATATGTAGTGTGACAACAGTTAAAGAATGTTTACTTCAAGATTTAAAAAATGTAAATTACTCTATAATTGAAATGGAGTGTTGTATCTGGCAATGAGATAACACACAACAGGCCGTTCAAAAATTAAAAGAAAGATAACACACAACAGCAGCAAAATAAATGGCGGTTCGTGGTCTTGGAAATGAGACAACATAAATATATGTGCAAGTGTATGTCAGATATTTTCAGGAATTAGTATAACTTTGTGGTAAAACGTGTATTACCAATCAAGTGGTTGTGGGTTTAAATCATGATCTTAATTGGGCTCACTTATTCATTTCCCAGCCGAGACCGCACCCCCAACCCCCTCAGAAGGAAACTCATTGCTGAGAAAACCCCCTGGCTCAACTCTGAGCATTTTTGCCCAGAGTAAGACTTGAACTCATGACCTCCCAATATTTACATGTTATAGGCACCTCACCTTAACTAGTTGGGCTAAGGATCATTATATTTTTCTGATAAAAGGAATTCTTGTTCAAAAAAAAAAAAAGATTTACGTGGATAGAGTTATCATGGTATTAGTATAGATTCAGTTTATCATACTAGCGGGATGCTAACGCAACGTGACGGAAAACACAACATATAATTTTTTTAGTTAGGAAAAACTATAACAATACCATACTTAGTTAAAGAGAATAAAATAGTAGATTTTATAGTGTAATTTCTTTTAAAAAATTATAAATGTATAAAAAGTTAGACTTTTAAAGATAAAAGAGGGAAGTTTGTTTAAAAGTCAACAATTCTAATCATATAATTGACATATGTATAAAAGATAATTAAGATAGTTAAATTATTTAAATTCCAATTTTACGCTTTTAAACTCTTCAAAATTAATTTAACAAATGCAATCACGTCATTCTCAAATGTATTATAATATATAGATAAAGCTAGAAAAATAAACTCAGAAAATAAAAGTGAGTAGATTCTTTGATCAAAATCATATATTAATCAAAATTATATCATAAATTCAATATCAATGAATCATTAAATTCAAACATCTAAATGTACCTCTTCCAATATTTTAAAAGCAATCCATTTGAGCTCGTATTCTTTCCAAGACAAAATTCAATATTCTTGGCATACATGTAAAAAGTCAGCATAGTCAAACCTTTACGAGGAACTTTGCAGGCGTGATTTGATCCATGATTCCAGGTGTTGGAGCTCCTGACTGTTGAGCGAATGGGCCAGACCCGGATACGCCTATCATTTTGACACGGGCATGGTTTAAAGAAAACATCCGATAAACAATGAAATACCAAAATGCCATTCAACAAGGTCAAAAATGTGTTTTGGAAGAAAATCAACATCGTAAGTTTGTTTTTAACAATTAGAAATACAAACAGTCTGGAAATTTCAGCTTACGATCACGAGTCAAGAGTGACTAGTACCTTAAATTCACAGTTCATGCCTACGTGTTGAAGGAATGGCGGGCCCGCTTGCCCAGCTTCAAATAACACTGTTCCATCAGCTATACCATGTGACCACAAAATCGGGGTCTGTAAATACAATATTGTTACAAAGTTGATCTACATCTTTGAATAAAATGATATAGGAGATTATATGCTTTAAAAATTAAACATTTGAAGACTTTCAACCCGTTTGACCCATTTAACACGTCTACTTTTAGCTAAATTTCTCGATTGACCTGTTTAAAATAAAAGAGAACCCAAAATTGACCCATTCACAAGTAGTGGGTAGAAAATACCTTTTTCGCCTCTGGTGTGATCTGTTCTATTATAGAACTTGAATTAAAAGGTACCCATCCACTAAAGATTGCACCCCCACCAAGAGTTTTTGGATATAATAGAACGCTAGCCAAGGTCAACGCACCTGCAACATTTAAAAGGTTGTTACTGTTGTCTTTTTTCACACAAAAACATGTATGCATGCTTTAGTGTGTGTGTGTGTGTGTGTGAGAGAGAGAGAGAGAGAGAGAGACCTCCTTGACTAAAACCACAAAGGAACACATTTTTAGGGTCAATTCCAGCAGCTAACTCCTTGTCAATCATCGAATGCACACTTTGAACTGCTTTAAGCAACGAACTTTCATCCACAGGAGAATTCTGTACATTACCGTTTTTGTAAGTTTAGAGTAAAGTTACTTACCTATCCATCAATTATTTCGTTTAAATAGGCACAGTTGAGGCACGCCTAATGAGCTAGGCAATCAGGAAAGTGACTCAAGGCCTTTAGGTGAGGCCTTATGTACCTTTGGGTAAAGATTGGTCAAATTTGGCAAAATTACGGTTTATGAGAGGTTGATATTTAAAAACAACCAAGGGATGAAAATTTATGATAAGTTTGCTTGATAAAAAGGTTGATGTGTAGAACTAATGTTTTGGCACCCACGCCTTGCTTATGTGATGTGCGCGCCTAACGCCTTGGGTTTTGGACATAAACGCCTCAGAGCGTCTCATGGTTTTCTTAAACCGAGCTTACAAATAAAACTAATGCTTTGGCACCCATTATTAAAGGCTATTCTAGATATTTAACAAATACTCACATAATTTTCATCAACTATGTGCCAAGTCAAAAAGAAGCATTTTGGATGGGATGAAGGTATTGTTGATCCTAGATTAATATGAGGAGTGGATTGAATGTCAGTTTCCTCGCATCAATTGGACACCATGTGTTGTTCATATATTTAATCTTGCTTTGAAGAACATTTGTGCGCCAAAGAATGTGGAAACAAATGAAACAACATATGAATAGTGCAAATGGATAAAAGAAGTTACCAGAGATGCTTGCAATAAAAAAATTCATCATGAACCATAACATGAGACTTTCGATTTTCACCAAGTATACTCCTCTTAGACAGCTTTCGGTTGCTATACTCGTTTTGCCTCAATCATTGTGATGCTTAAGAGATTGAAATTAATCAAAAGGGGTCTTCAAACTATGATCATAAGCGAAGAATGGTCTTCTTATAAAGAAGATAGCACTGTGAAAGCAAGCTTTGTTAAGAAAAGATTTTGGATGATGAATGGGAGGAAAAAGTATCATATATTCTTAGTTTCACTAGATCTATATATAAGATGATTAGAGTTTGTGACACCGAAAAGCCATGTTTACACTTGGTCTATGAGATGTGGAATTCGATGATTGAGAAAGTGAAGATTGAGATGTACAAGAAGGAAAAAGGTTCGGCATCTAAATTAAGTATCTTTTATGATGTTGTGCATGATATTTTAATGGCTTGATGGGTGAAGAATAACACTCCCCTATATTGTTTAGCTCACTCTTTAAATCCAAGGTATATGATTTTAAACTATATGCTTGATTTCTATTATTTACTTATGTTTTGACTTTTAAATGCCATAGACATTATGGTGATGCATGGTTACTAGAGGATTCTAAAAGACTAGCTCCACATAGGAATGGAGAAATTTCACAAGAAAGGATTAAATGTTTTAAGAGGCTGTTTCCTAATGAAGATGAGCATAAGAGAGTCCTTGATGAGTATGCAATGTTTTCAATGAAGAGTGGTCCTTTTGAGGATTTAACAAGCATTTCAGAGATGGCTAGTATGGAACCCAAGAATTGGTGGGCTAACTTTGGTGCTCAAACTCCTTTTCTCCAAACTTTGGCTTTTAAATTACTTGGACAACCTAGTTCTTCTTGTGCTGAGCGTAATTAGAGTACTTATGCATTTATTCACTCGCTTAGGAGGAACAGGTTGACTACAAGTCGTGCTCAAGACTTGGTTTACATCCACAATAATCTCTAACTTTTGTCTAGGAATCCAAATAATGCTGTAAAGATGTAGATGTGGGTGGAGATGCTTTTGATTCGATGGAAGATGTTGGGTTTTTAGAGGTTGTCGATGTCACGCTAAATGAACCGGGATATGAAAATGATTTGATTATTGATAATTAATTACCTAAGGATTTGTTTTTGGAATTTGTTTAATACTTTAATGTCTATTTTGGAATTTGTTCGATATATTTTTATTTTTTAATTTCTTTTTTTTTTTGCCATACTTTTGACGTACCCATATCTTGAATTTTTTATATTAGTAACAAATTGAGATCCGATGGTGTGAACAAGGTATGATCGTAGACCACCAAAAAACGGCTCATCACGGTAGATCTATGTGTTGACCGTTATAAGCAAACTTAGCTTTGGGAAGAATAACATCCCACTAGCGTGGATTCTTCCCCAAAAGAATACGCAGAAGTTTCCGAAGGATTCGGTTTGTAACCTTAGTTTGACCATCGATTTGGGGATGGTGGGCACCGTTGAAATGAAGACGTTAATGTTTCCAAAATGTTCTCCAAAATTGTCTTACGAACTTAACATCGCGATTGGACGTTAAGGACTAACGCACGCCATGCAGTTTAACAAACTCAGCAATATAGAGGTGAGTGTTCTGAGTAGCATCAGAGGGGCGTACGGGGATGGTACAGGTACGGGGAACGACAAATATAAAAAATTCAAGATACGGGTACGGCAAAGTTATGGCAAAAAAATATATACAAAAATAAAAATATATTAAACAAATTCCAAAATAGACATTAAAGTATTAAACAAATTCCAAAAACAAATCCTTAGGTAATTAATTATCAATAATCAAATCATTTTCATATCCTGGTTCATCTAGCGTGAGATCGACAACCTCCAAAATCCCTACATCTTCCATCGAATCAAAAGCATCTCCACCCACATCCACATCTTTACAGCATCATTTGGATTCCTAAACAAAAGTCGGAGATTATTGTGGATGTAAACCAAGTCTTAAACACGACTTGTAGTCAACCTGTTCCTCCTAAGCGAGAGAATAAATGCATAAATACTCCAATTACGCTTAGCACAAGAAGAAGAACTAGGTTGTCCAAGTAATCTAAAAGCCAAAGTTTGGAGAAAAAGAGTTTGAGCACCAAAGTTAGCTCACCAATTCTTGGGTTCCATACTAACCATATGTGAAATGCTTGTTAAATCGTCAAAAGGACCACTTTTCATTGAAAACATTGCAATCTCATCAAGGGCTCTCTTATGCTCATCTTCATTAGGAAACAGCGTGTTAAAACATTTAATTCTTTCTTGTGAAATTTCTCCATCCCTATGTAGAGCTAGTCTTTTAGAATCCTCTAGTAACCATGCATCACTATAATGTCTATGGCATTCAAAATTTGAAACATAAGTAAATAATAAAAATCAAGCATATAGCTTAAAAATCATATACCTTGGATTTAAAAAGTGAGCTAAACAATATAGGGGAGTGTTATTCTTCGCCCATCAAGCCACTAAAATATCATGCACAACATTATAAAAGATACTTAATTCAGATGCCGAACATTTTTCCTTCTTGTACATCTCAATCTTCACTTTCTCAATCATCGAATCTCACAACTCATATACCAAGTGTAAACATGGTTTGTCGGTGTCACAAACTCTAATCATCTCATATATAGGTCTAGTGAAACTAAGAATATATGATACTTTTCCCAACATTCATCATCCAAAATCTTTTCTTTAACAAAGCTTGCTTTCACAATGTCATCTTCTCTGTAAGAAGACCATTTTTCGCTTATGACCATAGTTTGAAGACCCCTTTTGATTAATTTTTTTCTCTTAAGCATCACAATGATTGAGGCAAAGCGAGTATCGGCAACCGAAAGTTGTCTAAGAGGTGTAAACTTGATGAAAATCGAAAGTCTCATGTTGTGGTTCATGATGAAATTTTTTATTGCAAGTGCATCTCCGTGAACTTCTTTTATCCATTTGCACTCTTCATATGTTGTTTCATTTGTTTTCACATTTCTTGGTGAACAAATGTTCTTGAAAGCAAGATTAAGTATATGAACAACACATGGTGTCCAATAGATGTGAGGAAACTGACATTCTATAATCTCTCCAACCGCCTTACAATTTGATGCATTGTCAGTAATGATTTGCACAATTTTTTAATGACCAATTTAAGTGATGAATTCTTTCATTAAATCAACAATAAAAAATCTATCTTTTACTTCCTCAAAACAATTAATAACCTTTAGAAACATAGGACCATTACCTGAGGTAGCCATGAAATTGACCAGAGGCTTTCTTGTAGGATCACTCCAACCATCACTCACAATAGTAACATCTTTTTCTTTCCATGTAGACCTAAGTGGTTCCAATAGCCTCTTAACATTGTCTTTTTTCTTTATGTAGTAAGGTGGTTCTCAGCTTATTGTAACCAGGAGGTACATAACCATCAAATTTGTTGTTAGCAGCAAACTGAAAAGCCTTGAAATAGTTTGGATTTCTTGCAAGATTAAAAGGCAAACCTCCGATATAAAACATCCTTGCTATTTCTTGATCCAGTTGGTCCTTCATTTCAACACCAAAAGCTCTTTCAATAGGGTTTGAAGTACCTTTTCTTTTCTTAAACCCCACACCAGATTCACATGGCAACCTGACTTCTTTCCCTTTTGACTCGGCTTTCTTCTCTTCATACGCATCTTCCGGTCGTTTCATCTCAAGTTTGTCACACAATGTTGCTTTCTTACAAATACTAATCCCAAGACCTACACGTTCCATACAAGTTATACACATAGAATACAAATCATAAAATATGATACATAGAATATGATTAAGTTATATATTTATATACACAGATTAGTGATCATTACCTTTTATATCAAGCAAATGTGCTCTAACCCTTGAATATGATCCTTGTCTAATTTCACTACAAAGGTTGCATTTAAATTTCAAAGTTCCTCCATTACCTTGCTTTTCAATTTTAGTCGCACACTCCCACAATGGAGGTTCCTCTACTGATGTAGATGATCCTTGTTCTTCTTGAGAATCCATAATCGAAATTCGAGAATTAATAGAACTGTCGAGATTCAAGAATTGATAGGACATTGTTTAACCTATCCTTGTTCTTCTTGTTCAATCCTTGTTCTCCTTCTTCCTCGACAATTCTACTGTTCCACAATTCCACCAGATGGCCGAAGGAACAAGAATTCAAAAGGCTTTGGGATATTAAAGGGTTTAAACCCTAATTTAATAGGAAACGCTTGCAAAATGGTTTCAAAACGTCCCTGTGCAGTCCCCGTGAAACCGAAGCGCCTGAGTAACGTTTCATAGGCGTTTCCTACGCGTTTCCGCTTCGAAAAGTACCCTAAATGGGTTTGCTTACGTGGAGGCGCTCCCGTGCTTCCGAGGTTATGGCAAGCTTCAACCTCATGCCGATGGCCCGTTTAAAGTGCTTAAGCATATCAATGACAATGCCTATAACATTGATTCACCTAGTCACTACAACGTTTCTACCACTTTCTATGTTGCTAATTTGTCACCGTTTGTTCTAGAGGAAGATGACCTACTTGACTCGAGGAATAGTCATTTTGAAGAGGCCCAGGTGGCCAGGTCATCTCGAGATGACCCGGATTGTCCAATTCAGCACCGAGACGACCTGGCGTGACCCGATATACATTTGTTCCAACCAATTCAGTCATGATGTGATGAAGACTATTTGACATTTATTTGAACTTACTTATTTATCTATGTTTGGCTTTTGAATGGTTGTTTTATCTTTTTGGTTGTTAGCTATTTTCTAGGATTTTTGTGGCTTTATTATGGCTGGACTTTAATGGTGATTGATTTCGAAATTGTTTGAGACTTACAATTTTTGGTTTTTCTTGGGTTCCTGTTCCAATCTGAATTGCTAAGAAACTGCATCACAGCACTTTATGAGTAATAAAGCCAAACAGGCCTATGAGACTACTTGCGGTATGGCATGAGGTTTAGTGGTTAAATGTAGTATTAATACTTTGCATATGAAATATGAATTAGAAACACTTTAGAAGTGCTATTGCAAAAACAGTACGTGTAGCATATGTGAGGTGCGTGTCTTAGTCTCACGCTTCAGCTTCGAGGACTCTTTGCACCATGGTGCACCTTTAAAAACAAAGGTTATAACCAAATTATGTATTATAACATCCACCAAAGTACTTAGAAAGATCTAACTCATAGGCCAATTTAATAGAAGAGGATCTTGTGTGAAACTCTCAAAAAAAGATGAGATTTTAGATACTCACACATGGAAAGCTTGTGTATAACAAAATGGTGAGTTTATAAAGTGAAGTGAGAAGTCACATTGAGTTAGTACTTATATACATTGTAAACGCTTACTGTTGTTTGGTGTCAATAAGAAATTGAGCGAGGCCTCACAAACTAAGTATGAGTATGTGACCACAAGCACACCCAACTTTGCTAACAAACATGTTGGGTTCAGCATTTTTATTGTGTACTATGTCATATGTGTTATAACGTTTAACAGTAGGGTATTTCACTAGCATACACGTATGTAATGAATTAGCATCATAATTTATCAACTCTACTTGCGTAGAAAGTACGTTAAATTTATTAGTGAAGTTATTAGTGTTCTTGAAGTAGCCATAACAATTTTGAACGATAAATTATTGTCGCGACAATAAATTTGGTAAATAGAAGTAATTAGTAATTATGTCCTGTGGTCTTCAAAAACTACACATAACATCAAGATTGGATACAAATTAACAAAACAGTAAAGTAAAACTGAATGAAAATTAATGAAGACAGGGCTATCTAAATGTTTAAAATAAAGCTTTTTCATTGGGGCAATGAGATGGCAACCTCTGAAGGAGGGTTCAGCTACACAGGGATTCATAAAGCCAGGGTATTACAGATCAATATCAAAGAAAATAACTTACAGCTGTGACAGGTATCTCATGAATGTCAAACCATGAAGGCATCACAGCACCATCTGAAAAGGTAATGGTTAAGATGTCACATAACAATTTTTAAATAAATAGAAAAAGGAATATTGTTACTGACTGCACATCTTGATGCCCAATATTGATTTATTTAATTTTAAACACAAGATGATGAATTGTGTTCTGAACTTCTTATAATAACTCAGGAAAAGAGTGAAAGATGATAAACCAACGATTACACCAAACAACATAGCTGCTATGGTATAATCATACTATCATGGATGACCTTCATAAGCTTATTATGGCACCCCACAGATACTTGCCTCTAAAGCTTATAGCTTTTGTATCTCATTGTTTTACTTTTACCGAAAACCCGTTTACTTTATAATGCATGTCATCATCTCTTTCGAGATCATATTAGCTCCTATGTGATGCCTCACTCCATGCTTTAATCACCATTAAACATACTTAGCTTATCCCTATTTAGTTTGACCACCTAATTTTATGTGTTTTAGAGCATTCCCATAGGGTTCCCCACATGAATCTCATCCCTACAATTTGAGGAAAAATTTACTGTTTTCACTTTAGAACTCCATCACATTCTCCAAAATGGGGAAGAAATTTAGGGACTCATTCCCTATTCTGCATATTTAGGGACTCCCTATTGATTCCCCATCCAAAACCATGCATATTCATGCGTCCCATTCGTTAGAACAGCTTCCATCGAGTCTCTGCACCTATCCTTTTTTCTTTTCTCTTTCTAAACCTTTGTTTGTTTTCTGTGATTTGGATCAGGATTGCTCATTTTTATTCATTCCAGGGTTTCTCTGAATTTGAAAGTTATCACTTAGTAAGTTTCCATACCAAGGGCCAATCCAACTATGTCCGTAGCGTCTACCTATTTCGCCATATCCACCTTTTTTAGATGAAAATCTCATTGCGATCTCATTCCCTTTTTTCTTTCACTTATACCGGAACCGTTGAATTCTTAGATAAATGCCGATTCCTATCTCGAAAAAAGTGTTTTCTCCTCTTTGTCTTTGATTTCTTGTCTATCTTCTTTCATCTAACACGTAGACTGCATGTCTTAGCACAAGAGATGTCTAAGAAACACTTCATGATGTACACAATGCAAATCACTTTTTCATAATATGTAAAAGCTTCTAGCTAGAGTTTTTGTCACTAGAAAATGTTACAGTTAAATTGGCACTCTTTAAATAAAGTGTTTAAAGGATAATCAAACCATAAGCTCCTACAGAGGGAGAAGTTTTTGTTGTTAATTCTTCATAACATCACTGAAACCTGCAAGAATTCTTCCATAGCCTCTAGTATCTGCACATATATGCCTATTCAAATCTCCAAAGTTACAAAATTCACAATGATCAGTATCCACAAAGCGATGCCTTTAGATCTCCAAAAACTGCGTCTTGATAGTTTTTCCTACGGCATATCACTAATGACCAATTGCACAACCAGTAACAGAACCACCCCCTCCTAGCTCCGTTTTCTTTTTCCTTTCATCTTTTTCTCATTTGCTTTACATTTTGTAGTAAATAGAGATGCTAAAAAATATTAGCATATGGATCAACTACTGTTTATAACCACCTCTCTAGCTAGTTCAGTTAATATCATTAATCTCATTTACAACCATCAAAATATGTTTAAACCGTCATCTCGGGTAAATACTGCTGCAGAATCTAAATCACGATCTTTCCCAGAAGCAACAAATATGACAAAGTTAATACCCAGTTCACAACTTTAATATAAGTGCAACAAAGTGAAGACTTTACTTACAACATGTGCAAAATCATCACACACTTGGTTTTAAAAAAGTTTGACTAGGCGCAAGGCGATCCTTGAGGCAAGGGTTGAAGCTTTTGGTAACATTAGGCGCATGCTATACAAGAAGCACAAGAAAAGCGCGCCTTTCTGGGAAAAAATCCCTCTAAGGCGTGCTTCTTGTACAAGGGGTGTTTTTTTGCTTCAAAGTGCTATACATGTTGCTAAAAAGGTTATACACGTAAGTAATTTATACATAAAAGCATATATAAACCTTATTTATAGCTATATTTTGGGTGGAGATGCTAAAAACCTATAGGACATATTAAAGAAAAAACTGTATAAAAGCTTAACGCTTCGCGTACAAAAAGCCCACCTCTTTTGTGCTTCTCGCTTCTTAAAACCAAGATCACAGCAAAGGAAAAATAATTATTAGGCGCTATCAGAAACCCAAAATTTAGTGCATGTACAGCATTTCAATCACACTTACAAATTCTGTCACAGATGAACACTACCAATTTGAAATTTATCAAGAGGGCAACAAAACCAAACCCCTAAAACCCTAGAAATCCACATTATGCCCACAAATGATCCATAGCAGAAAACCCACAAATCGAAGTACCAAACATAGAATTCATAAGAAAATTGATAATTAAGAATGGGGACTTACAATTACAGGTAACAGGTTGAGATGGAGCAGAAGGGAAAGACCAACGAGTGTTGGCGAATTGAGGGGAAGTGAAGAGGGATTTGATGGGTTCATTGGGTGGGCCGGAGTCACCTAGACCGTGTAGCCATAGGATGAAGCTTGGAGGCGCCATTGAGATGGAACCGTAACTTGATTTAGAACGAGAAGAGCTAAATATTGTATGATGATGGAGATGGTCTCACTTATGAAATTTTACTATTTTACATTAACACATTTTACTATTTTACATTAACACAAATGTTATAAAAGTAGCTTTAAAAACTCATGTATTACACGAATTAAATAATTAAAAATTATTTATATATATTTATAATTATTGAAATCAATTATTACATATAAAAGATGAAGAGAATGAAAAAAATTGTGAACATTAGAAGCAATAGCTATACAATGATAATATCACATATATAATGATAATACTTATCATTTTATAGTTGTTTCTGATATTTAAAAATATATAAAATCTAAATATTTCATCTGAAATGTTCATATGGTTGATTATTATTCATTTTGCATAGTGATATTTTTTATATTAAAAAATTAACAATGGCACCAATCACATCTATAAAACAAACAAAAACCAAAAAAGTTAGTGTGGTGTGTTTAGGTGTCGCTAAAACAGTACTATAAATTTTATTTCGTATTATATTTTAATACATGACAAGGTTTTTCACAAACCTACACTTTCATAATTAGACAAAGCACAGTGCAAAATAGATTGAAAAATAATAAAATTAAACGCATACATGACAAGACAAATCGTTGTATTTTTATAGAGTGATGGTGTAATATATAACGGTTGCTTTCTAACAATTAAGCAATTTTCCTCCACCAAAACGTTTCAAACCTAAAAAAAAACATTTGTTCAACACATTGGCTTAACATCTGTTACTATGAAACGAAAAAATAGAAACGTGCTTTAATATATAAATTTGACAAGTATGGCAAAATAAATGAAATTTGAACTTAGATGTTACTTTTTAATAACCCGTAGTAAATCAGGGGTTCACACACTAGTTTTATAATAAAACAAAAGCATATAAGTGGGCCCACCCATTTACCACACCTCCACAACCCATGTCTTCTTCACTATGTTGTACGCCCACCGTCACCGCCAATTACAACCACCGGCAGCCGCCAATTACCACCACCATCTCAACCTAACGCCTTATAATACCACAACCACTACGTCGCAAACCAACCACCACCGCTAATTACCACCACTATCTCTAACCGAGCCCTTCTTTGGAAATCTCCAACAATGCGTGTCTTCGACGAAGCTTTTTTCGTATTTACCAGATAATGTAGTTGGAATCTTCACTGATTACCTATGAAGCTGATAAGTAATTTGATTTGTTAATAAAAGAAGCTTTCCATCTAACTTTCGGACCTCAATTGAGGCCCTTGTTTTCATCAAAGCTTGTTGTGTTCAAAGATGGTTCTTAATTTTACGGGAAATGGGATTATTTGTTGGAAACACAACCATTGTTTTTATTGAGTGCTCTGTATGTGGGAATGGTTTCAATTGTTTAAAAAGCTGCAAGTCGGTGCTGGGTAGGGATTAGGGTGGAGGCGAAGTGAACATGGGTTAGGATAGAGGAGAGATGAACAAGGGTTAAGGTGGAGCTAAGATGATGCAGGATAGCGATGGTTGGCGGTAATACGGTGGTTGCTCATCAGTTGTCGGTGAAGGCTCTAATTTGGTGCGGTGGTGCCGGCGACAGAAAAGTGGTTGAGCACTTGAGCGTGGTGATGGGCTGGTGGTGCTGTGGTGGCTGTGTTACTTGTATGAAAGGGGATATTAAATTACTTAATATATATTTATTTTATTTAAGTATGTTAAATATCAAGTGGGCCATATGTATATTTAATTAATAGCTAGGATCAAGTTACTTTTCAAAGATACTTGCGATCAGGTTATCACCAAGTGAAAGTACGCGAAGAGGATGTGCCAAAGACTGCCTTTCGGACAAGATATGGTCATTATGAGTTCTTTGTGATGTCACTTGGACTGACCAATGCACATGTGGTTTTCATGGACTTGACGAATCAAGTGTGCAAACCATACTCAGATGAATTTGTGATTGTGTTCATTGATGACATTCTAGTTTAATCGTGAATCGAGACTTAGCATGAACAACACCTTCAGATGTTGTTGGACCTATTAAGAAAAGATCGATTATAGGTGAAATTATTTAAGTAAGAGTTTTGGCTAAGAGAAGTTTAGTTCTTGGGGCATGTCATCAACGACAAAGGAATTTAAGTGGATCCATTAAAGATGGAAGCAGTAATGGGATAGGAAGCTCCTAGATCACCAACTAAGATTCATAGGTTTCTTAGTTTGGATGTTTATTATAGAAGATTTATCCAGGATTTCTCCAAGATCACAACACCAATTACTGCTTTCACTCAAAAAAGTTTGAAATTTAGATGGGATCCTAAGCAAGAGGAAGCATTTGAAGTGCTTAAGCAGAAGCTAAGTAATGCACCTATTCTCGCTCCACCGAAAGGGAATGATAATTTATGATTTATTGTGACGATTCGATAAATGGATTCAGTGCATGTTAATGCAAAGGAAGCATGTGATTGCTTACACATCAAGACAACTAAAGAAACATGAAGGAAATCACGCTACACATGACTTGTAATTAGGTGTGGTTGTGTTTGCGTTAAAAATCTGGCGACATTACTTATATGGAATTAAGTTTGTCATGTATTCTGATCGTAAGAGCCTAAAACACATATCCAAACAAAATGAGCTCAATATGCGACAAAGGCGATGGATGGAAATATTTAGCTGATTATTACTTTGAATTCGGTATCATCCGGGTAAAACAAATGTGGTTGCTGATGCCTTAACCCGAAAAGAGCAGACAAAGCCAATTCGTGTATGTGCTATGCATATAGACGTCCAAGTGAGCTTAACGGATGAACTTAGGAGAGCCCAATCGGAGGCCTTGTTAGAGGAAAATGTATGGAAAGAGAAAATGATTGAACTGTGAAACATTTAACTCCAGAAAATGATGTGTTACTTCATATGGGTAGTCGAGTTTGGGTACCGAACTTTAAAAATCTTAGAAGATTGATATTGGAAGAGGCACACAAAGCTAAGTATTTAATACATCTTGGAGCGATAAGATGTACTATACGATGAAGGATTGTTACCGACTACCTGGAATGAAAAAGGATATTGCGTCTTATGTGGAAAGGTGTATGACTTGCTTTCAAGTAAAGGCTGAACACCGAAAACCTCCAGGGATGCTACATACTTTGGATATTCCTCTGTGGAAGTGAGAAAAGATTATGATGGACTTCATGTTGATATTTCCAAGGACATAATAGGCAAAGACACAATAAGGGTTATCGTAGATAGGTTGACTAAGTCTGTGCACTTCATACCTATTAAAGAAACTTATGAAATAAAAAGACTAGCCCAGTTATACATTGATGAAATAGTGTCCAATCATGGAGTGCCAACATCAGTCATGTTAGATCATGATGCTAGGTTCATGTTTCGCTTCTGGCAAACTTTTCAAAACTCAATGGGGACTTAATCGGAAATGAGTACTGCTTATCATCCCTAAACGGATGACCAAAGCGAGTGAACAATACAAACCCTAGCGAACATGCTATAGGAATGTGTAATCTAATTCAATGATAGCTAGGATGATCACCTTCCATTTATAGAATTCTCATATAATAATAAATACCATGAGTGTCTGAAACCCACGACTTTCGAGGCATTGTGCGGGCGAAAATGTCTGACACCACATTTTTGGTTCGAAGCGCATGAAGGACAACTAACAACATCTGAGTTAGTTTTGGATACCACCAATAGGGTGAAGAACATAATAGAAAAATTGAAAGCCAATCAAGATCGTCAGAAGAGTTGTGCCGATAGGCTGCAGAAATCACTGGAATTTGCGGTTGGGGACAAAGTAATGTTAAAGGTATCGCCATGGTAGTTTTGAAAAACGATAAAAACTAAGCCCTCGGTATATTAGACCTTTTGAGGTAATGGAATGAATAGGCGTGGTAGCCTACAAGTTAGAACTCCCTAGGGAGTTGAGTGGAGTACCTCCAATATTTCATGTGTTAAACTTGAAAAAGTGCTTGTCTAATGAGACATTATGAGCCCCACTAGATGAAATACAAGTGGATGAGAGATTAAATTTTATAGATGAGCCAATTGAGATCATAAAGATATAAGAGAGGAGGTTGAGACAAAAACAAATTCTTATCGTAAAAGTGAAGTGGAACGTTAAGTGCGGTCTAAATTTTACATGGGAACCGAAAGACAAAGAGGAAGAAATACTCTCACCTGTTTAACAACTAACGAGATTTTGTGATGGAATCGTTTTAAGAAGGGGAGGATGTGACCCCTCGACCTAATGGGTGGGTTATCATATGAAGAGACAGGCCGGGAACGCGAACAAAACAATTCATAATGAAAATTCCTAAGGGAATTGGGATTTCTAGACCATAGCAGACCGCTAAGGGGTCCTATGTGTCGAGCTTAACGGGCCACCAAGCAACGGGTTGGGTATTGGGATTCTCGGTCCCATAATGGACCGCTACGAAATCATGGGTCGGCTTAACGGTCCGCGAGGAATATTCATTTGAAACATGCGAATATGCCATTTTAAGTCCTTGGTGGATCACCAAGTAGGCTTAGCGATCCGCGATGAAGTCAATCGGGCAGATTGGGTATAAAGACCCCAAAAAGCCGTTTTCACCATTTTTACCTTGTCCACTTTTGGTCTACACTCTTTAAACCCGACACACACACACACACTCTCTCTCTCTCTCTCTCTCTCTCTCTCTTTATGTTGTTTTTGACTCATTGGAAAGGCTCAGCTGGACGATATAAGCTCGTGGTTGTGTTCTTGAACATCTATGTAGCTTGGAACTAAGGTTTGGAGGCTCATTGTTATTGGTACGCCTTATTCGATTCTAAATGCGAGTTATTGTTGTTGAACCTATGTATGATGTGTGAAACCACGCTGTAGTGTTGAATCGCTCGGTGGTGGATCCGTGGACGTCAAGAAGAAATCGTGAGCTCAGATCTATGTGTGTGGTTCTAAAACCTTCACATTATGCATCATAATAGGTTATTGGGTAAACTGGTTTTTTGGAAGAAATCAAACCGGTAAATAAAAATTACGATGATATGATTGCTATGGTCTAGAAAGGATCATGTTTGAATAAACGGATTTGCCATGGAACGAAGTGGGGGTAATTAATGCTGGTGTTTTAACCTTGTGGTTAAATTGCGGAATAAAATATGTTAAGGATTTTGGGTTATGACAAGATAAGTCCGTCTAGGCATTATGTTGGGCGTATGCGTGAACCCTAGCTCTTTAGCGCATGTTCATGATGAGCAGGGAAGGGAAATAACAATATGGGGTTGTGGAAAACCATAGCCTGGGGTCATTGCATGATTAGGGCAGATTGAATAGATTAACTCAGGTGGGAGATCCTAAGGGTTTGCATGTGTAACTAATATAAACTTGATTTATGTGTATGTCTGAATGATACAACATTATAAATGCTAGCCGACTAGTGTGTGACAAATGCACTGGGGAAGCTCATCACAATAAGTTTAAATGCTCCCCTTTTTCATAAATGTTTTGTGTTGCATCCGAGCTTATAAATGTTTTGATATAACTGTTTTGCAAAGTGTGAAGAGGAGTAAAACAATTCAGAGACCTGGGTAGGCATGATCTTGGGTACGTCCAGACTGATGGTGATCACTAGACACAGACAAATCATTAAGGCAAAAAGATGATTGCTGGAATGTAATGCCTAACTCAAACATCGAGGCATATGTGTGCTTAGTTGGATCCAATTAGGTAGGGAAGCCGCATTCTATGGTTAATACCCAATCCGAGGACATAGGAGAGACTGGATAGGATTAGACCGGTTCGTGGCAACAACGGTGACTGTGGATACATTGTGTTTTATGTGATATTCATTATTCTTAACATAAAGATTGGTTCTTAAAAGAAAGCTTATCTATGGTGTTTTACTCAACCCATTCCTTATTATACGTGCATAACTGCCGTGACACTGACCACGTTCCACCTCCATAGCATCCTAACTAGGGGTCTCAACGAGCCAAGCCGGCTCGCAAGCTATACTCGGGATTTGCTCGAAAAAAGCTCGAATCAACCCAAACTTAAACGAGCTCAAGCCCCAGCTCGAGCTCACATTATGGCTCTTTTACTAAACGAGCCCGAGCCCGAGCCCGAGCTTTAGATATCAAGCTCGAGTCGGCTCGCGAGCCTAAACGAGCTTTTTATTTATATAATACTTTATTTACATATTTTAATATATATAAATAAATATTTACATAAATCATATTATTATATATATTATTAAGGGTGCAAACGAGCCGAGCCGCTCTTGACTACTCGATATCGGATCAATAAAAAGCTCGAAACGAGCCGAGCTTTATCGAGCCCGAGCCGAGCTCGAGCTTGGAAAAAAGCTCATTTAATTATCGAGGCCGAGCCCGAGCTTCACGTATTGAGCTCGAGCCGGCTGCGAGCCTAAACGAGCTTTTTATTTATATATTTTTATTTAATTTATTTAATATATTATATAAATAATATCTATTATATATAAAGTTATGATAAAAAACAATTAAATAATATGTATTATATTCTATATAAATTATATAATTATAAATATATATATCAAAATTAAATATAAAAATATTAAAAATAATATTTAAATAAATAAACGAGCCAAGCCCGAGCCAAGCTCGAGCTTGAAAAAGTATTTGTCGAGCCGAGCTCGAGTTTTAAAAATAAAGCTTGAAACAAGCCGAGTTCGAGCTTGAGCTATCCTAAGTCTTCACGAGCCGAGCTCGAGCCCATACGAGCTCGGGCTCGGCTCGTTTGCACCCCTATATATTATTATGATAAAATTAATTAAATAATCTATATTATGTTATATAAAAAGTATTATTATAAATAAATATAAAAGTAATTATAAAAAAATAAAAATCTAATAGTTTAACAATAAACGAGCCAAACAGCGAGCTGAGCTCGAGCTTGAAAATTTTCTAACGAGCCGAGCTAGTGCTTAAAAAATAAAACTACAAACGAGCCGAGTTTAAGCTTTACAAAACCAAAACGAGTTGAGATCAAGCCTAAGCAAGCTTGGGCTCGACGCGTCTCATTTACACTCGTAATCCTAACTGTCATCACCACATCACAACTCTCTCTCCTCCCACACGAGAGGATTAGGGTTGTGGAGTGGTTTGATATTTGTGGTGATACATGATATGATTAGAGTTAAGGCTCTGGACGGTATTGATGGCTTTATATTGTTTTAAGTGGGGGTTTTTGGTGTTATGAGAGGTTCTAAATATGAAAGAAAAAGTTTTTTATTTTAACAAACAAACACTCACTAGCTTCTCTTTGCTGTCCCTGCAGATGAACAAAGTACACTCTAGCTTTCATTTCAAATTCAATATCTAATTATCATATTGTTACATCTACATATATATCTTCCAATATTCATAGAGCTCATGCCCAAGTCAGTTTAACTGGCTTCATAAATCAAAGTCTGCCAACTAGAAATGAATTTCAATATTCCTGGCATATGTGTAAAAGTTCAACACTAGTCAAAGCTTCACGAGGAGGAACTTTCTAGACGCGATTTGATCCATGATTCCAGGTGTTTGAGCTCCTGATTGTTTATCGAATGGCCAAGACCGGGATACGCCTGTAATTTGGAGCAACCCATTGTTATAAAAACTATATACATTTATCTAAGGTGCCCTTAACAAGGTCAAGAAAGTCAATTTATTTCAATCAAAATGAGCAAATTAGACTTTATGATTTTGAAGCCACCCAAATGTGGAAAAGTTGAAATCCTCAATGCCATTGCAAATTAGAAAGTGAATAGGTACCTTAAATTCACAGTTTATGCCTAGTCGTTGTAGGAGTGGTGGGCCCGCTTGTCCAGCTTCAAATAACACTGTTCCATCAGCGGTACCATGAGACCACAATATTGGCGTCTGCACATGCAACCAAAGGCTCGTTAGAAGTGCAAGCTAGTTACAGTTATCACTCCATCCCATGTAACTGAAAATTTCCCATTTTGGGATTGGGCTAATCACAGAATAAGGTAAACTAACTTCGGTCAAAATTTTGTTTTAGGTTACACTATTATAATTTTAGGCCAAAAAAAATATCAAGATTCAAATCCATTCATTGGAAATATTTGACTCAAGGTACTCTCACGGTTACCATGTAAAAAAGATATGGTGGCAGCTGACACATCGGTAAGTTTAAGCCCATTTTTTAGATGACCTGGTACATGGCACCTGAAACTTGTTAAGTTGAAAGAAAGTCTGATAAGATTGATCTTAGTCCACGAGAATGCCTTGTTTTGTTTACCAACGGATAATTTAGAATTCAAAAGTAATCAAATAATTTTATAGGATTACCTACCCATATAAAGTTTCAACTTTAGTGAGATGAAAAGAGAATTTGTTTATGTTTGTATCAAATATGGCTGATATATGCAATATACCTGCATGTCTAGGTAACTAGTTGTTTGTTCAAAGTTCAAACATACCCTTTTTGCATCTGAAGTGATCTGTTCTATTATAGAACTAGTTGAGTTAAAAGGTACCCATCCACTAAAGACTGCACCCCCACCGAGAGTTTTTGGATATAATAGAGTACTAGCCAAGGTCAATGCACCTGCCACATTCCCAATGAAGTTAGTGCTGTTCAGTTTACAAACACCAGATATAAACACAGGCTACATGTGTGTGAGAGAGAGAGAGTGAGAGTGAGAGAGAGATATAGAGGGAGAGAGTTAGAGAGAGAGAGAGAGAGAGAGAGAGACCTCCTTGACTAAATCCACAAAGAAACACATTTTTTGGGTCAATTCCAGCAGCCAGCTCCTTGTCAATCATTGAATGCACATTTTGAACTGCTTTAAGCAACGAGCTTTGATCCACGGGAGAACTCTATACATTTCAACAGTTGTACAGCTTTTAATCTTTATGTCCCACAAATATAGCAATATATCCGTTTTGGATTGTTTTACTTACTCAAATCATATATAAGAATCTTTTTGGCATATTTATTTCTACTTTTCTGTTGTTTCCAGTTTTACCACAGAATAGCAGCTAAATGTTAGTCATACTAGTCATGTTTATTTCGTCATGCCCAAATATTATTGATAAAATAGTATTGCTACATATCAACATTGGACACCAAACAAAAGCTTCAAATTATTGTTGTTCTTGTAAATAATTGTGGTTCGCTGGTTCCATACAAAATTGCTAACATAAGAAGTTATTACTCATGCAACTTGGCCTTCACAATTTATTTAATATTCCCTAGTAATTACAGTTTAAAATCTAGACAAAGTTTAAAGACAACTTTTATTTCAGGAAACTTGCAAACATGAATAGATGCAGATAAACAAAATGATGATATATCATGTATAAAAGAACAAGGACAACTAAGGAACATTGTACGCATCTTAATCACTAAATAGAACTATTTCTTCAAGGCAAAGGGAGTAATATATCTTTGGCAGCCTTCTGAAGTTTAGATGATACAGTGATTCCATTATACTAGAAGACCAAGATCAATAAAGGAAACTAGCTTACAGCTGTTATAGGTATCTCATGTATGTCAAACCATGAAGGCATCACAGCACCATCTGCAACAGCCGGTGGTTAAAATATCAAAATCATATACAAGTTCAGAAAAGATAGTGCTAACATACCACTGGAAGAGTAAAAGACGGTAGACCAATGATAACACCTAACAACACAATTATTCTGCAATCATAAACATCAAAATATGATTTGGATGCTTGCACTCTGCATTGCCAATGCTTAAGGTTCCTAATATCATACAAATCCCCTCAAATTTCTGATTTTGTGCAAAGAAACCTGCTGATTTTACAGCCCATAAGCAGTATCCCTCAAAACTCAAAAAGATTGCATGTCTAATCACTCTAGGTATGGATCATAGTACTCTTCCAATATTCAAAACACATCCTCTATCTCAAGGGACATATTCAATAACCCTCTGAAAAATATTAAGATCATAATATGAACACCCCTAAAAGCTTTACCTACTTTCACATGATTTTACATCTTAACTTCGGCACTCTAATTCAAAATGCCAAGCTTTTGTTAACATCATCAAAGATTTATCAAGTTTTCTTTTTTCCACACCATATTACAGAACACGAACACCACCAATTTGTAATTCACCATAAGATCAACAAAACCAAAACCCTAATCCCAAATCCCAAATCCCAAATCCCAAATCCTGCAAATACCCATTTAGCCCACATATGATCGGTTACCTTAAACCACAAATCAAGCATAGGATTCACAATCAGTTTGCTAATCAACAATGGGGACTTACGATTACAAGTTACAGGTTGAGATGGAGCCGAAGGGAAAGACCAACGAGCGTTGGCGAACTGAGGGGAAGTGAAGAGGGTTTTGATGGGTTCGTTGGCTGGACCGGAGTCACCTAGACCATGTAGCCATAAGATGAAGGTTCGAGACGCCATTGAATTGGAGCTAACAGTTGATGGAGAAGGAGAAGAGAAGATAATTGTGAAAATGGTGATGGAGAGAGTGAATGTGAGTAGTGCTAGTGGTTTTATAGCGAATTGTAAAATGGTAGAAGGCTTCATCTTTTTTTTTGGTCTTGAATCCTGATTTTGCATAGGAGATTTACATAAAGAACGATTTAGTGATGATTTTTTTTATTCTTTCTGCCATTTGATCTTACCATGTTTATAAAAATCTATTACCTCTAACAATCTAAGGAATTCGGGAGACGTGTGACATATTCTTGTGCTTTAGATTTTTGTTTTCGTGCCCTTTGTAGTGTCAAACATCACAAATCTATTCTCTTGATTGTTTACGATTCGTTTCCTCTTGTAGTGTACCGCTCTTATAAATAAAGTTTTTAATTTTTGGTTATGAGTTATGTATTATTCAACCTAAATCGGAAAGAAAATCTTAAGAATTGTGATGACTTTGTTTCAGCTTCACTCTTTATCATCTATAAAGACCGTTATGTTATTACTTTGGTTTTTAATTTGATTTCGATCTCAAAAATTTTCAACCTCACTCCAACTTCACTTGCGCAACGTAACTTCTCTGACGATTCATTCATTTTCCAGCCACATCTCCACTGTTATTTTATTATTATTATTTTTTCTTTGTGTTTTGATTATACGACTGTATCCTTTTGTCATACCTTATGAATTGAGGCATTTGATCTGTTAATCAATAACTACGGCTAAAAAGGAGTAGTACTTTTATAACGGTGAGAATAGGCATGTCATGGCCATCATCAGCATCATCTTCGATGTTTTGTGCTACCTTATGAACCGAGGTGTTTGATCTGCTAATCGATCCCACTATTTCATTTATGGTTTCTTCTTAAAATCTTTGTTTGATTGCATTTAAGTTCCAATTATGTTCTTTTAAGTTATTATGTTTCATTTGGCTTATTGAATAATTAGGCTACTCTTTCCAACTGTTGATTATGATCAATTTTGTTGGAGGAAAACAGGGTGGGTTATATCCAGCAAATTTGGTACTCTTTGCAATTACAAACTCTAATAGTGTTTGTTATATCGAGATCTTTACTGGTTTCATCTTTAGTATATAAAGAATAGGTGTTTAAATTTCTCTGTTTTTACTATATCTCATTGTTTATTTAGTGTGAAAAATTTCAATTTTTAAACTCAAAGAAAAGGTATAACTTTTTTACTATTGTAGTTTGCAATCTAATAAGTTTCCTTGGTGTTGTCCTTCTAATCATTAATAATATTCAAATCAATCCCAAATATTTCAATCTCACATATCATGTTATTATGATTAGTATTGTGAGGTTTGCAAAAATGATTATGGTTGACATAAAATTCCAATACAAGGAGCGTCTGACTACCATAATCATATTTGTGTTATGTATGTGCTACTAGACATCATTATTTACAAGTAAATGAAGTCATCTGATAATATTGTTATTACACTTACAAGAGTTTAACAGTTAGAATTGTTGTTGCTTATGCTCTTATATTAACTTTATTACCGAAGCAATGTGATTGTTACTACATGCCTCTCACTATACACAAATTTGTTGTTCTTTTGTGCCTCTATTTATCACACATGTTGTTGGTCATGTCATTGGCGGATCTTTATAGGGGCCCGGGGGGGGGGGGGGGGGGGGTGGCCGGCTCCCCCTGTTTTTTTCGCCCGTAGTGTTAAATTTTAGTCCGGTAGTGTAAATTTTTGTCAGGTAGTGTAAATTTTTATATAAATATCAAGTTCGCCCCCCCTAAAAAAAATTGATTTCGCCCCCGTCCCCCTTACGAGAAAGTTCAAGCTCCGCCACTGGGTCATGTTTCTATAAATATCATTATGCTACTCACATAAGCTATAGAGTTCAAGCTGCATAAACAGGGTAAATTTAGCATTTAATCATTTATCTAGTTTAATGCATCTTTAATTATTTATATGATTAATTCTTTATTTTGTTCATATATCTACATAATCTTAGTGATAAAATGGAGCATTTATACTTTTGACAGCAACCTTCTTTATAACTTATATATCATGGTAGATGGATAGGGCTAGAGTCGCCAGAGATGAGGCCAACCTCAAGAAAGAGGTTGTGTGCATCGTGTACGTTCTCTTACTATGGTGCACGTATTCAGCCATATCGAAGCCAACCTCAAGAAATAAGAAAGCTCCAACAGTAAAAGTTGAAATCCTTGGATAAGAGCTTTTGGTTAGTCTGGATTTGATGGTTAGAATCCTTCATGACAACATGCTTGTTACAATGGCAAGTAGTCTATTGCTAATAAATTCAAGAAATGTTTATGATCATATCAAGGATAATAATGTCCTCATCAGGTTAGCAATTCTTTAAATTTTTTGTCTATTTGTTTGCTTATTTTGTTTTGTATAACTCTAGCAGTGAATCAATATATTTGTTGATTAATTTTTTTGTTTACTGTATAAATTGGGGATGAAGCTACTCTTGAAGAATATTTTCAAAGTAATAGTTTTGATATATCCTTATCGGAACTGAGCTATGCAAGTTGTAGTGTCTTAGCAGTCAAGTTCTTCTTGATTCGTTCTAAATCAAATATGAATACGTTTACTTCAGTGACAACATGTCCCAGAAATATACTAAAATATGTACTTTGTATCCATATCGTGTTTGGGTTCAAACTATATTTCATTGGCACATGTACCAAGAACGCAACTCGTATCTCATGTTATTTGTGAGATAGACCCGTACATCAATTGCACTTAAATATGATACTTCTCGAATCTTTTTCATCCTCTTCTAAAAGGTGGTAAAAATCTTTATGTACATCTAGCTATAGAACAACCATGTGTGTGTTCAATGTATGAGCTTTGTTCATATTATAAAACGATAACAACTTGTGGATGTAGTTGGGCTTATGGACAAATGTAATATTTGTTGGAGGACTGTTGTGTAATTCCATGATAGTTAGGGGTTGAATTAGAAATTTGTTTGTTATAAAGATGAGTTAGTTACTGATATAAAGAGATCATCTCTTCTCTCGTTTCTTGTAATCGTTTTTACTTTCAATAACAATTTTAGTTTTCTTGGTACCTGTATTAAACTGGTATCAGAGCTCAAGGAAGAAGACGACGGAGCTCCATACGTAACTTCGGTCCGGTGTTCGAAAAGAAGAACTCTGAGAGAATCAAGATCTGAAGGACTGGATCCTGATCCAAAATTTGGAACCCCCTATCACCGCAAGAAGAAGAAGGAAGCCATGGCGGGTGCTGCATCATCCGGCAGTCAACAGTTGATCACAATCAAAGAAAACTACTCCATTCCCCTGCAGTGTCCAGTTCTTACTCCTACAAACTACACGATTTGGGCGCTAAAAATGAAGCGTATTTTCAATGTGCACGGTCTGTGGGAAACAATTGAACCGGCCACTGGAGCGATCGTAGATTCGAAGAAGAATAATTCGGCCATTGCCTATTTGTATTAGGCAATGCCCGAGGATTTGATTCTCCAAGTAGCCAAGTTTGACACTGCGAAAGAGATATGGGATGCGATCAAGACCAGATTTGTTGGTGTCGATAGGGTCAAGAAAGCTCGACTCCAAACCTTGAGAACCGAGTTCGAAGGGTTGAAGATGAAGGAAGATGAATCTCTTGATGAATTCGTGGGCCGGTTGAGTTCTATCTCAACGAAAGCGACCTATCTTGGAGAGCCCTATCCGGAGTCAGCGTTGGTACGTAAATTTCTTGGCTCAGTCTCTGATCGGTTCGTGCAGATTGTTGCTTCTATAGAGCAGTTTGTAGACTTAGATACTCTAATGTTGCAAGAAGCAATTGGACGCCTGAAAGCCTATGAAGAGAGAATAGGTTTGAAGTCAAAAGGCAGTATGGCAGCGAAGGGTGATCAGTTGCTCCTTACCTACTCAGAATGGCAGTCCCGACAAAAGGATTCGGAGCAGGCTTCCCGGGCTAAAGGGAAAACTGACAAAAATAATAGAAGCTGGGGCAGGAACAAAGGAAAATCTACATCAAAGGAGAAAGATGGGGAAGGTGATCGAGCAAGAACCCAGAAGAAAGGGGGAAAGACAAGTCTAAGATTAAATGCTTCAAATGTGATCAGTTTGGACATTTTGCCTCAGAATGTCCAATGAAGGTAAAAGATTCCGAAGCTCATCTATCACAGACAGTAGATCTTGAGCCTGAATTACTAATGACCGTGAGAATGGAAGATCAGAAGGAGGTGATATTCCTAAACGAGCATAAGGTGATTCCAGCAAGATTTGATACCCATAGTGATGAAGAGAGTGTCTGGTACTTAGACAATGGAGCCTCTAACCACATGACCGGGAATGAGTCTGTGTTCTCCACTTTGGATAGGAATATAAGTGGGAGAGTCAAGTTTGGGGATGGATCTTGTGTGACTATTGAAGGAAGAGGGTCAGTGGTTCTGAATTGCAATCACGAGGGTCATAGGCTGTTGACTGATGTCTACTTCATCCCTCAACTTAGAAGCAATATACTAAGTCTTGGTCAGGCCACAGAGGGAGGCTGTGAGGTCAAGATGAAAGGGGAATATCTTTGGTTGCTTGGCAAGGATGGCAAGTTACTGATGAAGGTTCTGAGGTCTCCGAATAGGCTTTATAAGGTAAATCTACGGATTGGAGTACCTACTTGTTATCAGGCAAGTATTGAAAGCCTACCCTGGTTGTGGCATGGCAGACTTGGGCATGTCAATTTTGACATGCTAAGGTCTATGACTAGTAAGCAGCTGGTGCTGGGAGTTCCTCTAATAAATCATCCAGCTCAAGTGTGTGAAGCTTGCTTAGCAGGAAAGCATATAAGACAGCCTTTCCCACAGCTGTCAAATTTTAAAGCTAGTGCACCACTAGAGCTAGTATCCGTTGACTTGTGTGGACCTATATTTCCTACTACTCGAGGTGGGAATAGGTATTTCATGTTATTGGTAGATGACTGCACTCGTTACATATGGGTTTTCATGCTGAAGAATAAGGATCAAGCACTCGATTACTTCAAGGTGTTTAAGTCTAAAGCTGAACTGGAGCTAGGCTGTCGAGTGAAGACTTTGAGGTCAGATAGAGGGGGAGAGTTCACCTCTCACGAGTTTAAGGAGTTCTGTGATAAAGAGGGTGTCAAAAGGTTACTCACTGCCCCTTATACTCCTCAGCAGAATGGGACAGTTGAAAGGAGAAACAGAACTATATTGAACATGACTAGAAGTTTGCTAAAGGCTATGAAGATGCCTCAAGATTTTTGGCCCGAAGGAGTAAGGCACGCAGTCTATATCTTGAACAGGGTTCAGACAAAGGCTCTCAAGGATAGTACTCCATATGAAGCCTTGAAGGGAAGGAAGCCAAGGCTAGAGCATCTAAGAATTTTTGGGTGTGTGGGTCATGTAAAGGTTACGCGTCCGAGTTTGAGAAAACTGGAGGATCGCAGCCTACCCATGGTGTACTTAGGAGTTGAGAGTGGTTCTAAGGCTCATAGGATGTTTGATCCAGTGAATGGTAAAATAGTGGTAAGCAGGGATGTCAAATTTGAGGAAGCAAGATGTTTTGACTGGGGTTCTCATGTAAGAGAAGCAAGTAGTGATGGTCCTGGTTGGGGAGACTTCGTAGTCCAGAATGAACAAGTGTCTCAAGTGGACTCTACTCATCAAGAACTTGACAGTGGTCAAGAAATTCCTGAAAAGACAGTTAGGAATGGAACAGTGGGCAATAGTGTAGAAGTTCCTGATTTGGTCCTGATGGGTCAGGAGTGGAGGTTCAGCCCCAAATTTCCACAGTAAGAAGATCTTGTAGAACTACCATATTGCCTAAGAGGTTAAATGATTATGTTTTAGAAGGTGATGGTGTGCAACTAGGTTCATCTCAACAGCATGAGCTGGAACAGGTTGAGTTGTTGCTAGCTCAAGATGGTGAGCCCGGGTGTTTTCAAGAGGCTGTGAAGGAAGAAGCTTGGCAAAAGGCTATGGATGAAGAAATTAGAGCCATAGAAAGGAACAAAACATGGGTGTTAACAGAAGCACCTGTGAGGTGCAATCCCATTGGACTGAAATGGGTATACAAGCTAAAGAGAGATGCGAAAGGAAGAGTCACAAAACACAAAGCAAGGCTGGTGGTAAAAGGCTATGTACAACAGCATGGAATCGATTATGAGGAGGTGTTTGCCCCAGTTGCTAGAATTGAAACTGTTAGGCTGATTCTTGCATATGCAGCCAAGATGCAATGGAAGGTATATCATTTGGATGTGAAGGCTGCATTCTTGCATGGAGAACTTAAGGAGGATGTATATGTCAAGCAGCCGGAGGGTTATGTGAAAAAAGGGGCTGAATTCAAGGTATACAAGTTGACAAAAGCTCTTTATGGGCTTAAACAAGCACCTAGAGCTTGGAATACAAGACTAAATGAGGTGCTGAAGGGTCTGGGTTTTATGAGATGCAAGCATGAGCAAGCTGTGTATGTAAAGTTCAAAGAGAATGTGGCAATGATAGTGGGTGTCTATGTAGATGACTTGCTAGTAACAGGGAATGATGAGCAGGAAGTTAATGAGTTCAAACTTCAAATGAGTCAGAAGTTTGAGATGACAGATTTGGGGTTATTGTGCTACTACCTGGGAATTGAAGTAGCTCAAAGAAAGGGTAGTATTTTGGTTAAACAATCGGCTTATGCTAAGAAGTTGATACAATTAGCAGGCTTGGAGGATTGTAATGAAGTCAAGATTCCTATGGAACCTGGTTTAAAACTCTATAAGAATGACGGGGGAGTTCTTGTAGAACCTACTAAGTATAGGAGGTTGATTGGGTCTTTGAGGTACTTGACACAGACTAGACCAGATTTGGGTTTTGCAGTAGGATATGTTAGCAGATTTATGCAAAGTCCCAGGGAAGCACATCTGAAAGCAGTGAAACATTTGCTTAGATATGTTAAAGGAACAGTGCATTTTGGAATTTGTTATAATGCTAAGGAAGGTGGAGGTTTAGTTGGTTACAGTGATAGTAATCACTTGACTGATTGTGATGATGGGAAAAGCACTTCAGGAAATGTTTTCTATTTTAATGGGTCATTAGTCTCTTGGGCTTCACAGAAGCAGCCTACAGTGGCTTTATCCTCTTGTGAAGCAGAGTTCATGGCTGCTACTTCTGCAGCTTGTCAGGCAATCTGGTTGCATGGGTTGCTTGAAGAAATTACGGGGAAAAAACAGGAGATAGTTACATTGTATGTGGACAATAAGTCAGCCATTCAATTGATGAAGAATCCTGTTTTCCATGGGAGGAGCAAGCACATAAATACTAGATATCATTTTATAAGGGAGTGTATTGAACAAAGTCAAATTCTGGTTGATTTTGTTTGTGGTTCTATGCAAAAGGCTGATATAATGACAAAGGCATTGCCAAGAGTCAAATTTGCTGAGATGAGGTTTCTGCTTGGAGTAGAGGATTTGAGTGAGAATACATGGAATTAGGGGGGAGTATTGTTGGAGGACTGTTGTGTAATTCCATGATAGTTAGGGGTTGAATTAGAAATTTGTTTGTTATAAAGATGAGTTAGTTACTGATATAAAGAGATCATCTCCTCTCGTTTCTTGTAATCGTTTTTACTTTCAATAACAATTTTAGTTTTCTTGGTACCTGTATTAATATTGCATAGAACTCGAACTGCAGACTAGATCGTAACTTTTTTGTTAGGGTTTTTTATTTTGAACTCTTTATTTTGTAACTCAACACTTTTCTTCTCTTTTCAGAAGATCAAATTATAGTCTTGCATAGAAATACACAACTTTTAAATATCATTTATCACCCAAATTGTGATTATTTTCATACTTAATCAAGTCTATTATCATTTGCATTAATAAATGCCTTTTCATTCAAAAAACGGATGAAGACATAAAGAAAATAGAAGAAAATGTTGAAACAGAAGACAAGCATGGGCTTGCCTAGTGAGGCATGCCTTCATGCTTCACAAATGAAGACAAAAAGAAACCTAAAAATTGAACATGCTACCATGCCTGGCCAAGCCCCATGCCTCATGGTACTATGCCCATGCTTGTTGTTCACACGCCCCCGTGTCCACTACACATATTAGAATCACACAACTTCTTTAAAGTAAAGGCTAGCAGTTTTAACAACTCTGTGTGTGATATGTCAAGCCAAGAAATGAGCCATTTTAGAAAAACGATAAACAATAATGATGTTAAAGTCCATACCTCATTGTATTCTATGATGAAGTTGAGGCTAACATCTTGCCAAGGACCTTTTGTTACCAGTAAAGGAAAGTTAAAGGTGTAATCCTTAATTGGAAAATTGACTTTTGGTTCTTTGGCAAAACAAGCACCGTTTAATTAAATAATCAATATCACGTTTGGGCCTTGGCAAATAAACTTCAAAGTGACCGGCTATTTGATTTGTAAGGAATTTGTACCCTATTATAATGCAAAACGTTGGTACTCAACTTACAATAAAGAGTTCTGTGCTCTTGTTAAAGCACTTGATCATTTAAAGAAAAAAACATCCTCCCTTAATTTCGAGAATGGTATTACCAATCAGTAAGTTCTTTTACCAACTCAAAGAACCCTTTTACTGACTCTCACTTCATATGCCCTTACAGTAGCTAGTATTAAGATTCGATTGGGAAAGCAATCTTTTATTTGAAAATCATGAAACTAGTTTTCTTTTAGTGAGATCTTAATACTAGTCATGATAAAAACATATAAAATGTGTCGGTAAAGTTTAAAAATACTTAATGTACTTAAAATATTTCAGGGTTATCGAATTCACTCCTTACCCTTTATCCTCACCACCCAATTGCATTCTTTTAATTTTATTTTGTGCTATAGATAACTCTTAACTAATAACTTTTTTTAATGACTACTTAGCTTTAATATACTCAACTCTTATTTATGATACCACCAATAGTGGCCCATTAAACTCATTTCGCATTCTTTATAATTTTTTCAGAGAGAGAAACTAGAGTTATCAATGGCGACATCGAAGCTACAAGCTCTATGGAATCACCCAGCTGGCCCCAAAACCAGTGAGTCCTTTCTTCTAAACCTTATATTTCAGATTGTAATCATCATAATCACGTCAAATTAGGGAAATTTAGTCTTTTTAGGTTGGATTGATGATATGATTAATATGTTATTCGATTGCACAATAATTAAGCTATCTTGAATCTCGTGACGTACTTCATCATCGGTGTGTGATGGTGATTAATTTCGAATTTGATCATTGAAATTGTTATATGGAGTATCATAGATGAGCTGCAATTTGACTTCTTGTGTAAGATGACAAACAAATTTGGATTTTGGTACCAATTCTGCAATTAGTAAAGTTGTTCTGGTATCAAATTTGGAGTGGAAATATTCAATACCCACAAGCAATTTAGAGTTGACTGGTAACCTGTTTGACTGCCAAAGTCAAAGGATAACAATGAGAGAGAACAATTAGAGTTTGTTGCTAATAGGGTTTGTATTGAATGTAAGAAAATCCATTTGAATCTTTAAAGGGTCTTAGATTGTGTTTATGTGCTCATATATACATGGGTGTTCAATAAAAAACAAATCTTAAGTAAATAACCATGAGAACCGCGTAATGTACTTGTACACGCGTTTGACGGTTGACATTTACAATGAGAGTTAGAAGGAGGTTGTGGTAAGTGGTTATATAATTGTCTTATGTGTCGTAGTTAAAGTGAAATGTGCAAGCGTTTTTGAGGTTCTCGTAGTTCTTTGGTTTTGTATTGAATGACACTCTATGTGTTTATATATTAATCGACTAATGTGTTCTTGGTAGTTCATTTCTGGGCTCCAACATTTAAGTGGGGAATCAGCATAGCTAATATCGCAGATTTTGCCAAGCCACCTGAGAAACTTTCATACCCTCAACAATTTGGTATATATTTTTTTATTTTATTTTTGCTGCAAAAAAATTATTTCTTGCATCTGTTCCTCTTCCTTTCTTAAGAAAATTCCCATATTTGGCTTTCAAATGTAAAGTCAATCACTTTATGATGAATTGACCAGAGTCTTATTGGTATTGCTTACTTAATTTTTTACTTTATATAAATAATCAGAATATCAGGACAGTAACACATAGAAAAAAGAAAATGAAAATCTATGTCAATGGATTTAGAGAATGAAGTTTGAATCTTTGAAAATAAGAAATGGATTGTTTCTTTTGGGCTCTGGGGGAGGGGAGGGTCATTGATCACACAATTGGTGTTATCTTTACCCCTTATTATTTATCTACAGCTGTCACGGCCACTGGTATAATCTGGTCTCGCTACAGCATGGTGATCACCCCGGTAAGTCAACTTGTTATACTTTATCTGTCTATTTGTGCCATCAAAATTTCAATGAAGAAATTTATCTTATGTGCCAAATACCCTTCAATAAAGACAAATATATGAACTTCTGGACCCTAATTGGCGCCATGGACTCAGTAGTAATAGTGACATTAAATAGTTCGATATCTTCTAAGGGTTTTTGTCCTATAATAGCAATGTAATTTTTGCAAAGTTCTATTAGTATTATTTGTACAAATTGTTGTGTCAAATTGGTTATTTAATCTCATAAAGTTGTGCTATATGCCCATATTAGTCTTTCGGTCACATGATAACCTGTTCAATTAGTAAATATGCTGACATGGCATTTCTTTGAATTATTAAACACTTCACATTGGTCATTGACCCATTGTTCAACTTGTCTTGCCAATTTAGTTGTTAAACTTGGTAAAAGTGTTTCATTGTCTTGCAGGACTTGTGTTGTTTTCTTGATTTTGTCATCTTGATCATCTTTGATACTTTTTATTACAGAAAAATTGGAACCTTTTTAGTGTAAATCTCGCGATGGCTGGAACAGGATTGTATCAACTCTCTCGGAAAATCCAGTAAGTCAAAACTATGGGATTACTATCATTCAGTTTCCAGGTGCAGAGGAGCTATGTTACTAGTAATTATGTTGGAAAAGGGGAAAATATGAATAAATTTATAAACTTGTTAAAAAAACCTAAAGTTTGACAAGGCAAGCAAGTAAAATGTTATCTTCTTGTCAAATTCTACACTGTCCTTGAATACAAATTTTAAGGGAATCTTAGAGCATCTCCAGTAGGGTGTTATTAGCACTTAAAAACACCGCATCATCCGTTTTTTAGATCAAGAACCATTGGGGTGTTTGTTTTTACAAACCATGTTCATACGTATGAACTTGAAAAAAGGCCATTTTTTAGGGTAGGTGGGACAAGGGTGGGGCCGGATGGGTTGGCAATTAGAAATAAATATAAGAAATAATGATGATGTGACAATGTTTTTTGATGTTTTTAAAACACCTTATTGGAGAGATTTTTAAGCGTTTTAAGAAATGAGTGTTTTTCTGATGTGACAGTGACTAGACATATTTTTTAGTGTTTTTAGAGTCTTTTATTGGTGATGCTCTTATAAGCTGTGACTAAAATCTCAGCGGTTTTGGGTCTTTCGAGATTGCGTTATAAGTAGGAAATTTCCTAATGTTATAATGTTCTTGAGAAATCCCAAGATTGATTTTGTTGCATTTCAGAGTTGACTTTGTACGAAATAGAGACCATTTTGACTTTTGTGGTCAAATTTCATAGTTTTAACTTCAAATTTGACATGGAACTTGTTATGAGTTTATGATGATAGTTACTATGGATAATGATCGTGTTTGCATTGACTGGCAGGCACGACTATTTTAACGAAGAGGAAACTGCTGCCGTAAAGGAATGACGATCAGAAACTCAAGGCAACAAAATCAAGATCCTGCTATGAAACAATTTGCTTTTATGAATTCTGTGTTGTCATTTTAGGTTTGTTTTCTAGTGAATGTTGATGCTTGTTCTAAAATAATGTCATTTGTTGTTCTTTTTCTTGTGCATTTAAAGTTTTGATTTCATGAACTTCTATTTTGATAAATTCAGAAAATGAGATTAAAATAAAATAAATAAATGACATGATCCACAGATGAAATTCTCAGAACTTGTTTGACCTGAAAAGTCAAAGTGTACTTTAGAAGTTACATCACCAGTACAAACTGAAACAATGTTTCTCAATCTCTCAATTGGTCCAGAAACAATTCAATTAGTCACAATTTCTTTCACATTCTTTCCCATTTAAAAAGAAAAACTAAAAAAACAAAACGATTATCGCTCTTGATCTCCCGTTTCTCCTCCATCTTCATCTCCGTCACGAGCGTTCAGATCCAATTTGCTTTCATTGAGATCTTGCCTTCCCGCATCTGTCTGCTCAGAAACCTGAAAAACAAAGTTTAGAAACTGTTGGAATTGCAACCAACCAGACCCGAGTTGACCCATATCAGAAAATCACTGATTTTAACATGCTTACTAGACATTTTGCCAACTGTCTGTGAGTCAATGGTTCGGTTTCTTGGGTCTTTTAAAAAACAAATGAACACATGAACCAAGTTACCTCATTCTCTTCCATGGGAACATCATTAATGTTTGGTTTTCCATCAACGTCGTCAACCTTTGAATTTGGGTCTGCCTCCACGGATTCATCATTATGCTCCTCTGGCGACTCTTTCTTTTGTTCTTCGAGTAGGGCTATCTGATGTAAGCCATTCACAAGAAACCAACATATATAAAAGAAGAGACTTTCAAAAGAAATGTTTGATTGGTGGCTAAATACTTAATAGATCTATAACACTATTTGACCACATAAGTAATTTGTGATATTTTCAAAGGACAAAAGAAATGATTTTCACTTAGACTTGTTCACAATGTTACCCTTTAAATGTGCAAATCCCTCAAGCTCAAGACTTTTTTTAACAATAGTCATTCAGAGGTTTTAGCATTGCACCATTTTACAAATCAAAGCTCAAACGTAAAATTTACAAATGCAAAACATGATATCAATATAGTATATTGACACATGTCTTGCAAAATTTAAATTTATACCTTGAAAAGTACGTATATTTCAAATCTAAAGTATGAATTAGGCAGCCATGAATATTTCTGATACCAAAAGAATCTTACACCAACATTGGTTCTAAGTTTGGGAGAACACTTGAAATTGATCTTAAACTCTATACATTACCTAGATGAAAATCAAGATCAAGATCTCACTAGTGCCAAACCTAAATTAGAAATCCAACAGAGGATATAGTTGAACACCTTCCCAAACATAATACTACTTTAGTTAGTAAGAATGAACAGAAACCATACTTCCCTAGGCTACTTGTGTTCTTTTCTACATTTCTAATGTTGCTTGCTCTCTCTTGCAGCATTAATGTTTTCAACCTCAGTTCTATCCAGTAGACATTCTACCTTATAATTAGTTTCTTTCATACAATAAACACCAACATCAGGTCAAAAACAATGTAATGCCTGAAACTTTAATCTACTAAAAGTCTCTTCGCGTATCAAATGCCTTAATATCCCATTCAAATCTTCAAACACTCAAACACTCTAATATCATATACAGATACAGAACTCAATAAAAAAACCCTAATTTGATGTTTTTTACAGACTGTTTATAAATCAATAATCTCAAGTTCAAACCTCACACAGTTTGTAGCTTTAGCATTTCAAATCAGACAATATATAAACCCTAATTTCATGCTTTCTACAGACTCTTCACAAATTATCAAAGAATCAACAGTAGTTTCTCTCCTAATTTAAACAGATCTTGTTCTACAGTTAAACTATTAAAACTAACAATCAGATCAAACCACAACAAAAAGTGACAGAACCGATACCGGAATATACTTCATCTTCCGGCGAGGCGGCTCCTCCTCCTCTCCGGCGACGGCAGCTTCATCCTTCGCATCACCATTGCTACCGCTATCCGCGGCGGCGCTCTGACTTTGACTAACAGGAGTCCATCTATACAGCATAAGATGAGATCCGTTCTCACTACCACCATTAGAAGAAGAATTTCCGTTACCGTTAGCGGTAGCATGGTGATGGTGATTATTATTCGACGCGGCGGCGTTCGGTGGCGTTACATGGACCCACTTCTTCTTCCACTTCCTCACCGGACCAGTGAACACGGTGGCGGGTCCGTACCGAGTCGAGGATCGGCCGAGTCGAGCCCCAACGCCCTCCATGTGCTGATCTGGATCGGTGGCGACTCGGTGGCGATCTGATCGGAGTAATAATCTCCGGCGACGGTGGCGATGTTATCTCCGATTAGAGGGTGGAGAGATTAGGTACATGCGGGTATACGCTGTTTTCGTGAAGTGCCGTTCACTACTAAGTTAAAAGAAAAATATTCTCAAGTGTTATAACATTGATGATGGATGAGCAACATATAATTTGTAAATATTTGGTGTTAATGAAAATATATAACTTTTTTTTATCAAGCGTTAATCGTTTTTAAGTAAAGTGGGTAATATATATGGGTTAGATGAATCGAGTGGTAAAAAAGAAAAAAAAGGTTTTAGGTCAACACCTATAAATTTTAGTTGGATTGGGTGATGGTTTAAGAGAAGAAAAATATATTAGTATTATATTTAGTTGGATTGGGTAATATACTTTTCTAACCTTTTTAGTTAGTAAAAATTTTTATGTAATAGGCAAGACAAGAAAAATATATTAGTAAATTTAGTGTTAGATTTAGATAGTTTATAATTTTATTAGTGGACTTTTAGATAAATCAATTAAATTTGTCTATGTTTTTCTCTATGTTTTTGTTATAAAAACATTTGTATTGATGAAAGAAAAAACGTTTGAAAAAATGTTTTGTCATCTAACACATGTCTTGCAACCGTAACATCCGTGCTAACCTTTCTCAGTTAATGTATTTTTCGCGCAAATATTCTTACTTTTTCTACATCATCAACATCTTTATATTTATTAGAGTTAATTTCTTTTTTACCCTAATAGTTTTAAAATAGTCAAATTCCTTCATTAAGTCACTATTTATTCTTCAAATTGCTCCCTACTATAACCCCGTTTAATTCTCACGTTAAAAGAGACCTACAAAAAAAAACATAATTGTCCCTCATGTGAGGGTCACGTTGTTACCATTGAACGTAAGCATTAAATGGAGTTTGGGGCATGGAGTTTTTTGGAGAAAAAATAGTTACTTCGGGAAGGGTTTTAGCTATATATATAACATATACTTGTAAATATTTGGTGTTAATGAAAATATATAACTAAACAAATATATAACTTTTTTTTAATCAAGCATTAATGGTTTTTAAGTAAAGTGGGTAATATATATATGGTTTAGATGAATCGAGTGGTAAAAAAGAAAAAAAAAAAGTTTTAGGTCAACACCTATAAATTTTAGTTGGATTGGGTGATGGTTTAAGAGGAGAAAAATATATTAGTAATATATTTAGTTGGATTGGGTAATATACTTTCTAACCTTTTTAGTTAGTGAAAAATTTTGTGTAATGGGTAAGACAAGAAAAATATATTAGTAAATTTTAATTTTAGATTTAGAGAGTTTATAATTTTATTAGTGGACTTTTAGATAAATCAATTAAATTTGTCTATGTTTTTGTTATAAAAACATTTGTATTGATGAAAGAAAAAAACGTTTGAAAAAATGTTTTGTCACCTAACACACATGTCCTGCAATCGTAACATCCGTGCTAACCTTTCTCAGTTAATGTATTTTTCGCACAAATATTCTTACTTTTTCTACATCATCAACATCTTTATATTTATTAGAGTTAATTTCTTTTTTACCCCAATAGTTTTAAAATAGTCAAATTCATTCCTGAAGTCATTATTTTTTCTTCAAATTGCTCCTTACCCTAACCCCGTTTAATTCTTACGTTAAAAGAGACCTATAAAAAAAGACATAATTGTCTCTCATGTGAGGGTCACGTGGGTATCATTGAACGTAAGCATTAAATGGAGTTTGGGGCATGGAGCTTTTTGGAGGAAAAATTAGTTACTTAGGGAAGGGTTTTGGCTATTTTTAAACTATTGGGGTAAAACCATTAAAATGATCAAACCACAAGGAACAAAACAAAAATTAACTCTATTAGTTAAGTAAACTATTAGTTTTTAATATCTAATAAATTATGTTTAAATATACTAATTAAAAACAAATGATAAATAGAATATATGCACAAACTATATAATTAGGAGCAAATTTATTAATATGGAATTCAAACATTTAAATAGTACATAACTAAATACTATATATATATATATTAAAATGATACATATTGTTGTCACTGTATTTAGAATTAATTTTCGTTTTCTTTACTATGGTCACATTCATCATTTTCATTTATTTTTTTTCATTTGGCCCCTCAAGATTTTATGAAGTTGATATTTTCATCAAAAGATGTTAACTCCGTTAATTTAAAAGATTAAACCATCTATCATTAAAAGGTGCAATTATAAAATTTTACATATAAAGATAAAATTCTAATTTATGTTAGCATATTGTTGTAAAAATTGCATTTATCTGTTACATAAAAATTGCATTCATTTGTTACATAAATATAACACATTAATTATATAAATTATATAAATTATATAAATAATAAATAATATAATTTATATTTAAATATAATATATGGATAAAAATAACTAAATAATATATATTATGTTATATAAAAAATCATATTTATATGTATAATTCTAAAAATACATAAATTAAGTAAAAGATACAAAAGTTGCAGAAAGTATCCTTTATGTTTGAAATTTTTTTTATTAATATTCCTTTAGAGGTGAAAAGACCAAATTATCCTTAACTTAACAATAATTAGTTTAAAAGATGAAATCTGTTACAAAATATTAACATAAATAATGATTGGAATACTTTTTAATGATAAAGGATGATACCTGAATTTTATATAAAATTAAATGGCGTTTTCTGTAATTTTGTCTTGTTTTATTCATGAAATCTATATCGTACATTTCATGATTTCATGTTCAAACATATCATGACTGAATCATGAGATTGTCAGCTTCATCGGTGGGGAGGAGAATGAACGATGGTGGTCAAGAACCTATTGCAAATGTGTTATATAATAGAAACCATCATCTCTAGTTGTCATCTCTCGTATATATTGATTTAGTTTCACTTGATTATGGTTATGTAATTAAGAATTTTTTTTTACATTAAAGAGTAACTAGGTTTTTACAGTCGTGCGTTGCAGGACCGGATGGGGAGGTCAATGCAACAGTTTCACAGGATTTTTGGAGAGTGAACTTAACAGATAACACTTACAGGGTTAAATAAGGAACCGACTACTAAAAACTTAAATGTAAGAGAATACAAGCAGAGGGATTTCAAGAATGCTGTATATTGCTCTCAAGTTTTATTACAAAGTTACAAAGTGATAAGTGATGATTCAAAATACAAGACCTGAGATACTTTATACTACATTCTACAGCCGGCCATACTTTGAAGGCAAGCTGGATATACTGATCTAGACAACAAAATCAATGTAAAGTCAAAAAGAGAGATTGCCTTTTTGACATGTGACTATGACATGCCATAGCTCACATCCTAATGTATTACAAAAAGGAAAAAAGATACAAAGTAGAAAGTTACACACACCTAGACCATAATCTGTAGTTTACTAAATCATAGAACTTTTCACCAACTTATGCAAGTTTGTTGAGTCTTCAGAATGATAGCGGAAAGTTGTTCAGCTTTCTGAAAAAATAGATCAGAGAAAGCATGTCTTCTCTGTTCTAAAAAAAATAGTCATCTGTCTTAATGGCTTCGGAAGACTTTGGGGCTGTTTGATTACCGCTGACTCAGTAAGATCTGACTGAGTCAGAAGCTGACCCAGTTAGAAGTTCTGACTGAGTCTGCATCTGACTGAAACTTGGCTGTTTGATTCAGTATCTGACTGATCACTTTTCAGTTTTCACTGAAGCTCAGCTCAAACCCCAAAAATCTCAAACATTTTCTTGTTTTCAACCTAGATTTTCAAGAACCATCCTTTTTTGATTTCAACCCATATTTTCAAGAATCATCATCTTTCTTGATTCCAACCCAAATTTTCAAGAAGCATCATGGGTTTCACAATGGGGTTGAATCTACTCCTCTTGGTAGCCATGGTTGCCACCAATATCCTCTCACTTTACCACCTCTCCACCACCATGATCTCCACCAAACCCACCGAAAACCCCAACCCTCCGGTCCCCGATCACCTCCTCCGCTAGCTACAGACCATACGCCCCACCATCAACCACCCACGCACTCCAACCCAACCCATCTGCTCAAACCACCACCACCACCACCACCGCCCCATCGGACCTTTTATTATACACCCAACTCTCTCCGATCGCCTCTGCCTGCCGGCACCACCCTGACCTCCTCCATCGGTACATGAACTCCCCTTTCACCACCTGTCTGCCGCCTTCCTCCGGGCGCGGTGGAACCTTTGATTTTCCATGGCTGTCACCCTCTCCCCCGCCGGAAATGCTTCTCCCCCACCCCTACTAAATAACCATCTTCACTTCTGACGAACCCCTTTTCTCCGATGCCCGAAAATTCCATCTTGTGGGGCAATTACAAGTGCAAATCTTTCGATTGTTTCAACCCAGATCTAGGGTTTGATCTAGGGTTTCAACCCAGATCCCGGTGAAGAGGGAGGGCGCCGAGGAGTGCGGCGGAGGGAAGCGGGTGGGCGGTGAAGAGGAGTGCGAGAAGAGGAGTGCAAGAAGCTGATGGTCAGTGATGATGATTTTAAGGTCCCGGTCAGACCCATCTGACCTGGTCAGTCGCCAACTCCCATTATTCAAACGTGCTAACCGGCTGTCGGTCAGTCAGCGGTCAACCCTGGTCAGCCACTTTTCAAACACAGTCTTTGTCTTCTAAGCTTCGTAAGACTTCATTTTTGGTTTCGGAAGATCTTGGTCTTGGCTTCGAAAGATTTTACACTTAGAATATTTCTGATGAGAGAAGTGTAAAACTTCCGAAGTAACTTCTGCAATGCAGATGCATGCAAGCAGGAAGCTCATTAGCTACTTTGGTTGTATCAGTCTTTCAAGTATTCTTTACACGTGTTGTGGCGACATTGTATGCGATGTGATAAAGTATAGACTAATAATCAACCTGATTGTTTCCAGACAAAATTCACGTTGAAATAACTCGAATTTATATCGTTGAACGATAATGTACTATATTTGAACCACTCTCAACTTGTTTCCGAACTAAATATACAATGAAACATAGAGTATTCGGATTTATACTATTGAATGAAAACGTTTTATATTTGGCGCGACTCATTTATGAACAAAACTAAAATCAAAATGTCAATAAACATTGAAATGCAAAGCGTATATAAAAATATGCACAGAAACGTTTTATATTTGACCCACACGTACCGACACGTACCGACACGTACCTTAAAATCAAGTAAAAACTAACTCATGTACTCAACAATTCAATACGACCAACTAACTTAAGAAAAATATATTACAGTTAAAAAATTAAATACTACTATCAGAGAAAATATATACTTGATTTTAATAGCATACGTAACATTGAAATCAAAGTAAAATCTTGAAGCATTCGTAGATTGCTAGTAAATGAAAGAAACAGAAATTTATGTGGAAAAATTTAAAAGCTCCAAAACTTTCCTATTCATGAAAGTTTGTGATCAATATATAACTAGCTATATTCCAAGTCGCGCATTTTGCGACGTTTTGATCCATAACAGCAACACGTGTTTGGTGACGGACTTGATGGTTACACATATAAAACGCAAAGAAATTGATAACTTCACAAAAAGAACTGAAAATCATATTGCAGGAGGAAAATAGATCTGACATGCAGTGGTGTCTCCGACAGGCAAGGGTAATCGTCATCGACACCACAAGAGGCATGACAGAGAGAGCCATAGGGTGCCTCTAGTCAATCAAACTAACTGCTATCAACACCACCAAAGAAACCCAAAAAAACATGGTAAAGAGAACTGCAAACCGAAGGTGGAGAACAACCACCAAACACAAAACCAACGCATCAGCCAAGCTTCACCGGAGGTAGGTGGGTAATCACACTATCCAGATGGCAGCGGCGCTCGCGTGAGGTAGACGACGATGGCAGCAGGACAACTGTCGTTCTTTCTCAAAACACAAATCAAAGGGAACAGGGTTGAAATGGAGCGACGGGAGAGAGATGGTGACCACCAAAGGCTGGTGCTCCGCGTGAGGTAGGCGGTGGCGGTTGTGAGATCCACAACCACCGGTCGGTCATCGGCGGGAGGCAGGCGGCGGCCATTCGCCTCTCTCCGTCTCCCTCACTCTAAACACAATACACACATAGGCACAACAACCAAAATATAGCCATACACATGAGGCATACATGCAAAAGATAGAACTTTTATGGCCAAACTAAAACCACAAGAAACTAACTATTCCACACATTCCTTTTTTCATATAGGATAACTAGTTGTATTCCACCCGCCGCTTCGCGACGGGATTAAATTTGTTTTAATAATTTTGAAAGCTAAAAAATAATGATATATTGTGGCTGAAAATAACCATTTAGCACGACAACACAATAAACACCAAATTCATGATTTCATCATCATCGCCTCATGTGAAGCAAAAATAAATCTCAGACGCACATTACAAGCAAGCCAACAATTTAAAATGGTCAACATAACAGCCTAACACTACTAGAATAGAACCAAGAATACGTACAAACAGATTTAAGCGATCAACATAATAGAAACACCAACACAGACCATTAACCACAATCAGTTATAGTGCACGGAGACTTAGAAAGGAGACATCGCTGTGGCTGCACCCTAGAAGAATGCCACGCTCGAACAACGAAGACCTAAACTTCCTTAGCATCACAGTCTCAACCAAATCCAATTAAATCAGGCAATCAATGGTGATCTATAATCACATATATTTTAATGATTAGATTTGCATCTCAGATGAACCTATGCCCACCATCATTGATGATATAGAAACCAGGCATAAAAAAAGTCATGAAAAACCATGAAAGAACCCGAGGGTAACAGTGATTGTAGCTTTGAGCTCTCGAATGCCGACATCTGCCTAGGGCCATAGTCATTGAGCAGTTAATCGACAACAGACAACCATACACACAATTGCCTCTAGAGTACACCACCAAAAAGCAAACGTAGCTCACATATGTGTTCAAAAAGGGCACCAGCCAACAAAAACAAATCCAATCAGAGCCTTAACGACCCTCATCGGCTGTAATCGGTGGCTGATAGGCCTGCATTGAATCAGAGATGAACCACTGAGGTGTAGAAGGGTCGCCACGCCGGAAGCAGACAGCCGAGGGGCAAACCCTCACAAGCGGCGACAACCCCCCATAACCCTAGATAGCAGTGTGGAACACGGCAGGACCAAAGACGGAGGAAAGAGAGAGAGAAACGAACAACAGTACCACAGTCCTCAAGGGAGCACGCCGTTGGCAACACTCACCAGCAACACCGAAGAGCCACCATCGCAAAGCCACCACCGCAACCGTGCCTCTCTGTAGAAAGTAATTATGGTAAAAAAAAAACAAAGCGATGGCAAAAACGGGCGGCAAGGCGGCGATGACCAAAATCGTCGGCCAAACCCCCCAAAACCGGTGGAAAGGGCGGTGGCTGAGCACAACCAAGACCTCCCTTCTCTCTCTTTCTACAAGTTGTCGAGAAGAAAAATCGAACATACATTTAAAAGGGGGTGCGTGAGGTGGTTTTCCGGTAAGCCGGCGACGTGGTTCCCACCCACACCTTTTCTCTCTCTCTAAAACAACTACACTAGCACCACACCGCCATCTCCGATCATATCTCGGTGAGGTGTGGACAGAACTTAAAAGGAGTAGGTGCAACAAGCGAGGCACTGACCGAAATACCCTGAATACATTGTTAATCATCTTATTTTTTTGATATATAGGATAATTTTGTCAATTTAAGCATTACCATTTTAAATTAATGGAGTTAATGTTTTAGGATGAAAATGGTAATATTTTAAAACTTTGGGGAGTCATATGCAAAAAAAATTTTTTTTTTAAAGAAAATAATAATATGATCAAACTACAGGAAGTAAAATGGTAATTCACTTTTATATTTAACCATACTCACACATTGTTATAAGCATTAATGGATTCATTTGGCTTCTATTCAAGAGATTGATTGTATTCATTCATTTTATTTTATATCTAAATAACATATCCATTTTAGAATCAAATATATTTTTATATCTAGAAATATTATTAACCATTTTTCTTTTCACTTAAACAACTTTCTTTCCCTTTCAAATACTTCTTAAACTAAGCTTTATTTGCGCCGATGAACGGGGCCATATGTCATTCATTTCATAGTCATCCATCAAAAGGGAGTATCATGGTTGAGGTTTATGTTTGCATCCTAATTGGCTCGCCTTTGAGTAAAATTCATACATGTTTATGAATGAAATTTCTTTTATAGTGCTCATAAAACATCTTATAAACGACATTCTTTAGTTGAAGGTGGATGTTTGGATAGTGAAGATGACAAGAGATTTGTTACAAGAGTTTTATAAGTTTCTAAAGATTTAGTAAACAATGGTTGTGAAAATTGTGAGAATCATTCACATCCTTGGCTTGGATATTAGAAGTATGATTGTGGTGAGAATTGGGAAAGTGTGATAATTGTGGATATCTGATATCCTGGTATTGGCAACAAGACTAGGTGTAAGTTGTCACTAGAAGTGTCTCGTTTACCAATTGCATGAACGACTTTTTGCTTGGGTTTATGATTGCATGAAAAATATGAATTGATATAAAGTAAAGTTGATCATCTTTTTGGAGGGGATGGGGCAATTAGATTTTTGAAATAATAAGAAAAAATCTTGAAATAATGTAGAAGCTTTAAGCGTTTGATCTTTTACAAAGTTTATAAATTTATAAACTTTACAAATACAAAGGTATATATATTATTTACAATTATATATATAGGATTGATTCAAATGAAAACCAATAGAAATTATTTATAAACCTAAAACTTCACAAAAACTAATAATACAAAATATATATATATATATATATATATATATATATATATATATATATATATATATATATCAAGGAACCCATATGCATGCATCCGTGGACATCCGTCGCCATGTATGACCCCCCCACCCCCCACCCCCCACCCAAACCCAAACCCAAACCCAAACCCAAACCCAAATAAGCATAGTCACGTAATGTAGTGCTTATGAGGGATCCATCAGTTATGCATACAAGATTGTTCGCGACAAATATATTGATCATGCATTAAGGGTCGAATTAGTCATATTATGTCTATAGACTAGCTTTAGTAAACCTGTGTATTACAATAAGATATTAAATAAAATAAAATTTTTATTAATTATTAAACGATATTTTAAAATAAGATATAATTAAAATTATGTATGCGTGAGGATTATAAGTAATAAAATAATGATATCAACTCTTTAAATTATTGCTTTTAAACTGTTTTTGTTTTTTCAAAAAAAATAAACATTTTATTTTAAAAGAAACAGCTTTAAAAATATATTTTTTAAAATTTTCTTATATAGCTCGAATTTTAATTAATTTTAGTTTATAAAAATTTTTCTTTTTAAAAATATAAATTTTAAAATATTTTGTATTTTTAAAAAATTTTAATGTTTTGTAAAAAGTTCTTATGTTAAAAAAATTTATTTCTCTAAAAATAACATTAATAAAAAGATCTTTTTTTAATTTATTAAAAAATTATTTTTAATCTAAATAAAATAAAATAATATTATTAGTAATTAATATAATTATTTATTAGAAGAGAGAAACGAACAAATTTTAGTGAGAAAGAATGTGAAAATAACATTAATAAAAAGATATTTTTTCTAATTTATTAACAAATTATTTGTAATCTAAAAAATAATTAAAATTATTTAATCTTTCTTAATTTAGGTAATTATTTAAGAGGAGATAGAGGCAGGAAAAATAAATTTAGGGGGCCTAAGAGAGTGACAAGTGCCCCCCCCAAGTTACTCGCTTAGTATCTATACTTATTAATAAAATAATAACTTTAATGCCACGTGACATTCTTTTAAGCCTCTATTTATTTTAATTCCCACCTAAATATGTATATGTTTTTAGTGTTAGTTTAGGTTTATTTGACTAAAAGTCAACTTCTGATATAAGAGATATTTAGCGAAAATTTGAAATTTTAACCCTAAATTAAAGCACATCTTTTTTTTTAGAAATTAAATCATACCCGATATTTTTTCTTTGTTCAAATAATTCATCAACACAAACTGTAGAGAATCATATATGATTTTCTTCATCTATGAAATCGATTCCTTGATTGTGTGTTTACATTAAATACTCGATTTATATTCGAATCTTAACAAAGTTACAGGATTTTTCATCGACTCGTCTCCAATTAGAAGGAATTCATGGTATCTTTTTTGGAAATGAAATCATACCTAATTTTAAAATATTTCTCAACCATCCTAGCTTTACGACCCTCTCGATTTGTCTTTATAAAGTATGATGATATCGCATTTGACAGACTTCATCAACGTTCTCATTTTAGCTTCGGTTTTCATCAAGTTTTCTTTAATAAAATATATTGTTTTTTTGTTATATTTTGAGCTTTCATCCTCTGCAGATTATGATTTCATGTATTATTATCTACAATTGTGTTTTTGGATTAATATTATTTTTCTTTTATTTTTTTGATTTGAAGATGATCTACTTTAAAAATCTATCTGTGAAGAGGTATTACATGCTTTTACTTTTTAAACTTTTTTATTTCTTTTTATGTATACTGCTATATTATTATTATGTTTGATTGGAATTCGTTTGATATGTGTGCAAATTGTTTTGATGTATCTAGAAGTAATATTGAAAATTACACTTTTATTTTACGGTTGACTTTGACACCTTCAGACAAGTATTTCTTTTAAATTTCAAAGAAAACAATTCATGTAAGCAGTGTGTTTTGCAATGACAATAAACAAGAGACAAGGACAATCATTATCCAAAGTTGGTTTGTTTTTAAACAAAGATCATGGTCAGCTCTATGTTGTATTATCTTGAGTTAAAAGTAGACAGATATTAAAACTATTAATTAGATAATGATAGAAAACTCACCAACAAAACATCAAATCTATAGTATATAATAAAATAGTAACTAATATGTCATATGGCACTCTCCTGTTACTATTCAAAAACAATTTCCCGCCTAAACTAATATATTATTTTAGTCAAGTTTTGTATTTTAAGAAACTATATTAATAATTTATTTTGTGTTTAATTTAATTTTTCTATATTATCAAATAAATTATGTAATCATATGTTATTTTGAATTATACATACTTTTTTAGTCAAATAACATTTAATTGGAAAAAGTTAAAGAAAAATATTTATTGATATATTTATATATTTTGGGTTAGTGTCAATTTAAGACAACTAATTTTTTATTTTACACGGGTCAGTTATATGTAATATTATCCAAAAAATTATTCAAATATATATAACTTAAAAATATAACTTTTTATTTTTATTTGTTTTATATAATACATAAATTAATCATATGAAATATTTATACATTTATGAATTATATAGTTTTCATATATATTTTCAACCCGTGTATTACACGGGTATCTAAGCTAGTGTTGTATACAAATAAATTTTCGGATGTTTATGAATTTGAAATATTGTTTTTCATGTTCAATTTAATTTGTTTAATACTTAAAGTTATTATTTATAAGTTTATTTCATTTCATATTATACACTATTTAGACGTATAAATATTAATAGAGAAAACCTACTAATATTAGATGTAGCTAATGTTAAAAATTATACATAAAAGTCGATATACAAAGTATTATCAACAACATTATAACTTATGAACCTTTTTAAACAAAAACAATATTTTTGTATTGAACCCGTGTGTTACACGGGTCTTTAGCCTAATCATATCTATAAAATATAATAAAAGAAGTTTTCTTTTGCCACATGTCATTTTCTTACACCATCTTTTTGACACTTGTCATTCATTTTAACACCTTCACTTTATTTTCCCTCTATAAGGGTATTATAGTAATTTAAACAATAATTTCTCTCTCTTAATAAATATCAATTTTATTAATTGATACAATTCTCTCTTATCTAAATTTTTTAAAATCAAGTTATGTTTTTAAAAATAAACTCTATTAAAAAATTTAAAAATTGTATATTTTTGTTAAAATAGAAAAAATAAAAAACAAAATTTTTGTATAATATAAAATTTTCTAAAAAAAAATTTGTAGAAAAAATAATATTTGTAAAACCTTTTTGAAACATAATATTTTAAATCTGTCCTTTTTTAAAAGAATTATAAAAAGTATAAAATTTTCTAAAAGCAGTTTTGTTAAAACAATCATAATAATTCAAAAACTAAGCTTTAAATAAACAAGATTTTTATAACAAAAATCTTTTTATAAAATAATCTTAAAACAAAAATTTTTAAAAATAAATTTATTTAGATAAGAGAGTTAAAAAAATAGAATAATTGTTTTATTTATTAAACTATTACGCATATTTAATTTTAATCATATATTATATTAAAATATCACACTGTAACTGTTCGTGTTTAATACTACTATAATCTGTTTAATTAATTAGTTTTTAGCCTATCTATTTATTTATATATTTATATATCTATAAAAAAAATTTAAAATAACACTTGACACAATTGTAAGTTTTATTATACTAACTTTCTCATTTTGTTTTGTTATTATTAACAATATTGAATACTAATAATATTAATCACACCATTTTCATATTAAAAATTATATAATTTAATACATTAAAACCTAACGGACTGTGAACGGATTCCCCTCTGGCCTCTTGGCACGTCGGAACCGCATGAGTTCACCGGGGTGGAGCACGGTCCGCCAAAATCGGCGTAGGTTAGGTGCTATTGATGGAACATGGTAAGCCTATCTTTCTCCATATGGAAGTGCTGCGGGCACATAGAGATATGGGTAGAGGAAGCCTCAAAAAGCGAAGGCCGAGCTGTAGGTCACGTGACCTGCACCGAGTTGGTGGCTGATTGGGCTTTTTATTTGATCAAAGCAGAGAAGCTCGCCTTCGTGTTATCCAAAAGCAAAAGTCGGTCGAATCGGTCGGGCCCCTGCCCCGGAACGTCGAATGAAATAGGTGGTTTTAATTAAAAACACACTTTTTAAAAATAAAAGTTTTATAAAATACAGAATACAACAAAATTTTTTTAAAATAAATTCATTTTTCTTAAAATAAAATATTTAAAACCCATATTTTTTATTAAATAAAAGTTTAAGAAAATATATTATTGTTTATTTACGTAAAGTAGCTATTTATATGCAATTATAATTATATTTTATCTTCAAACATAGTTTTATAATTTGTAATTCTTTATTTGTAATTATTTAATATTTTATTTATTCAACCCGTGTAGTACACGGGGTACTAACCTAGTAGATTCTAATAAATCAAGCTTTCTCAAGCCACATGTCATTCTCTTAAGTCTTAACCTACCTTTTTACTGCTTGTCATTCTTCTAGACATTATCATCTTATTTTTCTCTACAAAAGGGTATTATAGTAATTTACACATGAAAACTAATTTCTCTCTCTTATTAAAGATCAATTTTATTAATTGTAATATTTCTCTCTCTCATCTAAATTTTTTAAAATCAATGTATCTTTTTTAAGTTAGATTTTATTAAGAAAAAACAAAATCACATTTTTTTAATTATAATAGAACTAATATTAAATTTTCAAAAACACTAAACCTTTTTGTAACCAAAAATTTTAAATCAGTTCTTTTTTTAAGAAAATATAAAAAATGTGAACTTTTCTAAAAACAATCTTATTAAAACAACCAGAATAATTACAAACCAGAGTTTTTAATAAATAAGTTTTTTATAGAAATAAATTCTTTTATACGAATGTTTAAAAATGAAACTGTTTAGATAATAGAGTTAAAAAATAATATAATTGTTTTATTTTCTTGAACTATTACGTATATAAAATTCATATTTTATATTAAAATATCATAGTGTAAATCTTTGTGTTTATTACTAACTATAATCCATTTAATAAATAAGATTTTTATAAAAATAAATTCTTAATATGAATGTTTAAAAATGAAACTATTTAGATAATAGAGTTAAAAAATAATATAATTGTTTTATTTTCTTGAACTATTAGGTATATAAAATTCATATTTTATATTAAAATATCGTAGTGTAAATCTTTGTGTTTATTACTAACTATAATCCGTTTAATAAATGGGTTCTAGCCTATCTATCTATATATATATCTGTCTGTTTATCTATCAATTTATCTTCAATAAGAAAAAAATAAGATAATATGTGACGCAATCGTAAGTCTTATCATACTAACTTTTTCATTTCTCTCTATTATTAAAACTAATATTAAATACTAATAATATTACTAATACCATTTTCAAATTAAAAAATGAATAATTTAATAAATTGAAAATCTATTTATTTTAAATTAAAAACACACTTTTTAAAAACAAAAAAGCAACGTACTTTTAAAAAAAATCATTTTACTTAAAACAAAATATTTACAAACCATAAATTTTTTATAAAACAAAAGTTTAAGAAAAATATATTATTGTTTATTCTATAATATGAAAAACACAAGTTCATGAATAGTAACCAGGGGCACTTGTGTAATTTCAAGGTATATGTAGAGGATATTTCGGTATTTTTGTTGGTCTCTATTTATGCCCTTTATCCCCTTCATTTGGAGAGAGAGAGAGACGACAAAGGGAAGGTGGAGAGTCCACCGCCATTTTACCATCACCACCGTTCTCAATCATCTTGCAGTCGGATTCCTTCTCAGCGTGTGGCGGTGGCCTAGCGCCTCTCACAATCGGAATGTGCCGGTGGTCTGCCAGGTCTCACGATCGCCGTGTGGCGGTGGCCTGGTCGCTCTCACGAACGTCGTGTGAGATAAATCGATGGTGGTTCGCTGCCATATGTGCCACCGGACTTGTGGCGGAGCCGCCACCTTTCTACCACCTGATTCCTCTTACACCGGTTGTGTTTTATAGATAGAGAGGGGGTTCGAGTGGTGGTTTCGCCGAGTAGGGCGTTTCGGTTGTGGTTTTGCAGAAGGGGGTTTTGGTTGTGGTTTTGCCACTGCTTATACCACCGGTTTAGGCGGAGCCGTCGACGTGCTATCACATGCATTCTTTGATAACTGTTATATTCTAGAGAGGGGGTTACGGTGGTGGTTTTGCCGAGAAGGGGTTTCGGTGATGCTTTTGCCACCGCCTCTACTAAGGCAGAGCCGCCGCCATCCTACCACCTCTTCCTTCTATATATGACCTACTGTTGCTTTGCAAACTGAAAGATCAGTGGTGTTCCATTTGTAAAGTGTGATGCATGCACAATGTTTACAACAGCTTTATGTACAAGTATTTGATGCCTCTTGTCCCTTTTTAGGTGGATGATGAGGGGTCGGGTGATCTGATATGTCGATGATGATGAGCATTACCTCGTCTGAGACATTGTTGTTGGGTTATTCATCGTGTTGATTATGATGAGGGTTACTCCGTTTGAAACACGGATTTAAATATGTTTTGGATTTTACCTTCATCCATGATTTCCGTTGTTATTTATTTGGTTAATTAGTTTGTTGGGATGTTGGTTTTTATTAGTTGGATGACTCTATTTTTTGTTTTCCTTCTATTGTTGTACTTTTGGTTATTGCGTTAACAGGGCTCTGATGATGCACTAGAAACGGTGTGGGTTGCGTAGGTCTAGCCACCGTTTACGGATCATCGATGTTATCACGTGTTCTGAGCCCAACCCATCAAACGCGCAACGCGCGTTGGTGGAAACACCTACTTTACTTAAAGTAGTTATTTATACGTAATTAGAATCATATTTTATCTTTAAGTATAGTTTTATAATTCATAAATTTTTTTACTAATTATTTAATAATTTATATATTCAACCCGTGTAATACACGGGGGGTACTAACCTAGTATAAAAATATAATATTATTTATAACCATATTTCATATACTATTTATTATAAAACCAAATAGACAATACAGAAAGTGTTTTAGATTGATTTAAATAACTTATATTATTTATTTAACACCTATAAAATTTAAAGGTTCACATGTAACAGATTGAAGTCATTGAACCAAAGAAGGTGTTATGTAACTTAGTAACCCCCAATATGTCATAGATGCGCTTCAAATTGTAGTAGTAAGAACCAAATATCAATCCTAAGAATGTAGAAGCTATAAATTGTTAGTTATATTTTTTAGTCAATAATTATAGTAATTTTAGAGTATATTTTGCATATGTTTTGCATTACTTTCATGCATTTTTTGTTTATTTTATACAATAGTAGTTTTTGTGGGATAGAATCTATTTTGGTGTATTTTGGTTGGTTTTATAGGTTTATGGAATTGGGAGAAAAGAAAAGGGCTTAAAAGAAATATTATTAAAAAAGACTTTTTAATTTTAAAGAGTGCTGGAAAATCCCTAAAGTTTAGGATCTATTGATGGAGATAATTATCTCCAGAATTTTGTTAAAAGATAAAAAACAATAAATCCTAAAAAAGGGGATGTAGAAATCTTAGCCTTATTATAAATATAATAGAAGATGATGATCAAGAAAAGGCATCTTGGAGCATATTGAAGATTTTATTTTGAAGAATCAAGTTTAACAAAGCATCTTCATTATCAAGATACTTAATTATTCATGTTTCGTTTCGTAAGTTTTTATTTTATTTTAGTTTTGATTGATCTAGCCGTCATGTCCGGCTAGAACAATTTTAGTTTTAACATTAGGGTTTAATTTTCTTTGATTTGGTTTGAACTTATTTGAAACGTTTATGAGATATTTTTATTTTAATGGTTTGTTTGTTTGATTCTTGATCTTAAACCCGGATCTACTCCGGTATATATTAGATAGTTAATAAACCTGATCAACTTATTGATTTTTCTAATAAAGTTCTTCAAATTTTAATACCCTAATCAAGTTTTGATTTTTGATATAAGGAACAGTTAACGGTTTGAGTTTGTCTATGAGTTCATTCTCGTTATAGAATCATACAATCTAGTTAACCATACCGAATGGCGTGTGTGTTTAGTTATAATTGATACTTCTATCATTGCAACCTGCACGCTAAGATCCGAACGGCGTGAGCTTAGAGTAGCGGGTTGGCTCTAATCAACGAACTGCGCTTGATTAGACATTAGATAGAGAGGATATCCGAACGGCGTGATATCTAGTATCGATACAAATCATTAATAAAAAAGGATCATTGCACCTTAATCGTTAATGATCGTAAGCCGAATCGAATCAAGAAATTACCTTAGTGTTGGAATTAGCTTTCATATTTTAATTTACTTCATAATTTAATTAGAGTTTTTATTAATTCATTTTCATAAAAAAATACAAAAAAATGTTATTTTTCATTTTTATAACAGAAGCTTAACACGGCCGCGTGAAATTTCCTTTACAGTTTTGATACGGCCGTGTCAAGCTACTGGAATTTTTCTATTTTTTGCAAATTACTTTCAGTTTTAGTTTTTAATTAAAACCCTCATCTTTCTTAACCCGTAAGCAATCATAGTAACTGTGCTTAAACGTTTTTGGTATAAAATAATTGACACGTATTCATGAGTACACGAACCCTACTTACGCTCATACTATTCTTAGTGTGTGTGACAGTATGTTCACATTTATATATTTTATTTATTGAATTCGACATCCAACATAAATAGAGCTTAACTAATGTTAAACGGGTGATTGAGAAGATGTTGTGTTAGCTACATAGACAGAAATAATAATAATGTAACTAAAAACAAAAACTCAAAAGGTTTAAAAAATTCAAATTGAAAAACTTATCATTCAGGTTCAAATCATCATTACTTTATGTTAATTCATTGACTTTTCTTACGAGACTAGTCAAATGATTATGCAATCAAAACAATAGACTCATTTCGATTTTTCTAATATATTAAACTAGTCTATAAACCCGTGTAACACATGGGATGCGAATAATAATATTATACAAATAAAGATAAAAATTTCGTAATGTAAAATAAAATAGTTTGTATGAATGTTAATACAAATAACTTTGAATTTAATTAATATAGTCTGTTTACCTAATTGAGGAAATTCAAAAATTGTAATTGATATTTTATAAGATTTTTTTTAAAAAATCTGTAGATGTAAATAACTTCTAAATTTAAATCATTCAGATGATTAAAGAAATTAAAAATTTTCTAATTTGTATGGTTGAAAATTAATTTAAAGTCTATCAAATTATTCTTTTAACTGTGATTTTAACATAATATAGTTTGTTTAGATAATTAAGAGATTCAAAATTATAGTTGATATTTTACAAGATTGTTTTTTAGAAATCTGCAGATTTAAATATTTTTTAAATTTAAATCATTCAGATAATTAAAGAAATTAAAATTTTCTAAATTATATTTTATACGGTTTTTTTTAAATCGCAGATTTGTATCTTTTTAAAATTTAAAAGGTTTACATAATTAAGGAAATTCATAATTTATAATTAAGATACAAGAGATATTCATGGAAAATATAGAAATTTAACCCTAAATTAGAGCACATCTTTTTTTAAAAATTAAATCATACCCGATATTTCTTTTTTTTTTCAAATAATTAATCAACAAAAACTATAGATACCATTTATAATTTTCTTAATCTATGAAATCGATTCCTTGATTGTGTGTTTTCATTAAATACTCGGTTTATATTAAATCTTGACAAAAGTTACGGGATTCTGTATCTTTGGCTTTCTATCATTAAAGGAGGTATTAAATCATGTTGGCCTATATATTCTGAAGAAGCTTGGGGATTTGGTTCACTAATATAGGATTCTCTTGAATACCGACGGGTAATGTTACCCTGGCTTGATAGTTGTGCAGCCGCCCTAGCGGCAATACTAGCTCATTCTGCTGACTCGGCTGCAGCCTGTGCTGCAGAAGTAGCATCCTTGAATTCCATATTCCAATTCTCCCTACCAAAAGAATTGTTGGGGTTGCTATAGAATGATTGGCTTGTGTTCTTCATTCCAGAGTCCGGTCCTGATTAAGAAGTGATATAGTGACGCTTAATTTTTATGATCGATTATGGATGGGTTCATTCAGGTTATGTTTTATTTCTAATGGGTCAAAAAAATAGGATAAAACAATGTTAAGCTAAAAAGGAAAACGGTTGAATATCGTTGGATGTGTATTTTAATTACATAAAAACCTCTTAAATCATTTTAATAAAAAATTAGATCACCGTCGAAATAACTTTTGAATCATAGTTGACATTCTACATAAAAAAGAGTAAAAGTTTGGACGCAAAGTATTCCGGTCAATCCAACCTGATGTGACCTACTTTTACAGTGTAAAAAACGACTTGCTTTGACACTAGATGTGTTCTGACCCGTTACACTAGTTGCGATTTTCATTATGTGTATCCAACAATTATTTCAAATCTTGTATAATTTCAAGATCAAGCGATCTTGAAGCTGATGTAGATGTATTTTTTGATTGGCTGAGATAAACAGTGTTAAAATTTAACATAGTTATATAAAATATGCTAATGTAGTAAAGTAGTTATTAATAAAAAATTTATGGACATACCAAAAAGAGATATCTATTTGATACTTCATTTTTCGTATCATATATGTATAGCTGTGAGAACTTTGGTTTTGATTTATTTTCTGGTAGAAGACTTCTCATACCGTGATAGTTTTGTCCGCTAAGTCTGAACACGTATGGAGCTTTATTTGTTTTATCAAACCCGCTAAGAGTTCTCATACTGGATTGTTTTATCAAACTCGCTACCCGCTGTATTTGTTTGTCAAGCCAATATGTTGCTTTATTTCTTTGTAAATAATTGACAATTTTCCTTTTTCTTGAATTTAGTGGCAAGTAACAAAATATATTTTTGTTCGTAGTTTTCTCATGCTTGACCGTTTTACGTTGAAACTTGCTGCAGGAAACGGTAATGCGATGGCGGTTTTTAGGGTTTCGGATACTAAGGTACGTCTTTATATAGTATTGCCGATGTTATTTTCTAGCTACATCCAGCCAGTATTTGCTGAAATCATTAATCAATTCGCAGGGGTTTTTTTGGATAAACATATGCGCCCAATTGTTTTTTAGGTTGTGAAGAAGCGTTCAAAATAGTATCAACTAAGGCATGATTAGTGGTTAACTTCTTGAAAGGAGTTTACCTTTTAAGAAAGACTATCAGTTGTTGTTCAAACTAGGAATCAACTAAGATATGATTAGCGGTTAACTTTTCGGAAAGCCCCTGTTTTTTAAAAAAGGCTCATCCCCATATGGATTCGGACGCCCAATGCATTTACCTGCCATTTAAAATTCTTAATGTCTTTGAATGGTAATGTATCAAACTAGCGGTATATATGTTTCATGTGCCTGTACGATGTTCTCGACTGTATAATTTGCAAATGAATTTTCTCTTTTCGTCACCATATGTTAATTAGGACATGTTATGATTTTTCCCGCGTAACGCGCTTGGGGAATCAACCTAGTTTATTAAAAAAAAGATGGTCTATCTATTCTTTTTTACTCTACCCGACAAGCATACATATAAATGAATTGATTATAACAAAAAGAGTAAATTATATTTTTCGTACTTTAGGTTTACAGTAAATTTAAGGTTTTTATCCTTAAACTAATAAAATTTCAGTAAACATCCTTTATGATTAAATTTTGTTACAATTTACTTCTTTTTCTCTAATCGACATTAATTTTATCCGTTAAGTTACGTCGCATAATGAAATGTCCTTCAATTTAACTGAGAAGTTTAAAAAATTAATGTTAATATCTAAACTCGGTACATTTTAAAATCACAAACCCAATACATGTTTTTGAATTAGACCGGTCCTAGATCCAATGGTTGATCATTTTAAGATGTTAAGCCACTATATATGATCCTTGTTAACACTTTCCCGTTCAAGCTAGGTTACTACTTTTATAATAACACAGAAAAATAAATACAAACTTTTTATACCGAGTTTATCTAGCTTGTATAGCTAAGGGCATATTTAATCTTTACTTGATATGCAACAAATAATTTTTTTTATTGAATCCAACTTCATATCAAGTGTTTGTTGATTTTTCCTAAAACATTTACCCATTTGTCAATTGAATAGGTACATTATATAGCAAAACGTTATAGAATATGAAAATGACAACTAGCGTGTCTTGAGACCAATTAAACGTTTCACCAAAGCAAGTGAGCTAGTTTTAGATTCAAATGGTACGGTTTACAGTTCTACTTTCATGGTTTGATGGTATAGCGTTTAAATTCGGTTTGAAACTTGCAATCGAGACGTGCAAACCAAACCGATCGTCAATAAATTCTTATAATTTTTAATATTTATTTTTAAAATATATAGTGATATAAATATACTATAATCAAGAACATCCTTGTCATATTAAAATTTTAACACAAACAATTTACGGATTAATGCAACTAAAGTTATTTTTTTACATAAAAAGAAGGGCCATTTAAATATTTTCTCTTATTAATATCATTAATTACATATTTCTCAGGTCTAAAAATTAGTTACATATTTTCTCCTCCAAAAATATATATTACACATATATCCATTTAATTAAAATAAACTAATTAAATAACTTCTACCCTTGTTTTTACTTAAGAATTTTTACATATTTTCATTCCTAAAACCATCAATTGTATATTTTTTCAAGTTCGAGTCTTTTTTAAAAATAAAAACAGTAAAATTGCATTTAGAAATACGAAAGTTTAAAACTATACTTTATAACAAAAATCACCAATACCCAAATTTAGATCTTTAATTTAAAAAATAATTACTAAAGTTTTAAACAATTACAATTCCAAAAAATCAATATGTATAAATCCTTTAGTAAAAAATAAGAGTAAAATAATCCTTTAGTAAGTTAATTTTAATGTAATGAATAGTTATGTAATATATATGCTATAGGAAGAAGAATATATGCAATTGAATTTTTATGGGCTCGTCTAGCATATATTTTAATTTAATATACATGTTAAGGTGTGATTATCAAATTTATGTTTTCCAATGAAATAAAAATTTTCATTTAATACACACAATCAAGGGTAAAGTTTAAGAATGTTGGGAAATTTGGAAGATTATTAATGACATTTTTTTATTATTACAGAAAAGTATTAATTATATGCAACGTGTTAGGAAAGTGATTACAGATTTTAAACCCACTATATTAGAACTAATTACACTTTAGGGATAGAACACTATGCCAATAAGTTAAATGATTAGCAGCATAATTAAATTTTCATGTTTTTAAAAGAGTTTATGCTGTAAAAGAGTTGGACAAATATCCCATCTGTTAATCATAGAATGTAAGCTCAAAATTTGCAACTAAGCGACGTACATTCGATATCTTTGAAAGTGAGGCAAGCATTCACAAATCAAATCAACAGCAATCGAAATTAAAATAATAAAATGATGATCTTGCAACAACAAACCATCATTAGATTGTTATAAAGCTAGTGAGCCACCAATGACTTGGCCAAATGATGATCACCAGATGGGCCTCCTGGTGCATCTCTAGCCAAATGATGATCGCTAGATGGGCCTCCTGGTGCGTCTCTAGCCAAATGATGATCGCCAGATGGGCCTCCTGGTGCGTCTCTTGCCAAATCATGATCGCGAGATGGGCCTCCAGGTGCGTCTCTAGTCAAATCATGATCGCGAGATGGGCCTCCTGGTGCATCTCTAGTAGGGTTCACACCAAGCGACCTCGCCTTATAATATTCAAGATCAGACACTTTCATCCCTAGCTTGCGCATCAAAAGCAGGCTTGAACGATCATTAGGCATGGCTTGATTGGCATTTGAAGTGATGCAAAAGATGAAGAAGATCATGAAAATAAGTAGCCACTCTTTTAAAATAACGATGTTTGCCATTAGGGTCGGAGCTTGTTAGTGGTTCTTTCTTGTTTTGAAGAGTAGAGATTTCTTACATATACATAGTATTTATAGAAGGGAAATGCTTATCATATTATATTATATTATATCATATTCTATCGTATCGTATCGTATCGTATCGTATCGTATCGTATCTTATCATATATCATATTTTATAATATCGTATTACATTGTATAATATTGTATTATATCATATTATATTATTCTATATTATAGAGTTAATTACACAAATGGTCCCTTTGCTTTAAAAAAAGTAACACTTTTAGGTACTAAGCAAAAAAGTAACAAGTTTAAGTTTTATGCTTTCTATGTTATAACAAATTGGGTGTTAAGGTAGATGTTCGTTAAGTTTTCTATTAAATTATGGTGAAATAACTAAATTACCTTTTGAGTTTTATAAAGATGACCATTTATGTAATTACCAATATCAAGGGACCATATGTGTAATATATCCGGTTAAATTAAAAAATATAATCAATATATGACTTTTTTTGAAAAAAAATACTAATTCTGAAAAACACATTCTATATATACTCATTTACAAGAGTTGGTGGGGTTATCTACCGACATGTCATGTGATCAAATCTTATTGATCCATTAAAAATATGAAAGTTATAAGTATCACTGGTAAAATAGACAGTATGAATTATTATCGACTTATGAATCATAGTTTGAATTGTTAAAACATATTTTTTTCTAAAAGAAATAAATAAACTAGAATAGAAAACGTTACTCATTTTTCTAATATTTTAAATAAATAAAAAGGATAATACCTTATTTACAAGACGCCACATCACATGATGATTGATGGGTTATATCTGGGGTCAAAAGCATAGGTCACAATATTATATCATGGGTTTATGCTTGCATAACTTTATCACATGTGGGTGTACGTGTAACAAATCATTTTTTTTCCTTTCTTTATACCATTATGCATGTATTTATACGTATTTACAATCTATAATAAAAGACTACCAACATGTATGCATGACTTTTTTTAGTCTGTTCAATTAAGCGTCATGCATGCATCGTTACATATCATTATATTTTTTAATTTTAATTTAGTTACAATTAATTTGAAAACTATTACTCATATCAATTACAATAAATATTATATTATTTAACATCTTTTCAAAAATTATAAGAAATTGCTAACTATGTTAACAAATAATGAATAAGTTGTTAATTTTAATGTTACCGTTCATAATTTTTTTTATTAAAATAAAAATTTTTGTCATATTTTATTTGAAATAACATTTTCCTTTTAATTAATTCCAAAATTTATGATATTATTCATATTTTCGGTAATATTTATATTTTAACAACCTTTCGTTAATATGACTTTTACTCATCCTTTATAATCTTTAATATCATAACACAAAAAAGTATTTGCATCTTTATAAACAATTAGTTTTTAATTTAACCGTTCCTTGTCTTAGTTATATATCATTGTTATATACTTTTGTAAATACTTTCAAATTTGTTCGTTAATTGATAGTTTTTCTTCATTTTTGAATTTATTTATTTTACCTACATTTGTTTCTATTATTGAAAGGCATAATTGTTTGATACTATTATATTATAATAACATTCTTATTCTAATTTATGTTGGTAAATATATGAATTTATTTACCCATGTGTCATTTTAAGTATTTGTCAATCCGTGTAACACACTAGTTGTTAATCTAGTATATACTAAACAAATATCAATATTATAATTAAAACTATTCTAATGATATTTTTATACAAGAATTTATTTCTTTTAGTACTTTTATTCTTAATCATAATTACTTTTAAAATAACTTATAGAACATACGTCAAATAGTTAGAAAAAGATTGTTTATCATATATAGATGGTGACTTGTTCAAACCACTTTTGTCATAACTAAATAATTTATAGAGAGGGTCATTACCAACCGAAAAACGTTTGTAGAATTTATTTATTGATCAAATTTATTCTCTCAAAAGCACTTTTACAAAATCAAAAGCCGGAAAAGTTAATTAATATTCCAATTAGGCAATTACATTAAGCATTCTATCAAATTTAAAGTGTTGTTTGACAACATATCTGAACCAGTAAAAAAATATCTAACCGTGTAAAAAACTTTAAGTCTTTTCTAAATTAAGAGACTATCAAACAAAAAAACAACAACAATAACAACAAATGATGTTACATTAAAGTTGCAAACATATAAGATTTTCTATAGGGTTATTAAAGCTCATACTCAAGTTAAGTTCATTTGAAACAAATAAAAACTCAAACTTAAATTTGCAGGTTTAATTTACTCCACATTATTATAAGTTAGGTTAGGCATTTATGTGGAACATATTTGGTTATTCGATATAACATTAGGGATAATATACAATAACAGCTTTAATCAACCCGTATATTACACGGCTTGAATAAATAAAATATTAAATAGAACTAAAATTTGTTAATAATAAAATAATATTTTAATATAAGATATGATTGAAATTTTTCTTATTATAAATAAAATAAAATATTTTGTTTCAAAAAAAGATTTCAAAAATATCATTTATTAAAACTTTCTTAGTATAACTCCTAATTTTAATTATTTTATAAAAATTTTACTTTTTAAAAAACATCAATTTTAAATATTTTGTATATTTTAAAAATATGATTTTTTAACAAATTTTATTATTTTACAAAAATTTGTTTCTTTAGAAATAAAATTAATAAAAAGAGCTTTTTTCTTAATTTATTACAAATTATTTTAGTATAAAAAAGAATTAAATAATATTAGTAATTAATATAATTATTTAATAGGAGAGAGATGCGGAAAAACTTTGGTGAGCATGAATGTGATAATACCATTTGTCATCTCTATTTACCTTTTTATTAGAGTAGAAAAATGAAATCTGATCGAAACAATTTTGGAATGTCGTGAAATGAAAAAAAAAAAAACCATAATAGCTTATGCATTAAATCGTTGCTTATTAATAACAATTGCTCAAAGTTTTTTTTGTCTTTAAATTCACTTGACCTATTGATATGTAATATTTTTATAAATATAAGTTTTTTTCTAAATCAAGTTAGACAAATAAAACATATATAAATTTTGGTTAGTAATCGGTGATCGATTATTTATGTGTAATTTAACTTAAATTTAAAATTTTTGGAACTTTCAAAATATCTAAAAACTGTAAGTAACTTAATAATATGAGTTTTAGATAATTTTTAAATGTTTAAAGTTTTAAGTATTTTAAAATTCTTTTGGTTTTTAGAAGTATTACTTTTAATAAAATTAATTTTTATAGGCATATGTTACTACATATCTCTTACCGTTGCATCTAAAAATCATGAAAGACTAGATGTTGGTTATTACATCTTTCCTACGATTTTCAAAATGTCCAATATAGTTATAGATACATGAGTTTGTTTTTTCTTCTTGCATCAAATAGTTATTATCTTGTTGCTATAAATATTTTTCTAAATCCTATTCCATACATACGTACGTATATGGTTTTCAATTAAAACAAGGTTTTCATTAGATCCCTCTCCTATATATATATATATATATATATATAGGATAGGGTTATCTTGAGAACCATCCTATTTTGTGAGAACTCTAGGAACCACTTTAAGTTTATAACAAAATGATTAACATCAAAACAATCAGACTACATACACATACATGTAAGTGCATCTATCATATTAGTAGTAGTAAGAACCAAATATCAATCCTAAGAATGTATAAGCTATAAATAGAGCTTAACTAATGTTAAACGGGTGAGTGAGAAGATGTTGTGTTAGCTACATAGACAGAAATAATAAAAATGTAACTAAAAACAAAAACTCAAAAGGTTTAAGAAATTCAAATTGAAAAACTTATCAGTCAGGTTCAACTCATCATTACTTTATGTTAATTCATTGACTTTCTTACGAGATTAGTCAAATGATTATGCAATCAAAACAATAGCTCATTTCGATTTTTCTAATATATTAAACTAGCCTATAAACCCGTGTAACACACGGGATGAGAATAATAATATTATACAAATAAAGATAAAAATTTCATACATGTAAAATAAAATAGTTTGTATGAATGTTAATACAAATAACTTTAAATTTAATTAATATAGTCTGTTTACCTAATTGAGGAAATTCAAAAATTGTAATTGATATTTTATAACATTTTTTTAAAAAAATCTGCAGATTTAAATAACTTCTAAATTTAAATCATTCAGATAATTAAAGAAATTAAAAGTTTTCTAATTTGTAAGGTTGAAAACTAGTTTAAAGTCTATCAAATTATTCTTTTAACTGTGATTTTAACATAATATAGTTTGTTTAGATAATTAAGGAGATTCAAAATTATAGTTGATATTTTACAAGATTGTTTATTAGAAATCTGCAGATTTAAATATTTTTTAAATTTAAATAGTTCAGACGATTAAAGAAATTAAAATTTTCTAAATTATATTTTATAAGGTTTTTTTTAAATCGCAGATTTGTATCTTTTTAAAATTTAAAAGGTTTACATAATTAAGGAAATTCATAATTTATAATTAGTACATAATATTTCTTACGATGGTTATTTTAAATTGTTCATGTTTGTATCTTTAAAAAACGTAAAATCTAATTTGTATGGTTGAAAATTAGTTTAAAGTTTACCAAATTATTCTTTTAACTATGATTTTAAACTAATATAGTTTGTTTAGATAATTAAGGAGATTCAAAATTATAGTTGATATTTTATAGGATTGTTTTTTAGAAATCTGCAGATTTAAATATCTTTCAAATTTAATCGTTCAGATAATTAAACAAATTAAAAATTTTTAAATTATATTTTAGACGGTTTTTTTAAACCGCAAATTTGTATTTTTTTAAAATTTAAATGGTTTACATAATTAACGAAATTCATATTTCGTAATTAGTACATGATATTTCTTATGATGGTTATTTTAAATTGTTTATGTTTGTATCTTTAAAAAACGTAAAATCTAATTTGTATGGTTGAAAATTAATTTGAAGTTTATTTAATTATTCTTTTAACTGTGATTTAAACTAATATAGTTCTTATACAAACTCATAAATCAGATAATTATTGTAAAATCAATACTAATCTATTATGAAAACATATTTATTTATAAATTTATGTATGGTATCACATATCTAAAAATTCACAGATAATATGTTATTATAGGACAAAGAAATAACAAATTTAATTTAAATTAGTAGTAAATTATGACTATTTGAACTTGAAAGTGCAATAATTATGGCAAATTTAATTCAAATTATTGCAAAATATTATAAACAATTACAACTTTCTTATATTGAGTAAAAAAGAAACAATTTGTATTTACTATTCAAATTTGAAAGGTATATAATTGTAGAAAAGTTGTTATACAATAAAAACAATTATCATAAAAGAATTTATTAAAGAGGAAAAAGTGGAGGAAAAAAATTAATAGGGTGACACATGGTAAACAGTGGCTTTTAAAGGGTGTCATGGGGCATATTAGATGTTTGTATATTAACAAAACAATAACTTTAGTGCCACGTGGCATTATTTTAAACCTTTACTTTTTTTAATTCCCGCCTAAATATGTATCTGTTCTTAATGTTAGTCTAGGTTCATTTGACTAAAAGTCAACTTAAGATACAAGAGATATTTAGGGAAAATATAGAAATTTAACCCTAAATTAAAGCACATCTTTTTTTAGAAATTAAATCATACCCGACATTTTTTTTTCCCAAATAATTCATCAACAAAAACTGTAGAAACCATTTATGATTTTCTTAATCTATGAAATCGATTCCTTGATTGTGTGTTTCCATTAAATACTCGGTTTATATTCGAATCTTGACAAAAGTTACGGGATTCCGTATCTTTGGCTTTCTATCATTAAAGGAGGTATTACTATATGAATCTTTAAAATCATGTTGGCCTATATATTCTTAAGAAGCTTGGGGATTTGGTTCACTAATATAGGATTCTCTTGAATACCGGCAGGTAATGTTATCCTGGCTTGATAGTTGTGTAGCCGCCCTAGCGACAATACTAGCTCATTCTGCTGACTCGGCTACAGCCTGTGCTGTAGAAGTAGCATCCTTGAATTCCATATTCTAATTCTCCCTGCCAAAAGAATTGTTGTGGTTGCTATAGAATGATTGGCTTGTGTTCATCATTCCAGAGTCCGGTCCTGAGTAAGAAGTGATATAGTGATGCTTAATCTTTATTATCGATTCTAGATGGGTTCATTCAGGTTATGTTTTATTTCTAATGGGTCTAAAAAATAGGATAAAACAATGTTAAGCTAAAAAGGAAACCGGTTGAATATCATCGGATGTGTATTTTAATTACATAAAAACCTCTTAAATCATTTTAATAAAAAATTAGATTACCGTCGAAATAACTTTTGAATCATAGTTGACATTCTACATAAAAAAGAGTAAAAGTTTGGACGCAAAGTATTCCGGTCAATCCAACCTGATGTGACCTACTTTTACAGTGTAAAAAACAACTTGCTTTGACACTGGATGTGTTTTGACCCGTTACACAAGTTGCGTGTTTCATTATGTGTATCCAACAATTGTTTCAAATCTTGTATAATTTCAAGATCAAGCGATCTTGAAGCTGATGTAGATGCATTTTTTGATTGGCTGAGATAAACAATATTAAAAATTAACATAGTTATATAAAATATGCTAATGTAGTAAAGTAGTTATTATTAAAAAAATTTATGGACATACCAAAAAGAGTTATAACTATTTCATACTTCATTTTCCGTATCATATATGTATAGCTGTGAGAACTTTGGTTTTGATTCATTTTCTGGTAGAAGACTTCTCATACTGTGATAGTTTTGTCCGCTAAGTCTTAACACGTATGGAGCTTTACCTTTGTTATTTGACGAGTCAATCTTTCCACCCATCGGTGTAAATGAGAATATTGAGTTATAACGCCTGATATTTTTCATATAAAATTTGCTTCTAGAATCCACAAATCAGAAAAGATTTACATAATCCGGGGGAGCTTCTTTATAATCAGAAAGTTCAACTTTGCCGTTATAACAACATAGTGAATAGCAAGTTTTATTCATCTTTTTATTTCCTTTAACAGCTTCATCTTTTCATTGTTTAGCATGACATACTTGACATTTAATGGTTGGATCACCATGATCAAAGTAATCTATAAAAGTATTTCGTGCACAAATTTTGATATATGTACTAAAAAACAATAAATTAAATTTGAAACATGTATTAAACATTTAAAACGTAGTGTTAAAAAGATTACCTTTGGAGTGGCCTTGAATAAGTTGGTCGTCTTCAAATTCATCGTCTGATGTCAAGTCAACTATAGTTACCGGAGATATACTTTGAGTTTTCCTTTTTAAATTATGTTTTCCGGATGATAACATGGTCATGGTAGAATTTGAGTGAATGTTGATTTATTATTTGATGTCATGGTATCAGAGAACATAGAATAAATTCTTTTACTCGTTGAGGGTGATGATGTGTTTTTATTGTTATTAGACATAATTGGAAAAATATCAAATCCATTAGAATTATGTTGCAAAAAAAAAAAAAAAAAAAAAAAAGATTTGAATAGTATAAAGTATAGACATTTGAAGAGGAATTAAAATATGCTTACCATTTGTAAGATCAGTAAAAGGACTTCAATTAATTACCGTTGAAGAGTTAAACTCTAAGCCTCTATAATGATATGCAAGTGATTTACCATTGATATTTTCTTGGTCATTCAATACATAATTAAAATTATTGGACAATATAAACTTTGTTTGACTATTGGAAACACCACCTGTACAAAAAAAATTATAAAATTGAAGGATATATTAAATCTTTTAGTAGTATTATAGTAAATAATAAAATTTTATACTATATATATTAAAAATTCTTACTATCAAAATTATTTGTGTTTTGAAAAGTGTGAACGCTAGAAGAACGTTGAATGTTTGATGTCGTAGACACAGCTTTCGATTTTCTGCTATCCAAATATAATTTCCTATATTTTCACCTTTCTTTAGCATTACCATAATCCATGCTCTGATTTAAATCTGTAAGGTAAAAAAATTATGACATAATGGTAATCATATAATTAATATACATAATTTTTTTCATACATATAATTTAATCTAATACTTGATGTTGGTAAAGATGGAAATATTTTAATGTAAATAATGTGCACCTGAAGAAAATTATGAACATAAGTTCAATTTAATTCATTCGATAATAATTAACGGTAAAAATGACGAGTCTTCAAATAAATTAATAATCACAAAAGTAATAATTTCTAAAACACGACAAGCGATAAAACCAACAAATCTGAAATTTACTTAGTAAATGAAAAGAACATAACAACGAACTATAAAAGAAGGACGCAAAAGTAAAGGAACTAAATCGATAGTGCTAAAATGGTCTCTATGTAAACTGCTCCTTTTAAGACTCGAAACCAACTAGATGGGTAAAAGCGCTCATATTCCTTTGTCTGCATATCTATCTCGAATATATCGCCCGAGTGAGTCATCACAAGGCATGTACCGTTAGTCATAACATGAGTTATGCAACACCATTGTGCTAACTGAAAATGAGTTATATTAGGAAAGTTTGCTACTTTAATCCATTTGTTGTCTACCATCTCCACAAATCAACCGACAAATTAGGGGAACCGTAGGTAACAAACATTTGGAGTTCATTTTTAACATTGATTAAATTGCCCTTACAAATACCAATGGGTGAAACAGACTGATATGAGACCTCCAACCATTTTTCCTAGTTAACATCGAATCCTACTATAATGTTATTACCCCCAACCCAATATTCTTCAGCTGTAAAAAACAATTTATCTCTACAAAACGTTCCAGGGGACCATGCACAAGCTTTCTAATGGTAGTTTTCCTTCTTTATGAAATCTATCTTTCTCCATGTTCCTTCTCTTCTCGAATACACGTAAGCAATAATCAGTTCACGTCCACTTTTGATGTGTGACACCTTATAATCATGAGTAGAGTCAATATATAAGCCCACTACATCAGAATGGGCTTTGAAGAAACCTTGTGATAAGGTATTGGAAAGTTTTTTGTAACTATGGGTGATTGGGTTCCAAAGCATCAACTCAGATGTGTTTCTTTATGCAAACACATATTAAGCCGTCTAAAGTGGATAGAATCAACAATTCATATGGATTTTCTTTGAAAGGGATAGTCACAACGGTAGAAGAACCTTCCTTGGTTGGTCCACGGGAGATGTTACCAACATAACATTCATCCTGATTGATAGTTAGAACTTTCTAGTTACACGTTTTGAACATACGACGACAGTGCATCATGGTGAATTGTTCAAATGATAATTCAAATAACCACTCCCTAGAAACACACCTACACGACCTATGGTCTTTGTAGGAAGCCTTCTTAAAATTTCAGACATTATAAGATCGACTACAAGCTCACCCATGATAGTAACTACATATAAATAAACATTTAAGTTAGATCAGGGAATGTGTTGAGGTACCATTATTTCAGCATATAAAATAATTAACTTAAACAGTACCTCATACAAAATTATTTATAAACAACAATCTATTGAGACTCTTAAACAACAAAGTAACTAAAGATCTAAATTAATATACAATGATTGCTCGTACAATTATTTCAGCATATAAAATTAATTAACTTAAATTGTACCTGATACAAAATTATTTATAAACAACATGTTAAACAGTACCATGTAAAGTAATATATAGTTAAGGGAACGATAACATGACAGTTGAACATAGCTAAACAATTACAATACAACTCATATAAAATAAGCATCTAAAACACCTTGTTTTTCATTTACTTTTGCATTTTACAGTATGCATTTTTTTTGTTTGCTTTCTATACACTAATACATTGTGCTATAAAATATGTTAATAATAGGATATGTACTGTATGAGTTTACCTAAAATATTAACCACACATATAAAAGTAAATCCAAATATAAGCTGCTAGATATATTCACAACCCATAATTGATTTTTAAGTGCAAAGTCAAAAAGGGTGCTTCATTGATCTTCATAGTAAGGTAAAATAATACAAACACAACAAAAACCACAATAATTGAAAATAAATGTATGTAATATATAAGAAAAGGTTATAATCCTAAGCAGAGTAAACAAAAGACATCAATTATTCAATTCTTTTAAAGCTTAATATCACATAATCAAAGATCATTTGATGAATACACAATATTTGATTCTAAACAAAGATTACATATGAGCCAACTCAGATTAGATCATATTTATTTTAAAATTTGATGAGAAAAATTTGTTTCTCTTATAAGTTCTTACCCAAAAGTTTGTATATTAGTTGTGAAAGTATAAATATTTTATACATATGTAAAACTACATATTTAAAAATAAACAAAAAAATCTTACAATCGTTTCAAGATATAAATCATTTAAACTTGTTTTCAAAACAAATTCACCATCATTTGCTAGATAGATCATTTAGGTTGCAGGTTGTAGTATGCATCAAACAATCTAATGATTCTCATAAGTAATAACTTGTAGGTATATATGTGAAATTTTTTTCAACTCGCAGGTAGACAATAACTAACAGCTTGTAGGTATATGTGTGATATATTTCTAAAACTCCATATACATTACAATTAATACCTAAAATATTGAACCAGAGAAGCACTTAAATTTGGAATACTTGATTATTTTCGCAAACACTGGGATTACCTATTCAATGTATATGCATTGTTTAACAAACACTATTAAATCAATTAGACTAAACAACAGACAACTTACCAATGAAAGTTGTATATCATTAAACAATTACAATACAACGCAGTTACACTAAGGATCTAAAACAACTTATTGCTTATATAATTGAACCATCATTTGTAATATACAGCTCAAGGAAAGATAAGTTCACACTTGCACATAGTAGAATCAATTGGGTTGCAAGTCGAACAAATTTTAAATCAACGAAATTTTCAGACAAAATCAAAAAACTTTATCAAAAGTACGTCGAAATAAAGATAAATTAATAGAAGTGATATAATTTATAAGAATTATAAAGAAGATCACGAGCAATAGACTTTATAGATGATAATGACAACATTTATCCTGCTTGCATCCCAATTTCAGCATATAACACAAACTTTAAGATTAGGCATCAATTTATTATATACATTTTTCAAAATCGAGTACCTGGTAGAAGGTCGACTACCGAATCGTAACCCTGGAGTTGTTTGAGCAGACGAGGAGTGGATACAAGCAATAGGTCGGATTGGTGGGATCGTCAACAAATATGAATCCATGAACATATATATAATTAATCGGTTTCTTGGCTCGTCTATAAAGTAAGACAGATTTGAAATCATTCCAAAATGAAAAGGATTTAGAGAATTTCGCTAGAAACACAATCATCGCACACAATCTTTCCATACAAGATGCAGAGCTTCCGAAATTATTGTTGAACTCCCGATTCCAAGCGATTGTAATACGGAAAGATATCATTCGGGATGAAAATGATTTAGAGAATTTCGCTAGAAACACACAAGATTGAGGTATTCGATTTATCTGTTTTGAAATAAATTAAGAAGGGATCTGAAGGTATAATTTAGGGCTTTTGTTTCATTGCCCCAAATGTGTGTATTCTTATAATGGTAATTTATATTTACGGGGAATTATAATTATAATTATAATGTGAAATATCTATACTATATTATAATTCACGAAGAAGGGTTTCCGTCATAATTTAAGAGATTTAAACATTTTAAGCATAATGTACAACCCAAAAACTTAATTTTAGAGGGGTATTTGTGTCATTCAAACACTGCTATAAAAATAGAATTTTAAAATTATTTACACTTAAACCCTTATATCTCTAAATATGTCTAATATTTCCATGGTTGTTACAATAACCTTAAAATAAGAAATTCTAATTTTTAAAAACATTTTGTATCTATACCTTTTTACGAATATATTATTTTAAAACGAATATACGGTATGCAACATAAATACAACTAACCTTACAAATACAACTTTAAATAATATTATATGAATACGAAGTTTACCGGAGATAAGTACTACAATTAAAAGTATCGCACCCGCTGCATCGCGGGGACGCTACTAGTAAGAGGAAAATGTAAAAACATACAATTTATAATAAAATTAAATTAATTAAAGCTTCATCCAGGCTGCGACAAAGTACAATTATTCAATTTCTCTTTTTAATTCTAAAATGTTTTAAAAAACTTAAAAGTAGGAATTAAGTAGTATTTTTAAAAAACTAAAAATAAGATATGAACAAAAATATAACCCTTTTAAAATTGTAAGCATTTCAAAATAATAAAAATAAGAAGAAGAAGAAGTAAATAAGAATATGAAAAAAAAAACAATCTACCGTACTATTAAATATGAATAATATCATAAAAACGAACTACCTACAGTTTTAGAATTTTAGAATAGAAATATAGATTTGTGTATCGTTGTTTTTTGAACTTTTAGTTTTTGAATGAAAGTTTAATAACTAATAAGAATGGATGTGATATAAGGATCCGAGAGAAAACATTACATCGATATATTATTATAACCATATAACTTATTTATACGTAACTATTGAACTTTTATTTTTGAATAAAAGTATTATAACTAATAAAAATGGATGTGATATAATGATCGGAGAGAAAACATTACATCATTATATTATTGTAACCATAGAACTTATTTATACGTAATCATTAAAGTCTTAAAATAATTCAAATTACGAATTATATGATTAGATATAGAATAAGATGGATTACAACTTCTTAGTCTTTTTACATTAAAGTTATAAACTAATTTGAATTATCATGTTATCAATAATAATTCCTCCTGATATTTTGGGTTATACTAAACAAAAAAAACCAAATGTTTAAAGATTTAAAAACACAACTATTTCTCAATCTTAGGAGTATTTGTTTCTCCTTGCCATCTCCGTTGTAACATGTAACAAAACACAAAGATTGTTTTGGGTTATACCAAATTTTGGAGGTGCGTAATTATGAAATTTACAACAATTAAGTACTAATCAAACATCCATTAAAGTACTAACCAAAAACATCCATTCAAATACCAACCAAACATCCATAAATCGTAAACAAAGATTCAAAACATCCCAAATATAAGTAAAAATTTATGAAAACACACATAAAAATACGTAAACGAAATAAACCAAATGTTTAAATATTTAAAAACACAGCCATTTCTCAATCTTAGGAGTTAGAAGCTTCTCCTTGCCATCTCCTTTGCCATCTCTGTTGTAACATGTATCAGAACACATAGATTGTTTCGTTGCTGACATAGATGTCAAATCTTCTACGTCATAAACATCGTCCAACTTACGCTTTAAATCAGAGTGTGTAGAACTTGATGTAGGCTTTTTATCACAGATTAAGTGGCTTGTTTCAGTGCTTCTCTTAAGATTAGAGATAGGAGTAACATTATCCTTGGTGCATGAAACAACATCCTATTTGAAAAGTGTGTAAAAACTGTTACAAATACATAATATATAAGAGTAATGAAATTTAAATGAATGAAAATTACAGGGCACCTTAAGATTTACAGTTTCTTGTGATGGAAAGTTTGACATTGGGCCATTAAAGGACTCAGATAACACGGGCTGTATGTATGGCAAAATATCTACATTAGAACTATAATAATTTACACTTCATACCATTATGAATTGAAAGAGGCATGAAAATACTAATGTGTTCATAAGGAATCCTTTTTTCCAACTCTGTAATGATTTCAGAATCATTGGTCAACATCCTAATCCCGTACACTGGGACCTTTTTTTCCAAGTTATAGCTTATAACTTCGATTTTAAAAGCAAATCTTTTCTCATTTAGTTGATACAAAACATTAGGATATATGTCCATATCACTGGCCTATGAAATAAATAAAAACCAACAATACTAATATAATTAAAGTTTAAGGACCATGAAAAAGCAAATTTTAATTTATAATAAAGTATACCTCTTGAATATTTTCAAGAATATCTTTTGCTGATTGCTTTATCAGTTTCCTAGCATCACGATCAAATAATGTCAATGACACTACTCCAAACATATCTTGTACTCTGATCTGAATCTTGAATCTAAAAAGGTTAAAAAAAATAATTAGAAAATTTAACAAACTAAAAATCATAAAACGGAATCCAAATCAAGGGGATAAAATTATTTTTTAATAACCTTGGAGTAGGAGTTATTATCTTTATGTTGCATTTTCTACATTCAAAGACTTCCTCCTCTTCTAGTTCGTCGGTACGTTTGGTTTATCTTTTATAATGAAACTACTTGAAGCCCTAATAGTACATTTCTTGCAACCAAAGTAATACCATTCCACATCATCGCAAACACGTTTAATTGTGCCAAGTATGATAACTGTCTTCGGCTTCAAATTTATTATAGAGTAATCATATATATAGTATACACATTTGCATATGTTCATAAATATTTTATATTTTTAAACAAAGTTATATTAAATTATTATTACCATAGATATTTCATGAATCTCGCGAAAGTGTTGAAATCATTGTTGATAAGAAAATCATCATGTAGAGAATAAATGATGGCAGAACTTAAGGAACGAAAACTTGACGAAGTACAACAGCTTTATTATCCAATAAACTGATCACTCAAAATATTAAATCATAATATTCTAAATAAGTAATTATAAATAAAGTAATTGAGAGATAAGAGAATAAATATAATTATGACGTCACCTTTTTTGAACGCGATGATTTCATCAATCTCAATATTGATAAACAACCTAATCACATTGTATGAATTTGAAACATACGGATTTTCTATTTAAAATATCAAATATTAAGTAAAAATTTGGAAATTTTATAAATCATGATAAACAAAAGTCAAAAATTAATAATGTGAGTTAAGGAGCAAACCATTAAAAAACTTCATCTTTCCAAATTGAATGATGACTATAATACAACTTTCGTTAGGGTTATTTGAAATATAGTCAGACATTTGTTGAGCATAATCATCCCACAAGGTCGCGTAAATCTTTTCATTCCTATAAATTCATATATATATATATATATATATATATATATATATATATATATATATAGTGAACAAAAAAGAATAATAATTAAAATACGAAAATAAGTAACTCTAAATCTTGGAGTTGAACAGTCATCTTTCTGCTTTCTTTGTCTTTTTTCCGATGGTAAGTTTCCATTTTAAAGAATCTCGCAACATAACCAATAACATATGTATATATTGTATAAAATAATGCGTTAGCATAATCAAATAAGTTTTTGTTCAAATGCTATGTAATGACCTTAAAAGTAACATGCTAACCAATGTTTAACTCCTTAGACAACTTTTCCTACCAAGTAGCCTTAAATGGCATAAAAGAAAATCCATAGATTGTGCCAATAAAGTCATTGCATTTTGTAACTTTGGTATTTTTATTCAAACAAAGTTTGTTTACATTATCAACATACTTATAAGTTGTTGAATTTAAACCAAAACTACCATTTTGAATATAGTAATCATCATATTCTTTAAGCAACTTGTCAAATTTGGCAATACATTTTTTTGGGACATTAGCTTCAAGTTTACTACCCTGCATCAAGAACGCACGATGAAACTATATGATATTGATACTAAAAAATTAGGTATTTATATTTGTATGTTATACTATAAAGTACCTGTTCTTCCATTATAATCATCTTAATTGAAAATATCTCCGTGGGGTTTCTAAGATCCTTTCTTTTCCACAACCGAATTATTCGCACCTTCATTGTGTAGTCATCTTTACCCAAATCAGCATCTTTAATAAGTGTTATGTGTTTAGAACCCATGACTCTATTGGAGAAGATTATAATGTAAAATGTTAATAATATCATATGTACCGTATGAGTTTACCTAAAATATTAACAACCCATATATAAGTGAATCCGAATATAAGCTGCTAGATATATCTTTTTGGACACAACCCATAATTGATTTTTAAGTGGAAAGTCAAAAAAGGTGCTTCATTGATGATTGATATATCTAGTAAGGTAAAATGATACAAACACAACAAAAAACCACAATAATTTAAAATAAATGTTAGGGAATATATAAGAAAACATAATAACTCTAAGCAGTGTAAACAAATGACACGAATCATTCAATTCTTTTAGAGGTTAATATCACATTTTTAAATATCAATTGATGAATACACTGTAATGTGATTCTAAACAAATATTATTGTTATATGTAGGTATATGTGTGATATCAAAACACATGAAAGCAATACACAGTTGAGTTGAGTATCCAATAACTATCAAAATAGAATATTTCAAAAGTATAAAATAACAGTACATATAATGGAGAAGACAAATATATCGATTCAACATTAACATGACATATAGTAACCAAGCGATTCAAGGAAATATGATACAAATAGATCGATTCAACATTTAAGACACATTGGGTTAAGTTACACGGGGTATTACACCATCATAATCGCATAATATTAAAGCTTAATTATAACAAAAATTTAATACCTTTTATTGAAGACATCTTTATGAAACCGAAACGAAATTGACAACGTTGATGAACTTCGTCGAAGGCACCATACTCAGAATTTATAAACACAAATCGTCATTGTAGTGAAGCTTTGATGGTTGTGAAATCATTCAAAATCAGGTATGATTTGGTTTCCAAAGAAATATACCCATGATTTCCGTCAGATTGGAGATGAGGGGAAGAAGAAATCCCGTAACTTTAGTAAAGATTGAAATATAAATCAGCCATTTTTGGAAACACACAATCAAAAAATGTATTTCATAGATGAAATAGAATCATAGATGATTTGTAGAGTTGTTGTTGATGAAGAATTCAAAGAAGGAAGAACCGTGGATCTTCTGCCGTTTCCAAAAAAATGACCTTAATGTCAAATTGGAGAGGAGTCGTTTCACTAGTCGTTTCATGTGTTTTTTTAGTTTCAATTGAATATTAATTGATTAATTTGTTTTAATTGGATAATTATGGTGTTCAAAAAGACTAAAATACTCTTATAATTAACGGAGTTTTAACGGTGTTAGTGATGTGGATGGAAATGACAATATTTGGTAAACTACATTGATTGAAATGACAAAAAAAAAGTTTTTGGATTGAAATGGTAAATTTAACAAAACGTCAGGAACAAAAATAATATTTTACTTTTTTTTAAATGACAAATATACGACCCTGATTTATGTTATAAATTTAAACGATAAATATACGAGCCTGATTTATCTTATAAATTAGTAAAAAAAATTTGGTCAGATGTATACCGACTCGCACACTCGCCTTGAATTCCCCAAAAGAGTTGTCGCCGTTATCATCCCTCATTCCGATCGCACACATTAACATAACCCAAGAACCACCGATCTAGCGCTAAATCTAACACAGGTCCCTTTGCTTTACCTTTTGCATCTTCACTCACGTCTCTATATTAGCCCATTGATCTACGCTTCTTTCTAACGCAATGATCTAGGGTTCTTCTTTTCGATCTTCTTTATTTACCATTTTTCTTTTTACTTTTTGCTCTATTAATCATGATAGTAGGTCTCATTGATTGAATGACTAAGCTTTCATGATTGGATCTGAGGGAATTTTGAGATTGTAATATGGTTTGATAGATTCGTTGGATTTATGATGAATTTACGCTGTAATCGCACGATTGTAACAGTCTTAATCGTTGAATTTGGGGTTTTGTGTTGGAATCCTGACAAAATCTACCAATTTTGAATTGAGTGATTTTAGTTTTTGGGTTCCAAGCGTTAGGGAATGAAGTTGAAAACTCTTGATCATGGCCTTAGAACATTACTTTGCCATATTGTTCAAAAGAACTTACATTTAACTCTGGTGGAATTTTGCAGTCACATAAGACTATAGATTGATCTGAATTGTTTATGTTGATTGGCTTCATATAGTTCAGTTTACTGATTTCTTTTTGAGTGATGATTGATTGATAGATTGATTTCTAGGGTTTGAATGTTGATATAACAGTTTGTTTTTTATCTGTAGGTATATCAGTTGATGCTTTAACAGTGAAAGATACATTTTTGAAAGTGATGATATAGTTGCAACATTTAGCTTGGTGAGAACAAACATATACATATACATTTATATGGCAGATGGTACATCAAGCTTTTGGGGGCCGGTCACATCCTCCCATGAATGGTGTGAGAAGAATTATGTGTTTTCTTCTTATGTTGCTGAATTTTACAATACGATCTCAAATATCCCGTGCATTCTTTTGGCGCTCGTTGGCCTTCTAAGCTCGTTGATACAACGTTTCGAGAAGAGATTTAGTGTCCTACACTTGTCCAATATGGCACTTTCGATTGGGAGCATGATGTATCATGCTACACTACAACATGTGTAAGTAAACACTTTGTCACATCCAAACTACTTCTGTTTTTACTTTTTTGTAGCATTTTTAATGGTAATTAAGTTTGATAGATAATGCAACAGTTGAACATGCCTATCAAAGTTGTTTTCTTCATGTTTTATATGAATATGTCTTTCTTAATAGTAATTAATTTTTCCAATAAGTTTCTGATAGTTAACAGTAATGCTCATGTTTAAAAGATCATGTATTGGCGTAGTTTTTAATTCCAGTTACAAGAATTGGTCTTCTGTGATTATTTTACTGGTATAACATTTTAGTGTTTAGTTATAACTAACACATGTACATAAATCAACTATTAACTATTATAATTACAGTTTCCATGGTTCAAGTAATTCTCAGTTGAAAATTTTATCTAGTTAGCGTTATTTTCATGATTATATATATTAATTTATCATGTTTTTAATGTTGAAGCAATATGTACATTTTGGTTTTAAAGTTGGACAAACCATCTTCTAAATATACTCGTTTGAACTTTGAACTATGGGTGTTAAATGGTTTGTGTTCGCGGGTTGGCTGGTTGAACCCGGCACAAACTTGACAGGCACATGAACAAGGACACGACATGAGTTTTTGTGGTACGACCAGAGCACGTCTCTTTTAAACTCAAATTTTATTTTAATTCATTTTTTGAATACTAAATACTCTAATAAAAAACTTCGTAACAAATAATATAACAGTTATAAAATTGTCACGTTTAAACTATATAATTTGATGCTCATTTATCTTTTGTCTTTTAAATTTTTGCATAGAATTCCTGTCCAGCTTAAGTTGTGTTATAAAACACATTTTAAAAATAAGTATAAAATTAAACAGGGTAAACACTTCAATCCACGAGCCTGCCAGTTGTCCAGCTAAACCATGTTTGTTAATTCGACCCCAACTCGTCTAGCCTAAACCCAAACCTGCTAATTTCGTGTTAACGTGCGTACTATATTAGATTTACATCCCTAGTTTGAATCATGATTCATGACCTCTTATAAGAATTTCCATAGGCACATGAGAATGGCAAATGTTGTTGGTCAAATCGACCTTTTTGGGAATGATTTATTGTCTTGGTACACATTGTTTTCTTTATCAACATCATCCTAACCCTGTCTCAATATTGTTAAATTACACATAAGCTTGATCCTGCCATAACTCTATTTTTTGCATATGTTACTTTTGATTGATCATAAAGATTAATTTGCTTCTATATGAAGTTAACCATGATAATAATATTATTGCAGGCAACAACAAAGTGATGAAACACCAATGGTATGGGAAATGCTCCTCTACATCTACATCCTATATTCCCCCGATTGGCACTACCGTAGCACCATGCCCACATTCCTCTTCCTGTACGGCATCTCATTCGCCATTCTCCATTCCATCATACGTTTCGACATAGGTTTCAAGATTCATTATGTGATGCTCTGTGCACTGTGCATTCCTCGCGTCTACAAATACTACATCTACACACAGGATACACGCGCCAAACGTCTTGCAAAGCTCTACGTGGCTACCCTTTTGCTCGGTAGTTTAAGTTGGTTGGCTGACCGCTTCTGCTGCAACCACATATCCAGCTGGCCAATCAACCCACAAGGTCACGCAATGTGGCATGTCTTCATGGGCTTCAACTCTTACTTCGCGAACACGTTCTTGATGTTTTGCCGGGCCCAGCAGCGCGAATGGAGCCCGGAAGTCGTTTATTTTATGGGCATTCTTCCTTACGTGAGGATCAAGAAACCAAAGACACAATAAGATGAGTGATGCAGGTAGATATGGGATTTGGGGACCCACACAGATAGCAGGTAACGTCTCATTTAATTTTCTTGAGAATTATTTAGTATGGTTTTTGAAGTTGTAGTCTGTGAAAGTAGGATGTTGGGGTTGGTTTTGTTTAGAATTTTATGATATAATTTAAGGATTATAGTTCATTTATTCTTATAAATTTTGTAGGCTTCCATTTATGTTACTTATTTACTTTATATGAACCTACAAGGCTACAATAACTAGTACATTTATCTTTGATAATTTATTTATATGTCTTGTTGATGAATATAATTTTTTTATGAAAGCTTATTGAAAAGCTAAAACAAATGGATCATCGTCACCTGTCTAAAATCGCTTAAATTTTTATACATTGTCACCCGTCTTAACTCACTCGTGTTTTGTTAGACGATCTTAGACATTCCTTGAGTTTCATTAATCTCTTTGTTGGATTCATAGTTCTCGCAACACCAATTGCCAACAAGCACAATTGTGAAGTTCAAAGGCTTCAGATTGAAGTCGCTGTTCCTTAATTTCAAGTTGTGTTCGATTTTCATCAAGCAATGCTATATTATTCGCTTATCACCAAACATGTCTTACCAAAAAAGTATCTTTAACTTGATTCAAGTTAAAATATGTTTCGCTCATATTTAAGTCAATAAAATTGTCGTTAATAGCATAACCTGTAATTTCGCTAAGTTCATCCATGGTTGATTTACACAAAACAAGCCAACGTTAATCGCCATTAGGCTTTACACGAAGGAATAAACTATTAAATTCGCCTAGCATGTCTTATTAATCAAGCATTTAACACATAATTCAAAGATGAATCGCATGTTTTGTCCACTTTATAGTCAAATACCATATGGCAGATATTTGCATAAGCTTTAATGAACAAACAATTCTCATCATATTTATCCATGCATGGACTACAAACATCAAATTAAACTTTAGGGGTTTGTAGGAACTCACCTTCATTTCTGGAACTTCATGTTTGTTGTTTCTTATCTACCTTTGACGTTCTAAATAGTCAAACACAATACATATAACTTAACTGCTGCTTTGGTTGATCTAGCCGACCAACTTTACCCCTAACCAAATTTAATCGTTTATTTTCGAACAATTGATACCCATTAAATCATCTACTAATGTCGAAAACTAGATTTGAATCCCTTGACTTGTTATTCCGATTCATTAACTTGTTCGATTCGATGGAAAAATCATATTGGATCACCTTCAATTGTACCTTTTAACGCGCTAACCACATTAACTAAGTACAAGTGATTAAAAAAAACCTAGTCACTTATACTAGTCACAATAATGGTTTTATTTGGTGGCGGATCCAGTAAATTCTTTTATGGGGGGCATAAATATTTTAAGAGTCATCTAGGTGTCATTATATAATAATTTTTTTGGTTTAATTCGAGTCGGATTGGGTCAGGTCATAATCAAAGTTCAAAATCTTTTATTTTAAAGTTCATATATGATAAGTAATAACCGAAGATTTTAAGTTTGTAATCTTTCAAATCCGTAATCCATATTTCCTAATCCATAATCACATAACCATCTAAACAACAAAAGTAACTATATAAAATATTAAAACTCTTAAACACTCAATAATCTTGCATTAGTGAAACAAGCAAAAGTGGTGATTGGAAATGCGATGGGCAGAAGTGACTGTGAGATGATCGGAATCGCGTTTAAAATTTAAGTGGTTATATGTCAAATATTTGGTTTAAAACTTAATTGAGTTTATGTTTAATATTGAGTTTAAAACTTAAAAGGCTTACATTTAGATACTAAGAGGCATCGAGGGACGATTGTAAAATTTTACAGGGGCAGTCGGGATTTTCACGTAGATATAACACTAATTTTTTTAAGGTGGGCGGCGCCAAGTAGCACCTAAGCTTACACTTGGGTACGCCTACAATTTTAGTACACTCATCAACACATTTACAATCTAAAGGAATTCAATGGAGAATTCTTAAAAAGTGGATTCTTTATAATTTCAAGCACTTATGGGTGTTTATAAGAAGATTCAAAAGCTGATTTCTAAATCATATTGCTTTCATGTATGCACATTAGTCCACCCGATGATATATTACTTGATTTAACTAATTATCAAATTGGAATTCCCCGGCTAGACTCAACACAACCACTTAACTATTGGATGTTGCCTATGGATTGATATACTTAGTATTGTTAGAGTTTGACAACCCTCATTCTCCTAACTGATTGAAATGCGTAAATCCACAGTCAACTATGTTGAATGATTATTTTCCTATGTGAAGTTATGCTTGCAAGTATTGGTGATATGTACTTGTATGGGGCATTATTCACTGTCATTTAGTTTATGGTTTGTGGGCTTAATATAAATATATATCAACTAAACTATATGATGCTTATACATGATTACAAAAATGATTTACTAAACTATTCAACTAATGCCACTAAAGATTTTATCGAGTCTTGTAAACCTAAAAGCTCACTAAACCCATTTTCTAATATGTTTTTCAAGTAACTAAGTATGTAGGAAAATCTATACTTTTAGATGGCACGTGTAAGGCACGTAGAGTGATTATGCAGGATATGCCTAGGGATGCTTAGGCCTATGTGTTATAATCTTGCATAATATGTACCTTAAAACAAGTTCTGCCTAATAAACCTTATGAACAAATTAATCAAATGTTAGTGTTCTTTATATATACCATGTGTTCATAATATTCCACCTGCCGCCCTCCCGTAAATCCACCATGCCATTTCTAGAAAACGTGCTCTGCCAGTCTACTCATTTCATACTTTGATTTTTATGAGATTTAGTCTGCATGAGTTGCTTACAAGAAAGTTGGCTTTCTTTGAAAATTCTCCCTTGATTTTTTCAAGTAATTCCATCCTTGATCTTTGGAATAACATTGTTGCTCTAGCTAAATTGAATTACATATTTCCATCGGAAGACTTTGAATGTAACATAGTCATTAATTTGGAATTTAATTAGTCATCACCACTTATTGGCATGTAACTTTTGTTGATCTTGAATGGCTTTTACATGAGCACGTTTCAAGTCGCTCTTTATACTAGTAGATTTTACAACCAACCAACTACCAAATTCTCATTTACCATCTCCACCCTGACCATATAGATCTAACACATCCAACATGTCAAATATGCACATATTAGTTATTATTGTAGAAGAAACTTTATCAAAAAAAAAAAAAAAAAAAAAAAAAGCATTGTGACTTACTTTAAGCTAGATAATACACACACACCACATAATTTTGAACATTTAGATTTTCCTTTCACCTCTACCATCCTTCTATGGTTAATATGAGGTACTAAGAAAATTTTGGTGCTTAACTCCCATTAAAATTTCTCTTACAGCTAAGAGATAAACTATGTTCTTGATTAGACATTATTCACACTAGCACTAGTGTCATGACTCCACCCCTACCATATGTACACCTTCATATGCAAAACTTAGATCTAAACATGGTTTATGGAATAAAAAACAAACAGAAAAAAATCAAACCGAGCTAGAAAATGTGATTAAACATAATCGCAATGCAATAATCTTCACCTAAGATGAATAGATCATGGAAAGCACCTCCTCAATCTTTGAAAATGTTTTTAAAATGCTTGAAACTCAAACTCCTCAAGTTCTGCTGTCATAACCCTTTAAATACATATTTTTTAGGATTCTAACTCCCCATCTCTTTCTCTCTCTCTCTCTCTCTCTCTCTCTCTCTTGACATATGATCCGTATAACATCCATACAGTATGTATGGAATCTTCTAAAGATAATATTTCACTTTGTAAAATTCTTCTTCACGTTAACGGCCACACGGTCTGTACATATCCCATACGCTCTGTATTCTAGTATTAACTTGACTTTTCTTGTAACTTTCCCACAACTCCTTAAACATGTTAAACTCAAGTGACTTGTTTTCAAGTCTTCTACAAAACTTGTAAAATCACCGAACAAAGAAAAACAATACCAATTCTTAACAAAGTACCTAGAAATGATTTAGATTGACGGAAAGTGTTTATAACAGATATGCATATTGTGATGCATATCAACATCAATTGTAATAAGAATTTGAAGTGGGTAGGATCATTCATGAATGCCCGTTAAGACCTAACAACTCACTTCTAATTACTTTAACCCTTGTTTTAAAGATCCTAAACACACACACACATACCCTTTCTGAATCTTCTAGTTTTAAAAAGTTGCATCTATAGATGGTTCAACCTTTTATGTAAAATGTTTTACCTAGGTTTATATTCAACAAATCTATTAACATAATGCCTTAGAATACCATATTATGTGTTGTAGTTTTCATTGTATCATTGCTTTAGTCTTAACCCTAAAACCTTTCATTTTAGAAACTTTAACAATATACTTCCGCAGAGACTATCCTTGAACTACTTTAATAGAGAAATTTGATTTTTCTTCATGCTGATATGTTATTTATTGATATATAAAAATATAAGTGCAAGCTTTCAAGACATTTAGATTAACAAGTAAAGTTTTCACAATCCAAAACCCAAATTCTACTTTCTTTGGATATTAAAACCATTTAAAGGAAGATAAATATGGTTCACTTTATCTTTAATATAACTCCTAAACCTAATATTACCTTGAACTTCCTTATAGATTCCACTTTCATTAAGGTTCAAATCTTGGTGTATCCTCCAACACATCGATCTTACTCTCCTACACTTAACGTTCTATTTCATTTTCTACCATCATAAGGACTGAATACGTAACAAATATTAAACAACAAGCAAAGATAAATGTAATCATTAAAGTTAAAGAATAATAGTACATTTCAATATACATAAAGAACGAAAGGTATATCTCAATATATACAAAGAATGAAATGTATAATTATATATCACCCTCTTTTTTCTAAGGGTTATTGGATTTAAATAATCCCAACTATTGGCCGTTGGCCGCTGCCACTCCCAAGTATCGTTTTGGCCAATATAACTCCCAACTAAACACTTCGGTGTCTGTATCACCCGCCGTCTATGATAACCTTAACGACTTTAAATTTTTGATGACGTGGCACGCATACGTGTACAACCCTCGCTTGTGTGGCAGCTGACGTGGTTAATGCTGTGTATGTTCGACACATGTCAAACGAGTATAAATACCCCTTTCCTTCATCACTTTCACCATTTCCCCCCCTTTCCATCATCACCGATCAAGCAAACCTAGTTCCATCGTTCCCCCTTCACTGATCAAATCAACTATAATTCCATCCTTCTCCCTCCATTGCTACAACTCCATTGTTGATCTAATGAGTTCATCTACTTTTGTGTCCAGTCACAGCAGAAACCCTAAATTTATTAGGGTTGATTTGGAAGGTAATGTTTACCGCCATCACGAAGCTCTTGCTGTCCTTCGACTTGCTGGACCAAAGAGTGTTCGATAAGGTCAGCCCTTTTATGGTTGTAGTCAATGGCCTGTAAGTATTTCACTTTCACTTGATTTTTGGTTTAATTAAACGGTGTTCCACTTGTTAATACATATGGTGTTATCTTGTTGTTTAGATATCTGATTGCAAGTTTTTTCTATGGAGAGAGGACCTGGAATTCATGTTCAAAGAACAATCCAACACCTGCTTGACTGTTCAAAAGATGAGGATAAAGAATTTGGTTCTGCAGAATCTGATGCTTGTTGATGAAAACAAGAGGTTGAAGAAGGTGACAAGTGAGAAAGAGCCCAAGTGGAAGAAGGCATGGCTGATGACTCTGTTAGCTGCAGTTGTGTTGTTTGTTTTGGCTAAGTAGTTGTAGTGTGTTTGAACAAGCAGTGAATGAGTTTGTATTTTGTATGTTGAACAATTATCTTCTCTTATGTAATGTGTTTTATTAGAATGGAAATTAGACTTTGGTTAAGTTGTTTGAGCTTTTTAGACAAATGTCATTGACTATATGAGTATAATTGACACTATGACCATCATTGACAAAACTCTAAACTACATACAATAAGCTAACATCATTTCCATAATACATATTAGTTCATTAAACTTCATTGTTTACCAGAATACCAAACCATAATTGTTACAGACGGCCAACCTTAATGTCAAACATCATACAAAATGCAGTATCAAAAGACCCATACAAAAGACCCATAAAAGCATTACATGTTCATAAAACATCACAAACAAATCTAAGCTAAATTGCCTTTCCCTTGTCTATTTCTTTTTGCAGTCAACCTTTGGGAAGTTCTTTGACTTGAAGCTTGTTGACTTGACTGCTGACTTGATTGACCACCTCCAACAGTAGGAAGCGGGTCTGGTTGCTAGTTTTGTTTTCTCCCTCATGGCCTCCCCTTTTGTCTTTTTGAACTAGGTGGAACTATAACAACATTAATCAACAGTTAGTCTAAATCATCAACATGTACAAGTACAATATTACATAAGATAGTTTTGTGGTCTTACCTCCCATCTGTTTGTCACTCTCTCTACACTTCCTCTTGTTATGATCACTTGCACCACAAATCCCACATGTCATTTTAATCCCATGCTTTGTCAATTTTCCAGGTTTTTTGGGGTTTTCATGAGGATCCCTCTTTCTATTCTTCTTAGGCCTACCAGGTTGTGCCTTAACTGGTGGTGCATCTAATGGATACTCAACCTTTGGCCAGTATTTCTCACTTGGCAGTGGAGGGATTGAATACTCATAAGCTTTCATGTAAGTTTCTTTATGGTAGCACTCATCAACAAAATCTTCTGCTCTCTTGTTTAAAAAACCAGTAACAGCACAAATATGTTTACATGGATATCCCCTTAAATCCTATTTCCTACAGGTGCATGTTTTGCTAACCAGATCCACAAGCACATCATCAAATTGTCTAACTTGGAACACATGGTAACTAGATGGAAAAACCTCACATCTATAGGCTGCTCCCTTTGAAAATTCTAGTTTCTCTTGAACTTTAGGGCAAATGAATACATCTTTATTTTCCATTTCTACCCTTTTGGTTACTAGCCTACTCATCACTTGTATCCTAATATCCTCTAACATGTGTATGATGTGTTTTGATCTTGCATTAATAATAAAACCATTAAATGTTTCTGCCATGTTATTCACAATAACATCACACTTTGTATGAGTTTTCAGATAGCACCTGTTGAAACACTTTGGAACCTGTTTAAGCAAAGACTCCACTGCTTCATTACCTAATTCCTCAGACTCATAACCCTCTTCATCATCACTAGTTGATTCTGTCACTTCTACCTCCCACTTATAGTCACTGTCTTCACTGTTATCACTTGCTTCTCCTTCTACAGCCCAATTCAAATCAACAACCTCACACTCTCCATCTCTGTTCAATTCAGCTGACTTTTCATTTGCATCTATGTTCAAGTCAAATTGTGGTATACTTAGTGTGGCTGCTATAGACTGTGGTTTGGTAGGTGTAAGCCTACGAGCAGTTGTCTTGGTATATCTCAGTCTGCTTGGTGAGGTCTGCTCTGGTGATGAAGTGGGCTGGGTTTGGGTAGGTGTAAGCCTACGAGCAGTTGTCTTGGTATATCTCAATGTGTTGGGCTGTGAACTGGACTGGGCTAGTGGTGAAGTGGGTTGGGCTTGGGGTTGGGCTGTGAACTGGACTGGGCTAGTGGTGAAGTGGGTTGGGCTTGGGGTTTAATAGGCTGTGAACTGGACTCGCCTACAATTGGACCATTTTGAACAAAAACCTCTATGGACGGTTCATCAGTACTAACAACCAAGTTACACATCTCTAAAACATCACTATCACTAAGAAATTGTTTCATCTCCCCGGTAACAACATTCAAACCATACAAATAGAAATCATTAGACTTGTAACAGTTAGTTTCCATTACGTAATCAACTAGTTCAAAGTAAGAAATGTGATCAGCATCAATCTTTAATAGCTTCGAATCACCTCCAACATACGATGGTGCACCCGAGTATACTTTAACGGTGCGACCATACAAAAGACTCACATCAATGGTTCCCATATGCTTGAATGAAAACAAGAACAACTAAAATCAAAGCTAAACAATACCTCTGATGGCAAAGATTGGGGCTTGAGCCGATGGGAAGGGTTCTTCTAGTTCGAACGGGTGAAACTAGGGCTTGCTTGGAGAGTGAAGGGGGAACGATGGAACTAGGGTTGCTTGATCGGTGATGATGGAAAAGGGGGGAAATGGTGAAAGTGATGAAGGAAAGGGGTATTTATACCCGTTTGACATGTGGCGAACATACACAGCATTAACCACGTCAGCTGCCATACAAGCTAGGGTTGTACACGTATGCGTGCCACGTCATCAAAACGTTAACGGCGTTAAGGTTATCACAGACGGCGGGTGATACAGACACCGAAGTGTTTAGATGTTAGTTATATTGGCCAAAATGATACTTGGGAGTGGCAGCGGCCAATGGCCAATAATTGGGAGTATTTAAATCAAATAACCCTTTTTCTAAATCTTGGATTAACAGTATACAATATGTTTTGTTTTCTAAATTGCTAATGGGCACTTTGTCACATGCGGATACAACCTTCCTCCCTCACCCTACTCCACTTACTTTATCATATTTTACTCTACTTATTTTCCCATTAAAAATTTTATATTCTAACAGTTGGCGTTTAATGACGTGAGTATTTTAGTATTTTACATCTTGGACGTCGGATACTTTGACCATAAAAACTTAAGATCTTAGAATTCAATCATCAAATTATTTGTAGTAAACTTTTATATTTCTAGCTTTGACCACTAAAGTTTATTATTTGAAGGCTTTGTCACACCATTTTATTTTTATAGTTTCTGACAAGCCATCCCGATAACAACCAAAGTAACACGACGTTGTGTCTTGAAAAAATAACCGAACTCTCACAATTTAATACAAAGGAAAAGCTAATTTACCAAATTAATAAAACTCCCGGTGCGTAAGAGAAAAAAAAAAACTAGTTTACCAAATCAATGAAGTATAAAAAAGTATAATTTTGACTTTTTGTTGCGAATTGTGATGGTGAGAGGAGGTAAAACATAATAATTGCAAAATAAATAAAACAAAAGATAACGAAATAACAACAGACAGAGAGAAAAGAAAAAAGATAAAGATAGATACATATAGAGAGAGAAAGAAAGAGTTTTTCACAGAGAGAGAGAGAGAGAGAGAGAGAGAGAGAGAGAGAGAAGAAGGGGAAAATCACTCGAATTGGGTAAAACTGGTGTCTGTTATTATATGAGTGTTGTAGCTATGGTGTCGGACCAAGAGATTGCAAAAGCACTCGAAATTCTTCTCACTCAATCCCACCACAAATCATTCACATCCCTCGGTGACGTTGTTCATCACCTCGGAGAAAAACTAGGGTTTGATTTGTCCCACAAAGCCCTCTTCATTCGTGATCAAATCAACCTCCATCTTTTCCGATCGCAATCGCAGCCGCACTACCGCCACCAGCCCCCGCCGCTGCCGCCGCAGCCTGCCGTCGCTGCCTCCGGTGTTGTGAAAGACCACTTTGCCCTACACCACCAGCAGCATGCTCAGTATCGGTTTACGCCACCGCAGCCTCATGTCCCTCAGTTTCATCAGTCTCATTTCGCTCCTCAGCAGCAGCAGCAGCAGCAGCAGCGGCAGCGGCATCCTGTTGAGATTAGTTTTGGTAAAGGTGCACCGCCGTCGCCGGCGGTGGTGACTCCGTCGCAAATGCAGCCGGTGCCGGAGGTGAAAGCTGAGGGAGGAGGTGTTGTGCAGGATGCGGGTGGGAAATCGTCTGAAAAGCCTAAAAAAGGGTACTTCTTTGATCTGTTTGTGTGATTTAGAATCAATTGATTAGATAGTTTTTGATTTATAACAGGTTAGGGTTACGAATTTGGGGCAAATCTTTCTTTAATTGCTAGTGTTCGTTGCTAATTAGTATGATTTTACAACAGTTGTTCTTCATCGCGGGAATAATTTTATGTTTCATTTTAACGAACCAATGAATGTTCTTGAGAAGCCAATGTGGGGCTAGCCCACTTAGTAGAGGTTTTGCCTCTTAGAATGGAGGTCTTGGATTCAAACCCAAGCAATGGTGTAATTTGGTGTAGTGTAGGAGTAGAATATATTTGCTGTTCAAAAAAAAAAAAAATGAATGTTCTTGAGAATACATGCATGTTCTCTCTTTAACAGGTGTATAGTGGAGGTATTTATGACAATTTGTTCTCCAAAAATAAAATGTAACAAAAAAAGCTGTAAATTAAAATGACTTCTTTTAGTCATTCCCATCTTTGCAATAGAAATTGTGTATTTGCAAGAGAGATTATAGTTTTTGTTGATTTAATTTGTTTAAGGTGTAAAGTTTAGACCTTTCATGTATGTTTGGTAAATTATAGGCATAAAAAAAATGTCTAACAGAAATATCCAGATTCAGGTCTTTGCTGCATCGTGTTTAACGTTCTCTTGTTTTCATGTCATATCAGGGGTTCAACAGGAACCAAAAGAAGAGGTGGACCTGGGGGACTAAATAAACTCTGTGGTATTACACCTGAGCTTCAAGTTATTGTTGGCGAGTCAGCACTATCAAGAACCGATGTATGATTCACGATTTGAGTAATGCGTTATTTTAAATTAATGGTATCATGTATGATGTCGCTAAACATTTTGGTGTTATTTTGTTCAGATTGTGAAGCAGTTATGGGCATACATTAAGAAAAACAACCTCCAAGATCCAGGGAACAAGAGAAAGATAATTTGTGATGATGCCTTGCGTGTTGTATTTGAAACTGATTGCACTGACATGTTCAAGATGAATAAGCTGCTTGCCAAACATATCATCCGACTTGAGCCCACAAGTATGTAAAAAGGGGATATGAATAGTATTGATGTATTATGTAATTTAACCAGAATTTATTTTGTTGCATTTACATTATAAAATACTATATTTGCAGAAGAATCATCTCGTAAAAGACCAAAAGGCAATGTTGAACCTGCAGACGAAACTACAGATAATGCTCCTAGTCAAGTTATAATATCTGATGCACTTGCAAACTGTTTGGGTACTGAAGAAAGAGAAATGTCCGAATCAGAGGCTTTGAGACTTGTTTGGGAGTACATAAAGGTCAATAATCTTGAGGTATGGGTCAATTCAAGTCATGTTTAATCTCGACAGGCTGAATGAGTAATAAAATACCTTAAAAGTACACAGGTTATATGGGTTGAAAGTCACCCAAGTTTATTATCAAGCTTATTATTGAAATGATGTATTTTTTGTACTCCTAAGATTATACAATGTTATACCTTATAATTGAAATGATATCATTTCAGTACTCATAGAACTGTTCTGACCCATAAAAGCTACCTATTTGGATCAGGAACCAACATGATTGACCCATTTTGCCACATCTAAATTTAATAGTTCATTCGTGCATCCAGAATTTGGCTAGGCACATAGTTATCCAGAATACCCTTTATTACGAGATGCACTTAATTTTGTATCACCAAACCGATCACATGAATAGTTTCTGAATGCAAGTGATTTTAGGCTTTAAGCTTAAAAGACTGGTAGATAAGGAACTGTTGCTATCAATGTTTGGTGTTCTTTTAGCAAAATAAGGAATTTTGGTTACTTTTTAGAAATTTGTAGTGATATGTACGCCACCATGATTACCTTTCTTTTTTTGTTTGTATTAAAGTAATACAACAGCATACTTTACATTATTGACGAACTTGTTTCTTTGTCTTTCTTATCGGGTTGTTTAATAATAGGATCCTCAAAATTCGGTGATGATTCTATGTGATGAAAAGCTTAAAGAGCTTTTTGGATGTGAAAGTATTTCTGCCATGCAAATACCTGACATGGTGACCAGCCATCATTTAATCAAGCAGTAATTATATCAACTTACATGAACTGGTGCGTGTTTCTGCCCATTAAACTACTGCTTGATGAAATTACTAATGGAATTTTTTATGATTTTGGGGGTGTTTGATTTTATGTTTTGGAACTGGGTATTTGAAATGTAACAAGTTAATAACCATTTTTTTAAGTTTGGAATATTAGATTTTGCTTTTAATTGTGTGATTATTTGGGGTTTTCAGTAACAAGGTTTGGATAATCAGATACATACCAGCTAACTCATTTTCCTCTCTTTATAACCAGATATGTTAGACATCTATATATTTATTATAACCAGATATGTTAGACATCTATATATTTATCAAGACGCCTCCTTTTTTAAACAAAAGTTCCTTAAATTATCAGAATCATAAAGTGCCAAACACTTCAAACATCTGACGCATTATCAAACACTAGAGTATACAACTTCTTTTACTACAGTAGATTATCTGACATTCAACATCATAAAATCAGTTTTGAAATACACATCCAAACACCCCCTACCTTTGCCATGTGGTGTATATGAAGCCGCCACTATAGTTTGACTTCTGGTTTTGATTATTCCTTCATGTTTACTTCTTTCAGATATGCTAAGGAATTCACCTTCTAATAGTTAATGGTTTGTCTGACTGAAGGAAGTGGTAGGTCTTTTTTTCTAATGTTTTAGTGTTTTATGGTTATGCTGACATGGTTAGATGTTAATCGAGTCGCAATTTGCTTTGTGTAAAACCCGAATGAAATATGTCCGTGGTTTCAGTTTCTTGATCTTATGTTTAGTTGTTTCCCCTATGTAAATGCCTAACTTTGGACACAATGTAGTTTGACTAGTCTTTAGTGTAACCTTCTTTGAATCTTTTGTATGATTGCTCCATTTTGCTTGTGTTTTTTCCCAAAGGACCAGATATATGATACAAATATACAATGATGGATGATGATCAAGTATGAAGGATGCATGATCCTTATATCATTCATTATGTAAATATGAATATGTATCCCAGGTTTTACCTTTTTCATTTCTTTCAAGAAGCTCATGCGCCATATATTTGGTTTGAACAAAGCAAGCCTCAAGCATGACGTGACCTTGGCGGTGAGGAAATCGGTTCAAATGGCCTGAGGTGGCATGATCGCATGAAGCAGCTGGAGGCGTGCGCTTGAGGCACTATAGGCGGGTCAATGGAGAGAAGTAAGAAAGCAGATATGTTTTCTTTGTTTCTGTTTTTAAGTTGGTTGTAAAAAGAGTGACTATAGTTTTAACTTCAGAACTAAGAGTAAAAAGAAAGTTATAATTTTACTATTATATCATTTAAATCTTTTACTTAAACTAGTTTGGAAGAGTAAATTTGGAAAGTGAAAGATTATTAAAATTAGGGTTATTGGATTTTAATAATCTCAAGTTTCATTTATTGGCCGGGATTAATTCCAACTCAGTAAATGTTTGTAGACACTCCCAACTTTGAATTTATTTTCCTCTAACGATCTTTTACTAACTGAGAGTTAACATCTGTTAGTTTTTTTGATAAAATGGGCCAACATTGAGCCATTTTTCAACTGCGTCGACGCCCAGCCTCCATCAAGTCTGTTTTTCGGTGTCTAGCCTCCAACGTCACCTGAAATCTACCTCGAATAAGTTAAGTGGTTCAGATCAGAAGTTGAAAATTGACGGGTTTTAGGGTGCAGAAGTTTCAGATTGACGCACCAGATGATTGATTTTAACTTACTGCTTACTATTTTGGCTATATAAACAGTCCAAGTAATCAAAAAACTAACGGTGTTAACTCTCAATTAGTTAAGGATCGTTAAAGGAAAATAAATTTAAAGTTGGGAGTGTCTGTAAACATTTCCTGAGTTGGGATTAATCTCGGCTTATAATAAAAGTTTGGATTATTAAAATATAATAACCCTTAAAATTATTTATTTCGCTTTCTTTCCCTTTCTTCTGATTTGGGAGGAAAGTCAAGTAGAAAGATTGTTAATAAAATCTTTCATCAGCTTCCTTCCACTTATCTTGTTAAGAAAACTTTCAAATACAAATAATTTTCACTTTTTTCGCTTCCTTTCATTTTTTTCTTAAAAAAGCCTTGGGAACATAATGTTATTTAGGTGCCTCTCCTTATGGGTTGTAAGTAGTTCATTTATTGGCCTCCAAGAACTTTATGCTATCAAATTTTTGTGTTAGAGTTAAATTTGATTTTGCTCCTTGAAATTTGATAAAAATAATTATTTTTTTTAAAATATTAAAAATATCAATTTACATCCAAAGGTTTTATAAGTTTTTTCAATTCAATACAAAAGTTTAATAAGTTGTTTCAAATTGAATACAAAAAATAAAAATTTTGGACTGAAACTGATACAAATGATTAAACTTTTGGACTGAAATTGATGTTATGAAACTTTTGAAGGAAAATAGTTATTTTTGTCAAATCTTAGAGAGTAAAATTGAAACTTTTGGAGGAAATGGTTACGGCCTCCAAGAACTTTATGAGTTAATTTCAACCTTAACAAATACAAAATCATCCATCAATTACACTTGCTAACGAGAGAAGTAGGAACATTATATAAATTTAGTAACTAGACAATATCAAATCCTATTTAAGTTACCATCATTAATCCGTGATATCATTTTGCACAGGTTGTTTGGGGTGTTCCTTGAACATATCTTTTCGCTCGTGTATTCGACAAAATCTTTAATCTCACTTGTGTATGGAAAGAACTACTTAATATCATGTTGTTGGGTTGTGAAGGCTTTGGTCGAGCCAGGTTATGCTCGGGCTTGAGCTTGTTTTAGCGATAGAATTAGCAGGTTCACGGGCCTAGGCTATTGTGTTTTTTTTTTTTTTTTGTTCTTTCTTGGAGCCTAAAAGTTGCCTTAATTACTAACCCTAATCTAGCATTATAAATAGACTTGTGATTTAATTGTATTTTCGAACACAATAATAATAAAAACCTTAGTTGTAGGGTGCACGTAGGTCACATCGACCGAACCACTATAATTCTCTTAAGTCTACCTTTTTTATGCAATTGTGTGTGTTTGATTGCTTCTGCTAAAACCTATTCTGATTGTGATACCTAACACGTGGTATTAGAGCTTAGGTTCGGAAACCCATCAGGTTTAGACACTGAAATTGTAGGAGGCTGTTGAGAGGGATGTGGTGCCATCAATTAGTCGTGGTTTGGCACAGTTTTCTTGTTGATTTGTTGGTCTTAGGTGTTGATCGTTTGTGGAGTTTGCGATTTAGGAATCTTTTGGAAACCCTAGGGTCGTCATAAGACGGTAGAAGAAGGGGGTTGTTCGGGTTCGTTTTTCCTTCGTGATTCGTGATTAGGTTCCTGTATTAAACCCTTGAAGTCGCTAATATTACTCTCGGTTTTGCAGGCGAAGTTCTGGTTTAGGTATCTTTGGGTTTTAGGGTTTATTGGAGGTGTGTTTGGTTTTGGTTAGCTTTGGTTCTTTGGTTTTTCGTCAAAGGTTAATCCTTTCTCAAGGTGTTCATCAAGTGTGGTCTATGTTTCTTGATTGTTTTCGTTTCTCATTTGCAATAGCTGAAGACGGGAGGGTCTGAATGGAGAAGCTTAACTAACTGATTTTGCTTGGTGGAAGATGCAAATAGAAGCATTGCTTGGTAAAAAAAATTTGGATGTGGTATTGAAAGAAAAGCCTGCTAGAATGGAGAAAGCTGGAGAAGCAGTTGGAACTCAAAGGACAAGAAGGTTAGAGGGGCTATTAAATTGGCTTTGACGATGAGCGTTAATTTTAACGTTATGCATGAAACCACGGCTCATGGTATGATGACGGCTTTTTCAAATATTTATGAAAAGCCATTTACAACCAATGAGGTTTTCTTTATAAGACAGTTATCCATGACTCGAATCAATGATGGAGCTTCATTTACGAATCACATTAATGATTTCAACTCAATCATGTCTAGGTTAGCTTGTGGGCATGAAGTTTGATTATGAGACTCAAGCTGTAATACTACTATCGTTTTTGCTTGATAGTTGGTCTGGAACTATAACGAGTGTTACTAGTTTTGTGAAACTGATGGGTTAACATTTGAGGGGTTCTAGACATTATGCTAGGTGAGGAAATTTGCCGGAAAAGCACCGGTGGCGAATCATCTTCTAGGTTATTATATGCTGGAAGTGGAAGGGTAAATATAGGAGTAGTGGGAGATGAGGGAAGAGTCCGTCTAGAGCTCGAAAGAATGTGAAGTGCTGGAGTTATGATTGGACTGGGCATGTTTAGAGTCAATGTCCAAAGTATAAATAGGAAAAATTTGGTGAGGTAAAGACTACTACTAAGGATGACTATAATGATGATGTGTTACTACTCAAGGCTGAAAATAATATGGACTCTTGGGTTATGGATTTTGAATCTTCATTTCACACCTTGTATAGCAGGGAGATGTTGGTGAATCTAAAAGTTGGTAACTTTAGGAAGGTACAAATAGTAAATGGTAATATTCTTGATGTTATAGGTATAGGTGATGTTAATCTATTAACTCTATTGGGAACCTACTAGAACTTGAAGAATGATTGGGTGATTCTAGCTTTGAAAAGAAATTTTATCTCTATCAATCAAATTGATGAACAGGGACAAGAAGGAAAGTTTGGTGAAGGGAAATGGAAGGCAACTAAAGGAATCTAGTTATTGCTCGTGGAGACAAGGATCATTATACATGATGGAATTACTTGCTAAGGAAAGTATGATCATTCCTCAAAACAAAGTTGGGTTTGATGAGTCAAAGGGGCAAAAAAAGACTCCATTTGCAAGACTAAAGCCGGGTGCCAAGGTGATTCAAGTTGAGCGTAATCGGATATTCAAACCATGTTAGGGGTTTGGTGATAGTGGGAGTGCAGGGTGTGTTTCGGGTATATTCACAAAACAACGTTGGTTTTAAATGGCCTTTGCTCTACTCTGATTGATAAATTCTCTCTTATGTTCCCTAGTTCATTAAAGGAGAGAAAAGAAAGGAAGTGGAAGGAAAGAAAAAACAGTTGTGTTTCAGAGTTTTTTTTAATGCAAGGAAAGTAAAAAAGTTGTGTTCCCGAGTTTACTTATGTAAGGAAAAAAGAGAAATGGAAGGAAAATGAAGGCTAAAATCAATCCTTTCAAATTGAAAGGAAATGGAAAGAGAGAAATGAAAGGAAAGAAAAGAAAAGAAAGGAAAAGAAAAGAAATAAAGTGTTTTCTTTCTTTTCTCTTGTTAAGTAAACTTGGGAACACAACGTAAATGAGAAGAGTGCCGGGGTGCAACTAGATGTTATGATGAAGTCTTAACTGTTGGAATTGACGCTCGAAAGACTTTAGATATGAAAGTACCGAAGTTATTGGATCTGGATTATTTGGATGGTGTTTGTGGACTTTTGTAAAGCCTTCAAGCGGGAGATTTTGGGTTGTGAAGGCTTTGGTCGGGTAAGGCTAGGCTCGGGTCTGTTTTAGCTATAGTAACAGTAAGGCAGTTTTCCCTAGGTTGTTGTGTTTTTTTTTTTTTTTTTTTGTTATTTCTTACAGCCTAAGAGTTGCCCTAATTACTAACCCTAATCTAGCATTATAAATAGACCATGATGTAATTGTATTCTCGAGCATAATAATAGTATAAACCCTAGTTGCAAAGTGGACATAGGTTACCTTGACCGAACTATTATAATTTGCTTGTGTCTACTTTTTTTCTTTTGTGTGATTGTGTATAATTAATTGCTTTCGTTGGAACCTACTTTAATTGTGATACCTAACACATGCTTTTTTTCTTTAGAATCTTTTGTTTTTTTACGGGTGGTGAGACAAAATCATCGTCGGATATGTCGTATGCAACTAAAAACACATTAAAAACATTGCAAAATCATTACACACTTAACGGTTGAACACACTATTGCAACTGAATGTATTATTATCAAAACGCTACCTAAACAGCCACAAAATCATCTATTCATTACTACCTTTGTTTAAAAAGTGAGAACAATTTATACTTACCTTTAGGAATGAGCAAATGGTACCAAATACCGAAACCCAATTGGTTGTGTACCGGTACCGAATTTACTGTACCGAATTATTTTAGTTACCAATTCGGTACCCAAATTTGGTGTTTTCGGGATCGGTATTTGGGTTCGGTACCAGTTTGGTGTGGTATCGGTGTTTAACATATTTTTACCTTCAAATACTATACGGACCCGTACCGTACAGGTACCGGTATCAAACCGTACAATATTGAGTATTTTCGGTATTGGTACCGGTACTCAATTTTGGTGATTTTCGGGATCGATACTTTCGGTTCAGTACCGTACCAATACCGAGCTCATCCCTACTTATGCTATAACTAATTTATTGTTCATTAATATATTTCTATACAAACTCAAAGTAGGTTTTCAATATATGTGCTAATCAGTTATAAAATATAGGATTCAAACTGATATTTGTCTCAAGATAGTAGTTTTTGGATGCGTGCATACTTCTTTCGATTCACAATTAAATATGGTAAGATATCTATCTATTATAATAAAAGAAAATTTTAATGCGTCACAAATCGAAATATTATGCTTCCTCATATTCATTTTCTTGTCTCTCTCTCTCTCCTAATAAATGATAATACTAAATAAAAATATTATTAATTAAGATATTTCCAAATTAAAAGCTAGATATTGTAACAATTATAAACTAGATTTTTATATAAAAAATAAACAAACTTTAAAAAATATAAGATACATATATTTTCTTAAATAAATTTTTTTTTTAAAACCACCTTTTTTTTTAGGGTGACTTAAATAGTTAAAATTATATTTAAAAAACAAAATATAAAAAAATAATCTTATAAAATAAAAGTTTAAGATGATATTATTGTTGTTTTACTTGAATTACTTATTAATAAATAACTCAATCATACTTTATTTAGAAATATTATTTTATAATTTTTACTATAAACTATTTAATATTTTATTAATTTAATATGTATATTACATGGGTTACTGATTGGTTATATTACATAGGGTACTTATTAATAAATAAGTCATTCTTTGATAATAAAATGCACAATCTAAATTTATTAAAATGCATCTTTCTATTGTAATAAAAGGGTATCTAGAAGTGCTATGTGTCAACACCACATTCATTTTTATCAAAATTTTCCCGCTTCTCTCTCCTTTTAAATAACTATAATAATTACTAATAATATTTTTTTATTATTTTTAAATCAATAATAGTTTTTTTAATAAATTAAAAAATAGATCTATTTACTAATAATATTTCTATAGAAACAAACTTTTACAAAAGAAAGCTTTCTAAAATATCAAACTTTTTTTTATAAAAATATGAAATACTTTAAAATTAGTTTTTCAAAAAGTAAAATTTTATAAACAAAAATAAATTAAATTGGGAGTTATAGTAAGGAAATATTTAAAAATGATATATTTTTTTAAATGGTTAAAATGTTTAATTTATTTTTTAAAAAATACAAAAAAAAGTTTAAAAAATTGATATTATTATTTTATTACTTATAATTCTTACTCATACATAAATTTAATCATATTTATCTTAAAATATTATTTTTAATTAATTAATTTTTATTATATTTAATATTTTATTTATTTTACCCGTGTGATACACGGGTTTACTATAGCTAATAGTTACATATAATCAGATGCTCCCTATAGTGCTTAAAACACACACCTCAGATTTTAATCAAACACACCCTCATTGTGTTTCACTTACCATACCATCATTGTGGAGTTTCTTTTTTTCCAAAATGGTGTTTTTGTAAAACTTATTTACCAAAAAGGTGTTGTTTTAAAAATATTTATCAAAATGGTGTTTTATTTATGAAATCCAAAAAAATCTCATTTGCTAGTTTCTCTCTCATAATTATATTAGGTAACACGCATCTTAGATTTTAATCAAACACACCCTTACTATGTTTCACCTACCATAGCATCACTGTGTTTAAAACAACAATTCCCATAGCCCGATTTTAAAGCTACAAACTAACTTTATTAAAATGCTTAATAACAAAGGGTTATGATTTTAATAATCCCAACTTTTATTTATTGGCCATGATTAATCCTAACTCAGGAAATATTTACAGACACCCACCCCCAACTTTCAGCTTATTTTCCTTCAACAATCTCTTACTAACTGAGAGTTAACACCATTAGTTTTTCGATAACGTGGACTGTTTATATGGCCAAAACACTAAGCCGAAAGTTAAAATCAACCATCTGATCCGTCAATCTGTAACTACTGCACCCAAAAACCAGTCAATCTCCACCTTCTGATTTGAACCACTTAACTCATTCGAGGTAGATTTAAGGTGACTTTGGAGGCTAGACATGTGAAAAAAATAGTTTAACGTTTGGCCCCATTTCATGAAAAAAACTAACGGAGGTTAACTCTCAGTTAGTAAGGGATCGTTGGAGGAAAATAAATTTAAAGTTGGGAGTGTGTTCAAACATTTCCTGAGTTGAGATTAATGCTGGCCAATAAATGAAACTTAGGATTATTGAAATCCAATAACGCAATAGCAAATATACAAACACATGTGAATAATAGTCTATGCCTAGAATTTATCTATCTTTCCGGCATTTATTCCGCATTTATTCCTAGCTCATCTAGTCATGTTTACCTGAAAAGTTTAAAAAATCATATGTCAGCATAAAAGCTGATGAATAAATCTAATAAACACAAAATAGTTAGGCATAAACATGACTAAACTGTTTAATTACAATTTTATAATATCTACACACTTACTGGTCTATTTCAACTATGGTGTTCACTCTCCATATATACTAGTCTTTTTGCTAGACTAATAATGGGACCATCCGAATCATTGTTATTTAACTGTGTCCGAATCAACCCCAGTATAGGATTTTCACATATCCCTAGAATATTAATTGACCAAACTATATATATATATTTCTAGTCTAAATGTTGCATTCGGTAGTACCTTCATGTGTTTAATATATTAATCTCATTTTCAAATCGTTAAATCATTTGTATGGTTTTGAAAGTTTTAAATATATTCATCTTTTTAGTTAAATGGTTTCTAAAATAAGCCTTACGATCCTAAATTGGGTTGTGACTTGACTAATAATCGACTAGTCTCGTCTTTGGATTTAAACAACACCTCCTTACACGTGCTTCAAAGTAGAATGAGATTTTAGCAACATTATAACGCGTATAAGCGGGTATTAAGGTAGTAGAATTCTAGAAAGAAAAAAATTTTAGTGAGAGAAAAGATCACGTGAATGTTGCTATTCATAGGCTACTCATGAGGTCCTTCATCGCCGCTAAGCCAAGTAGTCACGGTCCATGACCACCCTAAGGTTCGCGAGTCAACATGAAGCATGTTTGTTAATGGTAAGACTTATTCATATTATCGGTAGCGGATCGTTACGAGAAGAGTGGCGGTCCGCCATAATGCTAAGTCATTCAACACGTGTCAATCTTCATGGTTAGTTACTTAACACGTGTCACCACCAAGGTGACCCTTATCCTACTTACTTAGCATACCGTTATCAACTATGGTAGCAGTCTGCTACCAAGTCATTAATTCTTTCCCGGACTTCCTTTCTATGTCAGATCGTAATGCTCTTTGATGGAGGTCTGCCATCACCCTACTTTCTTTAATTTTTATTTTCTTATATTTTCAAAATTTTTCATGAAATTCCTTAACCATTCTATGGATTTTTCAATTCTACCAATTAATCTCTTAACCATTCTATGGATTTTTAATGACTCATCCATATAATTTCTTCGAATGAAGATCTCTCTCAACAAAGTACAACAAAATACAACAATTTAAAGCTAGAAAATGCACAAATCAGATTTAAAATACAACTTTGATAACATATAGTATTAACTTTTAAACATTAAAATTCTCTTTATAACATACGATATCACATACCAATTAATACTATCTATTTCATATTAATTATGTGATTACTCGTGGTAAAAGCTTCTTTGATGCCAATATGTGGTACGTACAGTTAATTGTAGAACATTTAAATCGTGTTACATATGTTCAAGATCAAATATTTTTAATAAACCTGGAATCTAAATGATCGTTGTGAGGTTTGATGTGTGAGGCTAAACGTTCCTATATGCTCAACGGAAGCTCCTATAAGTAAAAGTAGAGAGTTGATGTTACTGATTTGGTAGGAGAGAGGGGTCGATAACAGGGTAGCTACGTTTACCATAACTTGATTTATATTAGGCAACAATCAAAGTAGTACAAGCTCTTCAAGCGTAGTCGTACAACTCTTCAAACCTACTATTATTTTTATACTAGGTTAGTACCCCGTCTATTACACGGGTTGAATATATAAATTATTAAATAATTAGTAATAAAATTTATAAATTATAAAACTATGCTTAAAGATAAGATATGATTACAATTGCTTATAAATAGCTACTTTAAGTAAATAAATAATAATATATTTTTCTTAAACTTTTGTTTTATAAAAAATTTATGGTTTGTAAATATTTAGTTTTAAGTAAAATGATTTTTTTTAAAAAGTTCGTTGTTTTTTTGTTTTTAAAAAGTGTGTTTTTAATTTAAAATAAATAGATTTTCAGTTTATTAAATTATACATTTTTAAATTTGAAAATGGTATGAGTAATATTATTAGTATTCAATATTAGTATTAATAATAGAGAGAAATGAGAAAGTTAGTATGATGAGGCTTACGATTGCGTCACGTATTATCTTATTTTTTCCTTATTATAAATAGATTGATAGACAAACAAATAGATAGATATACAGATAGATAGGCTAGAAACCCATTTATTAAACGGATTATAGTTAGTAATAAACATAAAGATTTACAGTACGATATTTTAATAAAAATATGAATTTTATATACGTAATAGTTCAAGAAAATAAAACATATATATTATTTTTTTTAACTCTCTTATATAAATAATATATAGTTTCATTTTTAAACATTCGTATGAAGATTCTTTTATAAGAGAATTCATTTTTAAAAAAATTTTGTTTATTAAAAACTCTGGTTTGTAATTATTCTAGTTGTTTTAATAAGATTGATTTAGAAAATTTCATATTTTTATATTTTTTTAAAAAAGGCCGGATTTAAAATATTTTGTTTCAAAAAGGTTTAGTGTTTTTAAAAATTTCATATTATATAAATTTTTTTTATTAGTTCTATTTAATTAAAAAATTGTGATTTTTATTTTCTTAAGAAAATCTAACTTTAAAAAGATACATTGATTTTAAAAAATTTAAATGAGAGAGAAAAATAATGCAATTAATAAAATTGATCTTTAATAAGAGAGAGAAATTAGTTTTAATATTTAAATTACAATAATACCCTTTTGGGGGGAAAAATGAGGTGATAATGTCTAAAAGAATGAAAAATGCCAAAAATGTAGGCTAAGAGAATGACATGTGGCTTTAGAAAGCTTGCTTTATTAGAATCCATAGATTATAAGTATTTTTCAACATATTATGATCTTCAAGCGTAGTGGTACACCATTGTGTCATTCTTAGTTTTATCTATGTATTGATAAAGTTACTATTTAATTCTAACTCACATCAATATAATATGGGGTATTGCTTTGTACACCATCGGTTTGAAAGTTTACACCAGACAGAAGGCAAACAACCATTTGTCAAGCTGTAAATGGTTGTTTGCAGGTCGGTTGTCAGTGTTGTGATTTAATAAAGCAAACGACCGCATTTAATGAAGTAAATGATCGCATAGTAAATGATAAACGACCGTTTATCATTTTTTAAATTTTTTTTCTTTTACAGTCTTTTTGTATGAATATATATTATATTATATAATTCAAAATTTTTATATGTATATATATCATGTAAAACTTTTATATATAGCTTCTATCATATATTTTATTATAAATTTAAGAAAAAATTTATATGTAACTTTTAATTTATATTTATAAAATTTATTCTAGACTTTTTTTATGTATGTATATATATACTATATTGTATAATTCAAAATTTTTATATGTATATATTTTGTAGACTTTTTATTTATATAGTTTATAACATATATTTTATTATAAAATTTAAGAAAAAAATTATATGTAACATTTATTTATAGAGTTTATATTATATTTTATAATATAATTTAAATAATTTATATATGTATATAACTATATAACTTAACATATTTGATTTATATTATTAGAAATAAAATAGATAAATAAATCAAAAAATAAATAATTTTTGAACTTTATAATATTAAAACTTAAAAAATTCAAATGAGACTAATATAATCTATATTCAAACGACTAACACTTATACTTTGAAATATATACTAATAATATCTTTGATTCTCTTCTCATAAATTCTTTCCCATGCATCCGCATTATTACTTTTGTGAAAATTCCACAATTACGATATAAGAGGCATTGGATATTCATCCTATAAGCGCACGAGACGTAATGATATCCGTACACATATGCAATAGTAATTAATTGGTGGTACATGAGTATGTGCGGACCTGTCTAGAGCGGAAAATAATTCGCATTTTCAGTGAGAGATAAGCATTGAAGAATTACATTAAACTTGTTGGTGATCAAAATTTCTGTGTAAGGCATAAGCATCCAATATTGATTAGAAGCCAGAACCGGTTGTTGCCATGATAAAGTAAGCTATGTCTCATCATATGAGCCAGAAAAACAATTCTATATAAATTAGAATTGTTGTGTCACTCGTTTAAAAGCTCAATCATACATCATGTTCAACCAATATTCTTTATCGAATCCCAAGGAAAAGGAATCGCACGGGACCCACAGTTACCATCACTGTCTACATTATGTTTATGTGATGGAAAAACTTTGGAATCTATGTTAGTATAAGGTGGTGATATAGAGATGATTGAGTTGTGTTATCTACGTATAAACAGTGTCTCACGGAGCTCAACCCCATAATGTATGATTGAGCAGATCAGGTGAAGGGTCTGGTTTGTTTTGATTTTGAGATTTGAGTGTTGGCTATCCACGAGTATTTTTACACTGTAGGCTCGTTAAGATTTATGTCGCTAGGATCTCGTATGCCTTTTATCCTTTCTAACTTGTTCTTTTTCATCGTAGATTTTTTTTGTTTCTAGTAAGCTTCTTTAAACATGTCAAGCTTGTCATCACATTGAATATCTTCTTCAACTTGGTTCAACTAGGGCTATTCACGAATCAAAACGAATCAAACACAACTATGCTCGAACTCGGTTTGGTTCAAATTTTCTAATTCGAGCGCAAATTTCATGCTCGAAGTCGATTCGGTTTTAATTGAGCGCAAATTTAATGCTCAAATCGGTTTGTTTTAAATAGAGTGCTCGGTTTGCTTAGTTTCTTGTTATAATTTAAAACAAAACTAATAATTCATGCAAGAGTGTCAATTTTCAAGTTCCAACCGAAACTCAACAAAATAACAAAAAACCATACAACTATCGGAGGCAGGGGTGCGAGGTCGAACTGTCGCAAGTTGGATTGCCGGAGGTCAAGGGTCACAACTTGGAGTGCCGGAGGTCGAGGGTAGGGGTGTTCATCGGATCGGATAACGGATTATTCGGATTATTCGGATCGGATTATTCGGATATGAAAATTTCAGGACCCCATCCGAAATCCGATCCGATCCGAATAAGGATATCTCTATCCGATCCGAATCTATCCGAATTCAATTCGGATCGGATTCGGATATATATCCGAATATATCCGAATAATCCGAATAAACTAAATAACAAAATTTTTTATTTTTTTATTCTTAATTTTTTTTTGCTAATTTTTATTCTTAACATTTTATAAGTTTAAAATCATAACAAAAGATATAAAATATGAAAATACAAATTTGATGTGAACCCAAATTAAAACTTAATAGCTAATTATATAAAACCCGAAGATTATAATCTCTAATTTAGAAGAACAATCGATTATTGTATAATTATTTAGGACTAGATGACTAAAATGTGTTAATATTCTTTAATATTGAGTTAAAAATATAATAGGCAGTTGGCTAATGAGTATTAGGCTAAAAACATAGTTGAATTCTTATTCGTATTAATCGGATATCCGAATAATCCGAACAATCCGAATAAAAAAATTATGAACTCCGAAATCCGATCCGAAATCCGAATAAGGAATTCGGATTCGGATGAGATCCGATCCGAATATCCGAATAAGAATTCGAATCGGTTTATTCGGATTTGGATACGGATCGGATTTCGGATATTTTCGGATATCAGATTTTTTGAACACCCCTAGTCGAGGGTTGTAGGTCGGTGTGCTGAAGGTCAGCGGTCGGTAGGGAGGTGGGGTATTTGGGGGCCGTCTAGTGATGGTGAAATGGTGAAACTGTGAAAGGGTTTTGAAATATAAAATGATAATTTCAGTAGAGGATTAGGGGTTATACATTTAGGGTTGTTGATTTTTTGACTAAATAATTAAAATAGTGGTAATTGGTAATTAACTAAATAAATTAACAAATATGTAATATATAAAAACTAAATTAATAAATAATTCGAGCGAAACCGAGCGAGCGTACCTTTGCTCGAGCTCGGTTCGTTTTCAAACCGAGCCGATCCTTTTGGTTCCTTTACAACCGAGCCAAAATTCGAATAAGCAAAAATCTGAGATTTTTTCGAACGAGTTGGAGCGAGTTTAGAGCGTTGAGTTATTTGAAGAGCCTTAGGTTCAACAATACCGGTGAAAAGTCAAGCCTATTCCAAAAGAAATCTATCAAATGTAGTGGAATGGGTTCACCTGCATTTAAATAGCGTGAGATTTCACAAACACATGGTAAAACGCTACGAGTACAAATATGACAGCTACAACCTGTGATTGGTATTGAATCTCATTGACTCGGCTCAGCTCTCCAACTAATATATCTAGAGTTTCAAGACAAACATTAATTATCAATAGTATTGTTGTGTAAATGTTGTATTTTAATCCAGCTTTCCTCAAAGCTTGCTTTTATTTGTGTTTTCTATAAACAGACTATATTGTTTATAATTCTTAAATTTATCTAAATTTGACTTGTCGAAAATCAGATGTTTCTTTAACAAAGCATGTTGGCTCTCTACCCAGTTTCTTGTTCGTTTTCTAAAATTTAGATGTTGATCAATACATGCAGACATAAACATCTATTTATAATTTTGCAACTAGTTTACATCCAAGTAATTAAATGTATCTGAAAAGTTATATAAATAGACTAGGAAAATACTTTGATGCTTGTTCATTAACTCTGACTGCAATCATGTTCGATTTTCATAGTAAGCTTCAATTGTTGGAGATTGAAGCAACATTGTCTAGTAATACATAAATTTATCCCATTCAGCCTGAGACTTGAAAGATGGTCTGGAATGCTTTTTGATGTTCTCTTGTATGTGATATCTGTAAATTAATGAGGTTCTTTAGGGGAAAAAAACTTGACATGCATTCATTAGAGCCAATTCTTTCTATATGTGACTATGACACGTGGTAATATATAGCCATTCAGTGTCTTTCTCAGACAATTTAAAGCCCCCTTAAAGTTCTTTTCTTTTCTCATTTCGTATAAACACGAAAGCTATACAAAATGTCTTGTTTGTTGAAGTTAAGCCAACAATTTGAAAAAAAGGGAGGCGATACCTATTCATCTTGTACGTGCAATCTAAAAAAAGCACATGTGAAAATGCACCTCATATTTTTAATGAAGTTGGATTGACAAAAAATAAACCATTTAGTTGATTTGACTCGTCATCTGTAGTAAAATCATAGATGTATGCATCCATATGCAAAGATTGCACAAGTGCTTTCATAGGGGTGATTCCATCTTTATCTGCCTTTCGTATTCTTGTCCGTGCATTATACACGGTTTCAATTGTGGAGACTTTTTTATTATTAATTTCTTTTAATGCCGTAAGAATATCACTTGGCTGCATATTCTTTCTTGTAAGGTCTTCCACCAATGCATACTCCTCTTTAGACAACATTTTTGCATAAGCATGACCCTCTAAAAATTTAGAAGGTTCATGGTTATGTTGGTCACGTACACACAACATCTTCTACATGATATTTTGCTATAAGCTGAAGTAAACATCCTGTCTTCTTTGTGCCTATATGTGTGGTTAAATCTAATATTGACTTGTATACACCACCACAATCACAAATAAGGATTGCCTTGCTGACGAAGCCGCCTTCTTCATTCTTTATGTGAGGATAACGTATCCAAGATTGCGTATAATGTTTTGCACCCAATCCATCAACTTCTTTCTTGTTTGGTACACCCAATCATTATGGAATTGAGACATTATAGAGTTGAATATGCTAATATGAATTGCGAATGAATTGTGAATTATGAATCGTAAATTTATAGACATATTGACATTCACTTCTAAATCAAACAACTTGCAATGAATTGTTCAATTCTGATAGTGTGGATTCATATAAATTTTTTGGATTCACTATATATGTGAGGTTGCACGGTCTCCTGTTAATCAAACAAAATAAAAAAACAAATCCTTCTTAGTCTCCCCACCATTGGTAATCCTAAGTCCAACAATAATATGACCAATGACGCGATGAAGATATCAATACAACGGATCATTCATGCTTGCGGGCTTTTGTTTTATTATTAGGCTCATAATAACTTTCACCAATTTCTTGCCAAAACAATGCAATATTATAATATTCAGGTAATTACGTAAGATCATTCAAAAATCAGATTGATAAGTCTCTTGAAATGTGTATAAACCAATCTAAACAACAAACTGGGCCACAGAAAAACTACGTGGCACCCCCGAGCGCGATTTCGATAGCATTTTCGTCACCTCTAAATGACAAATAAAAAATTATAAGTTAATAAAAATCAATTAAACATCAATGACATTAGGTTATATAATCTCATTAAATTAACATACCTATATACGGTTGTTCGAGTTGATATTAAACGTGAAGAAAAACGTTAAACAAAGCTTTTTTATATTGCGGGCCGCAAATGACAAAAAACTTTCTCCACGGCTTATTCATCATGTTACGAGCACAATTAAATTCCCCGATGTTCCGTAACAAGTTTCAAGATATCGAACGTGACGGCTTGAATTTTTTATATAAAACATGTCTTTTATATTCAACTGATCCTTGATGAAACTAATGACAAGGGCGATTCGAAACATGAACTGACGTCGTATCTTGACGTGAACTTGAAACCATTATCCCCCTATTATAATAAAAAGATATCTTGGGAGGACACATATCAGATTACTAGAGCACCTGTGACTTTTTGTCCTGCCCATTTGTCCGCTTATTTTGGCAAGCGTGACCTATCTTCGGGTTGGACCATCCAACTTCAGCAAACCTACACAGGGTTCTACCTTAGAACTTTGTTTTGGTATCATCTCTAACTCGTGTCCAGTGTTTTCACGACCGGATCGGACTGGCCGGTCCGACCGGGATTCGGTTGGTCCACCGGTCCGATCCCCCCCAAATCGTTTTCAGCAAGTTGAACCGGCCGGTTCGAACCGGTTTGGCGGTTGAACCGGGAACCGGGAACCGGTTCGGACCGGATTTTGTATTTTTTTTATTTTTTTGATTTTAATGGGTAAAAACGGAGTGTTGAACCATATATTAGTGTGTTTGATATAAAAATATAGTTAAGTTTTATATATAACTATAAAATACATATATAAATTACTTATATTTAATTATATATATAACTATATATATAATGTACTATATATATAATTATGACGTCATCCGGTTCTTAAATCCGGTCCGACCGGTCCGACCATCAAACCAGTAAGGCGTCCGGTTCGACGTCCGATCCGGTTCTGAAAACATTGCTCGTGTCCCTCCGTCTGTCTTCCCCTTTCAACACCCCACTTCCCAACCCTAAACCGTTGTTTGCCGTCAACACAGATCCGATAGATTCAAAAGCCTACTGTTTCAGGTACAATTTTTTCATCTTCTTTTGTGTTGCTATCGATTCCATAGATGATAGTGTTGATATGTACGTTTGTTGTCAGTGGGCAAACAACATGAACCAAGGTATTACACAGGTTCCGCTTCCTGTGCCTCTGAGGCTAGAGGCTAGGGTTCAACACGATTGGGGATGGGGTGATGGAGGTGCCTGTGTACATCGACTAATAGGTGTTTTCGGCCACCGGTGGTTCGCCGCCCATCTTCAGGGCAATAAAAGATGGGCCCATGAAAGACCTATCGCCGCCCGAAGATCCTAGAATCATGAAGAGGTTAAGGGGTTAATTTTGACGCCAATCCTCAGCAGCACTTAATTAATCGATTGAATTGGATGCAATTTCAAACCCTAAACCGTTGTCGCCGTCAACACCGATCTCGATAGATTCGAAACCCTACTGTTTCAGGTACAATTTTTTCTTCTTCTTTTGTGTCGCTATCGATTCCATAGATGATAGTGTTGATATGCATGTTTGTTGTCAGTGGACGAACAGCATGAACCGAGGTGCACAGATTCCGCTTTCGATGCCTCTGAGGCTAGGGTTCAACACGATTGGGGATGGGGCGACGGAGGTGTCTGTGTACATCGACTGCTTGGTGTTTCAGACATAGGGGTTAATTTTGATGACCGTCTTCAGCAACGCTTAAGAAATCGGTTGAATTGGATGCAATTTAAAACTGTTTGTGGAGTTTTATTATTAAAGGAACTTTTTTCTTGCTTCAATTCTTTCATTGTCACTAAACCTCATCTTTCATCAGATGTTTAATCACTTTGAAAATTTCTTATACACTACAAAACAAACGAGTGGAACATTTAAACTACCTGCTTTTCTTAATACACACGGGTTGAATAATATGAGTCATGATGGTTCGTGAGATGTCTTTGGTTGTTGCAGATTAAAGTTTTGATAATGTTGTAGTCAATTACACTTTGGATCATTAATATGACTCAGGATGGTTCTTCTTTGGGTCAGGTTAGTTTTTCTGTATTACGTGTAGAATATATATTTGTATCTTGGGTGTTTACTCTAATGCATCAGAAGCCATTGACAAATCTTATTAAGTGTAGAATACATCTGGTTTCATAGGTTATATTAGTACAAGTTCAAAGTTCAATATCTATGTTCATTTTTATGTTTGCAGTATGATTACAAATTAGATGCACTAACTTTTTATGCAATACAGAGTTCATTGTATTCTTTAGTAATAAATCAAATGAGAACGCTATTTAGGAAAAAGTGACAAATTGTCTTTTATTATTTTCAGAGTGAAAATTTGTTTTCATTTAGGGTATGTCTTAATTATTGTTAGTAAGATTTTATGTAAAAAGGTCAACCTCTTTTAATTTAGGATATCAGTTACAAATTAAAATGGAATATAAGCCGTTGTTTTCAAATTGTCTCCTAAATTTGTTTTAATTTAGGAAATCAATTACTCATTAAGATTGAATATAAACATTGTAAAATTAAATGGAATATAAACAGTTGTTTTCAAATCAAATGAGTTAAAACCAATATAGGATATGACAATTATTTTAAGAAACCAATCTTATTCCATTTTTTAATCTATATTATGTTTATTACGATTTTACCATTACACACGAGACTTTCTTATTATAAAATCATTTAATTTTTTTATTATTCTCATTACATTAAAACGACAATATGTTTTCTTAAATATAAAATTGGAAATGAATTAATCTACTTTTTTTTTAAAGATAATCAAGTCTTTTAATTAGATAAATGGCTACCCTGTTATATAGTTTAAAATTTAGAATTTATATGATGGTTATTAGGATTTTATTATTACATAACAGACTTTCTTTTTATAAAATCAGTAATTTTTGTATTCTTTTCATCACATTAAATTATAATATGTTTGACTTAATATAAATTTGGAAATGATTTAAGCTACTATTTTTAACATAATCAATTTCTAAAATAGATTCACGTTTACCCTATTATATATACATCAGTTTTCACATACACATTTACAATTAACTATTCATTACATTTTTCTATTGCAATCACCGATGCGTTTAAGGGATTAAGGTAATGCAATTCATTTATTTTATTCATACTACTTTCATCCTTTCTAGAAAGACTTATTTTAGAATGAAGTTTTAATTAATCGTATATAATTTATTTTATATCTCATAGTAAAATGGAGGTAACATCTATTTCTTTTCTGAATGATCTTGATATCTCAAGGGATGATTATACTCTCCGAGTTCATATCATAAAGTTGTGGGGGCAACCCATGTTTAAGAATCCATTCCAAACATTCTCCATAGAAATGATCTTGATCGATGAACAGGTTAGTTCCATTGGATTTAAAATAATAACATAAAAACATTTCATTCTTATTTATTTTCATTGTATTTTAGGAAACAAGATCCAAGCAAGTGTCTTGCACAAATGGTTTACACGCTTTGAGAGGTTTTTGAAGTTCTAAATGTTGCATCGAGTGGAATTGCATCTTTACTGTTATCAGGAGGTAGGACAGCACACTTCAGATTTAGGATACTGTTAAATCTCACTAAGGATTCGTTATGCCATGTAAAGCCAAACATTGATGTTGCTCATTTGTTGAAAATAACAAATTTGATTATATGGGATGAGGCAATAATGATTTGCTAGCATGCATTTGAGGCTTTAGATAGAACTCTTAAAGACTTGGTGACTTGTGCTGGTGAAACATTAAAGGATTTACCATTTGGAGGAAAGGTTGTTGTGTTTGGTGGTGATTTTAGGCAGATTCTTCCTGTTGTCTCCAATGGAAGTAGACAAGATATTGTCAATTTATCTTTAAGTTCTTCACACATTTGGCAACAATGCAAAGTCCATACGCTAACAAAAAACATGCGCTTATCAATCGGAAGTGGACGATCTAACATTGAAGAAATAAAGGAATTTTCAAATTCGCTTTTAGATGTAGGTGAAGGAAAACTTGATGGTATGAATGATGGTGAGGCAAGTATACATATACGAGATGATCTTCTTATTTTGAATACAGTCGATCCTATCTCGGATTTAATTTAATTTATACATCCTTCCATCATTCAGAAATTAACGAACGTTTGCTATCGATGTTCCCTGGAGATGAAAGAGAATACCTCAGCTCAGATAGTATAAGCGTAGATGAGTTTGTTAATGATACTTATGATCAGAGTTTATGCTCACCTGATTTTCTAAATGGGCTTAAGGTATCTGGTTTACCAAATCATTCTTTAGTGTTAAAGGTTGGTGTTCCTGTAATGCTTCTACGAAATATTGATCAAAAAAGTGGTTTGTGTAACGGAACTAGACTCAAGGTAATCTCACTTTGCAATCGTGTAATAGAAGCGGAGATTATATCTGGCAGTAACATTGGAAGAAGAATTCCTTTCAAGTTTAAAAGAAGGCAGTTTCCTCTAGCCGTCTGTTTTACAATAACAAGAAACAAGAGCCAAGGACAATCCCTTTCAAGGGTTGGATTGTACTTAAAGGAACCCATTTTCACCCATGGTCAACTCTACGTGGCATTATCAAGAGTTAAAATTAGTAGAGACGGATTGAAGTTGTTAATTTTAGATGAACATGGCAAGCCTTCTAATGTTACTACAAATGTAGTTTACAAGGAGATTTTCACACATTTGTGATTTTCACATGTAAACACTTATGAAATCAAATTTATTTATTGTTATTTTCTGTATTCTTCTATACCAATCAACGATTCTTATATTATGTTTAAATTTTTACTAAACAAACTCGTGCAATACACGAGTCACTAAATCTAGTTTGAAATAATTACAATTAGTAATAAAAAAATGTATTAAACTAAAATGTATATTAATAATAACAATCTAACCACATTTTAATACAGAGAAGTTGAAAAACTTTACTAGTGATGAATGATTATGGTTGATTGTTTAAAGTGATGATGAATTGTTAGTGGAATTTGTTGAATGAGATGGTAATATATGAGATGAAGTTTGTCTCTAGGCATAATGAGAAAGATTGTGGGTGGTAAGTAAATGAGATGGTGAGTGGTGTATTTATGATGTTTTGATGGTCATTCGCATTTAGTTCGATAAACAACCGTGTATCGAGGCATAAACGACCGTTTATCGAGGCATAAACGACCTTTTACTCATTAATGGTATGCAACCACTGTAATATTCACTGAAAAGTCTTCGCTGAGAAGTCTAAAAGTCTGCATAATTCGTTGAAAAAGGTGAAAAGATGACAAGGTAAACCATCGTTTTGTTTATTGTAAATGACCGTTTATTGTTTTTAATCGCATCAAGTGGTGTATCAAACACAACACCCATATAATACATATTTAACTTTTCTCAAACAACAAAATATTTTATAAATTTCAATTCTTATTTCTATTAATTTTTGATATAAATTTTATTTAAAATCATAACTAGTAAAAACCAGTAGTTTGTGTCTTTTTATAGATGATAAAAGTTGTTAGGGCTCGAAAAGAAGACCGATCAAAGTATCAAACATGTTGGACGGCTGCAATGCATAAAGCACACTGATATCGATCTAATAAACTACTAACTTTTGGTTTTGGGTGAAGAAGAAGAAGAAGACATTAGAGATCTGGTCGATTGGATCAACAATGGCGGAGGAGTTGGTGTTGGATACAGCCATCAGAGATTGGGTGCTAATACCCTTATCAGTAGTCATGGTTCTCATCGGAATCCTTCGCTACTTCGTCTCCAAGCTCATGCGCACTTCCCAATTGCCTGATTCCAAAATCATCAAAGAAGGGTCAGTTCGATCTTCTGTGTATCGATGAGTTTATATTCATATTCATTTTTGATGATAGGATGTTGGATTCGATTTTGTGTTTGTGGGTTTCAGGCAGGTTATAATTAGGGCTAGAAATCTACGTTCAGCTGCTAATTTCATACCTCCGAAGGCGTTTCGTGCTCGGAAATCGTATTATACGAATGAGGTTTGGCTTTTGGTTTGAGTTTTAATTGTTATTTTTTGGTTTAATTGGGTATTGAATTGAGGGATTTAGACATCCGAGATGGGTAAATGTGGTTAAATTGATTTGAATGTATCACTTGCTTGATAGCTTAAGCTTATTGCAAATCTTTATAAGCCTGATGATGATTAGGTTTTATGTAATGTCTGTTGTGCATATGCTGAAACATGCAAGCAAGAATCTTCTTGTCATCATAAGTTACTTCTTGATTGTAAAAGAAGTTTTCACTATTTATATTGCACGTAGAGGTGTTGAAAATATCCGGATCTTAGTGACCTGACCGAGCTGAGACAGGTTACTGATTCGGGTTTCGCTTATAATATCTTGTTGAACCCAATAACCCGAGTGAAATTCAGATTGGTTAACGGATTATATGGTTTGGCATTGGGTTGTAACTTGAGTAAATTTTTTTTTTTCACATATACATGATTTTAGAAGTTAGAAGGCTTTAGTACGTTTAAGATCCACTGTTATTTTTAAATCTGGCTACTGTATTACATGTTAGTGATATCTTGTTTGAGCTATGATTTGAACATTAAGGAAGTAAGGTTTGTAGGATAAAAGAAAAGACCACAGGGTCAAGATGCTATCATGATTTAAAAATTACAGAACTTTTTAGTCTTAAGCTACAGAAGCTAGCTACAACCACCCATATATTTTGTTTGGGTCAATTAATCTGCAGAAATTAATCTCCTTTCATGAACTAGTTGAAACCACAAAGTATACTACTATTATAACTTTGCTTTCTCTGCCCTGTTAGTTACTGCTAAGTTTACTTGTCTATTGTATGGTGGAGATTAAGTTTGGGTCGTCTATGAGGACATTGAGGTTATTCAGGTTTATTGATTAAACCAAAACTGAATCCTTATTAGGCTCGGTTAACAGCTACTTTTTTAGAACTTGAAACAGCAATACCTGACCTGTCTAACTTGAGATTTGAATAACCTGATGGAACACCACCATAGGGCTCTGCCTTCATGTAGGACCTTCTGACTTCATCCTGTCTTAGCAGGATGATTCACGGGGATCTTCTCCTATGAGATCCCTTAAATCTGTTCTTTTAAATTAGCTTGTAATTGAAGCATTTATGTTTTAGTGCATGCAACTATGCAAGTTCATATGATAATTAGATGACATTGCTCTTGAATTTGCAGGAAAATGGTTTACTTCATGTTCCCAAGGGCCAGGCTCAGAATCCACAGGCACAAATGTTCTCTGATCCAAATATGGCTATGGATATGATGAAGAAGAATCTTTCGATGATCATACCACAGGTGCGTTGTTTAACATGGCTAACACAGTTATTTTAACAAAAATGTTTTTTTTTTTTTTTTTTGTGTATGAGACCTAATTCAATCCTCCTCCACCACTTGGACAGACCCTCACTTTTGCATGGGTTAACTTCTTCTTCTCTGGGTTTGTAGCAGGTATGTTCCCTTTTTGCTTCTGTTTTACATTTAACTTGATTTTTTGTGAGTTTACATTTACCCAACACATAGTTTGCTTTTTTCTTAGTATGTAAAAAGATTGTAATTCTTGTATTTGTTCATTGCAGCAAAAATACCTTTTCCACTGACTCAGAGGTTTAGATCCATGTTACAAAACGGGATTGATTTGAGTACTGTTGATGTTAGCTATGTTAGCAGTCGTTCTTGGTACGTGGTTATGCTTTTATAAAGTTGACTTTTTTTCTAAAAAATAATTTCCCATTTGTGATCATTAATAAAACTAACTGAGTTTGTTGACGGTGAATGTTTGTCTTTATCAGGTATTTCCTTAATCTGTTTGGATTGAGAGGTTTGTTTAGTCTCATTCTGGGAGAGGAAAATGGTTAGTATGTTCTTTGTTATCCTAAGTTCTTATCGGTGATCATTGTCTGGTCAACTATTAATGACACTGTAAATTTTAGACTTTAGTGAGAGCATCTGTTGGGAATTCACTTGTACCTTTTCTTGCTATTATTTAACAATGCAGCCACAGATGATACACAGCGTATGATGCAAATGAGTGGATTTGGCTTTGATCCATCAAAGGTATCATATATGAATGGTTCTATATACTAATAGAGTTATCAGCAGAGGTGGTGCTAACTTAGAGGTGTCATTATTGGCTCATTTACGTATGATGAAAGGTTGCTTTGGGTTAAGTTTAATCTCAAACATGGGTAAAAAGAAAAAAATAAAAAAATAAAAAACTTTTTTAATTCAGGTTGAAAGTTGCCCAAAATGCATTTTGATGTAAACATTTTACTAAATCACATTATTCAAAAGTTGGACTTGTACCTTGTAATCATGTTGAATACAATTATTAATAAAGAGTTGGACAAAATATGTTTTTGGTCACCCCAACCCATTTCTACCTGTACCAAAAAAATTACTCGTTTTGACCCATTTTACCAGCCCACTCAATTTGACGCCTCTGGTTGAGTTCTTTACTAATTCTTGACCCATAATAAATACTAATTCATCATATCAGTTAAATTAGCCCACAATGCTTGAGCAATAGACTATGTCTGCATTTATCCAAGTTAAAGCTAGCAATACTTTAGAGGATTTATTAGCAGTTGCTTACCATTTACCTATTTTTATTGATTTATTTTATTACACAACTTCATGGTCAAATTAATTCTTACTAACTCATGTCCTTAAGTTCCATGAAAACAAGTTCCTTTCTATAGGCTTAACCCTTGGCATTATCTTGTTATTTTGCATCATAAATTAATGAATCCTAATCTTTTTCTTATTGAATTCACAGAGTTTGGGTGCAGAAAAAGACGGTTTAGATATAGTTCAGCATGATTGGGTCCTACCAAAGTTTGAGCAGCGTGCCGAAGCTGTGCTCAGAAAACGCCTCAGCAGCTAAACCACCATGCCTGCATTTATAACACAGCACCGCACCCTGTTCTCTTCATGTTGCAATATTTGGTTGGCTGACTAGTGGTAAGTTATGATCATAGATCTTTTGTTTTGGCCTTTGGGACTTCATTTTCTGTCTTGAAAAGGAACTTATATGTAATACTTATGACAAATGTTCTTTGTAACTCCATTAGAATTACTTGATGCTAGTTTTAATACCCATATTTGGATCAATTCAAATAATGTATTTCATTGAAAACACAAAATTTAAACACTTGTATAAAGTACCATCATGATTGGTATGAGTGGAGATGTACTTTTCTTGAATTTCAGTTGGCATTATTCGAGGGCGGCCGGATTATTTTTCATTCTCCCTAACCCGATTACCAGATTCCTCTGGTACCATGTCTTGTGGGTCCACGGAGGACGAGGTATGGGTTAAACACCGATTGATCACTTGCAATTATAATTAAATCGTTTTTTTGATGATAAAAATTAGCAAACATGTAATTACAAATGATCTTGCGTTCATAATCCATTCTTTTGAGGTTGTAAGCATAAATCCATAAGAAATCGAAAAAAGTATAATTATATTCATAAACAAAAGACGCGTAGATGGTTGACACTACAATGGTGTCGTGTATCGACTGTTCAAGGATCATAGTATTAAGTTGGAAACAATATCAAAGAATGACGCCACAAATTAACTGTGTAGTGATTGTTTAGTCATCAAACTTTAATCCTTAAAGATATATAACAAAGTCAGACAAATACAGACTCAAGAGAAATGAAGCATTAAGCGAAGACGCAAAATATCAATAAAAGGAAAATAAGATATGACAAAAGATAATTTGACAAAGTCTTAAAGTGTTGAATAAAGTTTTGTAAAACGCTTATAAAATACATTTGAAACTTTAAACAGCTTTACAAAACCAAAGTTTTCATAAAATAAATTAAGACTCTTAGCAGTTTTATAAAACAAATGTGAGTTGTGATTTCTACTTAGTTGGGGTGACGTTTGTACATATTAAGAAAAGATTAATTTGAGTGTCACATGACCTCTTTTAAGGCGTCCATTTAGGATTTGTCTACGTATTATCACCACAATAAACAAATAAACAAATTATATTAAACAAAAACCAATTATGTTAAACTTTCCAAACTTAATTGTAATTTTCAATTTTCATTTTAAAGAATATAAATGAAAAATTAATCAATTCAAACTTTACAAATTTGTTAACATTTTTTAAAATAAATATATTTATTATTTAATATGATAATAACATCCTAATAGTCGAAAATTTGATTTTTTAATAATCACAACTAAAATTTTAAAGTTTACATATCATACAATTTTATATGATAAAAGATTTTTTAAATTAAAACAAATTAAATAATTAATTTTATGCATCTCTTATTCAACCCGCGTAACACACGAGTCACTAACGTAGTTGTGTTTATATACCAGTATCTTTTAATCTTTAAAAATTTTAGATTCTTTTCCTTACTAATTAGCAACATTTTGTTGCATAACAATTTATACATCATGCTTCGTAAATATGTTGTGCTTGTGTGGGTTATTCTTTTAGTTTTATGAGTTGTACCCACCTTTGGGTTTAAAAACCCACATCCATTACCCATTTCTCTTGCATATGCAAACTCTCTCGCTTCTCTATTGTGACAACCTCGATTTTTGGGCCTAGAAAATTTTTTTTAGAAACCTTAATGGGCCACACTTAGGGAGCCCTTGAATTGAGCCCAACAGCTTTGGGCTTAGGCCCACATTAATACACACACCTAAATGGGCTTTGACCCATCAAACCCTAATTGGGCCATTGGTCCACAATACTTAATGGGCTTTGGCCCGCAAAGCCAATATGGTCCAGTGGGCCCGCACACAATTATGAGGCATGCTGAACCGACCAAATGGGCTTCGAGCCCAATAGTTTAGATGACAAAAATTGTTAAGTAAACCTTGGCTAATAAATCCGATTAGTGAAGCCTTATTGATTAACTAAACTTTAAAACCATAAACATCAATCCATCCAGACAAAAGACAATTAAACGAAACCATAACGTTTGTTACAACCTGGAATAATCAACTAGCAAACATAACTTTATAAGAAATATCAAATAATAAAAGATGAACCCATAAGTTTTACAAGCCCGTAGTCATAAAAGAATAAAAGACTCAAAATTTATAAAAACATAAAAACATCTTGCAACAACTAATTAAATAATACGTCACTACTTATAATTACATAAAATAATAACTAAAAGTTAAGTAAATGAAATACATGATAACTTACATCATTGATCATCCAACATTATCCAACTATAGCCCATAACAAGGTAAATGTGGTATTAATACTAAATGAAATTTTATTAAATTCCAAATAATAAACCAATGCATTCATATACATGTACATACATATATATATATGCATATTACACGGCACACACACATATACATGCATGCATACACGAACACACACACACACACCCCTATATATGTGTATACACATGCATACGACACACATATATACTTATGTACACGGCACACACACACCATAACCTACACATACATCTAGCATGATATGAGTTAAAATTTTAAATTGTTTTTTTTGAAAAGAAACCAAGTCAAATCATCTCCATGCTAAACAAATGCATGGACGTTGTGTAATTGATCCATGCCTTCCTAGTTTTAACAAAATCTTGGCAAGACCAAGAAGTTAAGCCTACCCCTCTCCCTCTCTTCCTTTAATTTCGTCCCTCCCCCCCCCCCCCCCTTTCCTCTCTCCCCCTTCACTCCATAAACTTCACTACTTACCATCTCCAACTCTTACAATCTCTCCAAGTGTTTCCTCCATCAATTTCTTCATTCTCTTATGCTTAAAGAACAACAAGACTCCAGCCCTTAGGAGCATTTGGTCGACTCAAAGCAGAAATCACCATCACCCCCATCAAACCAAGGTAATCACACAACTCATACTCACCCTTGATCATTCATTAGTTCCTATTTTCCCTTTTCTTTACATAACGAGACAAGGCATAATATCTTCTCTTGAACAGCTTTCTCCTTGTCATTCTGAGTTCTCACTCCAGCCCTTGAAACTCCTCTCGATCACCTAAGCATCAAGGTAAATCATTGAAACCCGAAAACACGCGAAACATCGCGTATTGTCACGAAAGTGACACAACAAACCCCATGGCACCCCAACATCTTATGAGCCCTCAAAACACTTTGTTTTTTAGAAGGTAAAAGATATAAAAACATTTTCAAAACTCTCATTGATCACAACCACGGTTTTAGTTAAACTAGTCCACCCGAAAACCAGGTTTTCATAAAATATGAAAATATATTGTAAGAGTTCAAAAACTCTAATCTAAATATCTCTGGAAGTTTAAGAAGACCATATCATTATATAAATAAATTTTCATAACCTAAACATATGTATTTCATATTTTTAGAATAATACAAGATTTTAAAAATAAGTATTTTGAGAAAAATAAAATAAATAAGTTGGGGATTTAAGTTACTAAAATTATGATGTCATTTGGAGTTTCTTATAATGTTAAAAATGTTTGGGAAAGGAAAAATCAGATAAAAGTACTTAGAAATTCAAAACCAGGACTTAACGAGACTAATCGAGATAGGTAACGAAAATGGTGAATCTATAAAATTTTGGTTGTATAAAAATTCTAGTAGACTTAAAATATTAACAAAAGCCTAGAAATTAAATTTCATAATTTTTAGAATTTATTTCATTGGCAAACAAAAATACATACAATATTCACTTTAAAATAATGAAAATTGTTAAAAACGGGTTTAAGTGAAATACAAGTGAAGAATACAGAACCTAAAGATTCTTACAAGTATTCTAAAGGCTTATATGGCAAAAAGTTGACCAAAGTTAACCAAAACCAAAAACCCGTTAAAAACAGAAACCCGAACGTTAAAATATCAAAAACCGACAAAACACCTTCAAATAATGAACTACAGTAACTAATGGCCTAATAATGAAGAAAAAAAAGTAAAAACCAAATATAACCATTTATGAAATCTTCTAAGAATTTATATATATATTTTACCATTAATATAATTTAACTAACGCCTCTCAAAATTTACATTAACAAGAAGATATATAAAAATGGCTAACTAAGAAAATAAGTATTTTTCAGTAAGTCATGACCCTCAAACCCTTATAAAAACTCAAAAATTTAATAAAACCAATACTCTTAAAAATATATCATATAACACACCCGAAACACGACCCGATACGCGTTCAAAAACCCAATGCCCAAATCACCAACCCCACGAACAAGATCTTAGTACTTCAGAGACTAATTAACAATCTAAATAAGTTATAACCAAAAACAAACATCATTTGGGCATGTCAACAACCTAATTTGTGAAAACCCTAATTTCCTACTACCCGAAACGCCTGACCAGAAAACAAGCCATTGAACCCATAAAGAAAAACCAAAATGACACAAAAATGAACTCATTTCAGTAGCCCAAATATCTTGAAACAATAAAAGTCAACATAATTGATTGAGGTGTCAAATCCCAAACTTTAGGGTTAAAAATGTTAATTTAGCAAAGTTGAGGGATCAAACTTGCCAACCAATGAAACCTTGCTGTTTTGAAAACCTATCATACCTTGCTGTTTTGAAAACCTATCATACTCATAAAAACAATAATAATCTGAATTTATAGGATAATAGATTAAACTTATGCAAAACATAAAAACATGAACACAAAACTCAAGACTTAAAACAAGATTTCACATACGAGTTAGAAATCATCAAGCCATGTATGACAAATGTAAAACATGAGGGTTTGACTTAATTGATCACTTATTAAGGTACTAATTCACTTGAAACAAACATAGGTACCCTCCTAGTCGGTAGCATCCAAACTTTACAAGCAACCTCTTGATCAATCTTCAGGTGAGTTTCATGAACCCCCCTTTTTACTTTAACTTTTTGGGGTGAAATACATACTCGTTTGTTATTGTTTTGTGATGCAATACTACCTACTCTTGTCCCCGAACAGAGCACAATCATTAACTCCATTAGGAGCCGCGTGATTTGTGGATAGTACTATTTAGGGAATCCCCCGCACACAATGGGCCCTTTATGCAGGGAAACCCCCGATTGAGATTCAATAATCGTTGTGTCACAAATTAGTGCCTTTTTAACCGTGCGTAGCAGGGCACAATTAAACCCAACAATCTAGTGGTAACAGGTTAGGGGATATTTTTAGCACTCGGTGCGGGTAAGTCCGGGTCAGGCTTGATTGTGATACATTCTATTATGCACCTTGAATATTATGTCATTGTTTTTGTCACTATTAGATTTATTAAATGTTATGTTTATCATGAAATGTAACGTGTCATAAACTCATGAGCTCACCAACATTATGTTGACATTTTTTGGGTGTGTATTTCAGGTGAATTTTAACTGACAGGTGTTGAAAGGATACCATTGGAGATTTAGCCACCACCCTGTCCCTTTTATTATCCAAGAACAATTAAATTAATGTTTTATTTTCGGATATTAGACAACTTAAATTATGAATATTTTAAATGATGTAATGATTTAGTTTGACTGGCTTTAATTTTCGTTGCATTGTGATGATATCGGTCATTCATGACAAGATTCGGTCAACGGGGTGTGACATCTATACTCTCTTCTCTCTTTAAAAATCACCACCATGTCACCATGATTACACCGTCCATCTCCACCACCGTTGGCGTTTTCGGTGTCGATGGCAAAATAGTATTTCGGGTTTAAAACGCACATCCATTTCGGTTGTAATACCCTACCATATTTACACTATCCATCTTTGTGGCCGGTGTCATTGTCAGTTTTTGGTCTTTCTTTGTTGAATGTTTTTCAATACATCGATGATGGTAGCCTGCTTCTTGGCATGGCAACTCATGTTGCAACTGTGCTAGCACTTAGCCGGGCTTTATTGGTGACAAAGATGAAGAAGTGTTATTACGTGAAAAATAGTGTAGGGTTTCTTTTGTAATTGTTGTATTGTCAACGGGCTATTGTGTAACAACTAGCTAAGATGTTTGTACTTAAACGCATTTGATTAATTAATGAAGATGGCAGCTATTGATTTTGAGAGTAATCTCCTTCTTCTCTGTATTTTCCTCTTGTTCTCTATCTTTAGCTCTTCATTGTTCTTGATTACCAATTGTATTCGTAACAATGGTATCAGAGCATTCTTTCCTCTGACTGTGGGTGAGGAAAACAACAGTAACAACATCAATCAATGCCATCGATTCAAGGATTAGGGCAACCAACGATTCTTACAAACACTATCAAGTTAGGGCGGTAAAGGAATTTGATTGATAGTGTCTATAACAGCAAGTTGCACAACAACAATGGAAAGTGGTTCTTCATCAACAAATCGAAACGAGCAGATTGTCATGGAAGAGTTCATGTCCATGTGTCAAGAAGGTACTGTCGTTGAATATTGTGACGAATTCAAATTCTTGCTTGATCAGGTCAAGGTTTTTGAAGAGATTTCTGAATATTATGCAACATATTTTTTCATTTTCGGTCTAAAATAAGCAATTATTGATGTTCTTTTGGGATATCACAATATGGGCAAGGCTTTAAAGTTGGAACAAGCATTTTCTTTGGCCAGATTGCAAGAAAGGGGTCTAAATGGTGTTTCAGTTCAAGAAGTATCATCAAACTTTGAGGTAAGTACATTTGATCTAGACCAAACAAGTAGTCTTGCCATTTTTAGTGATTATGAAGGAGTTCTTGAATCACCCTATTCTTCTCAATTCACAAAAGTGGAATCTGCCCGCCAAGTGTTTGAGAAATTGTCAAAAAGGGCCAGAAATGGTATTAAGTAACCCATTAATCATGAATGTGAATCTGAAAATATGACTCGGATTCGAGAAAAAAGTATTGAATATGAAATTAAAGATGAAATTAAGGGAGTTATGACTTATGAGTGAAGGTTCAAGGAAGGGTGGAAAAGAAGTTGTCACAAATAAGATTAGGATACACATGTGGGTTCATTTGATGTTCAATTGGATTGTAAAGATCCCTTATTGTGTCTAATGATGTGGTAGAAAATGAAAAAGAACCGAACTTAAAAGAAACTAAAACTTTGGACCTTGTAGCAACTATCATTGATGAACTCAAGACACGGACTTACCTCCAGTTGTTACAATCTGTAAAACTTATTTTTGGAAGGGAAAACACTATTAATAACCTTGCAAGAGGTCATTACACATGTGGATTAGAGATTGTTGAGTTTAAAGATCTTATTATACCTAGGATTTATGCTACTGTTCCATTTAATAAAACAATTCACTAGAATTATTTTGGCATAAATGGAAAGCGAAACAGTTGTGGCAATTGTTTAACAAGTCATGCTCAAAGAGTTTGCTTGATAGAGAAACTATAAAGATGGATATTGAGGGTAATTTTGATACTATAATGAGCATTATTTTTGATACTCTTATAGCAACACAAAGAAAAAAGCAGGGGGTTAGTGCAAGGGATAATCCTCTAGGAAAATTACCAAAGCAAAAGTCTTGCAACAAGGGCAAGGAAGGTAAAATAAAATCAAGATTTGTTTCTCAAGAAATTTTTTAAAGTATTAGTGGCAATTGGAATTATGGCATTCATATTTGGCAATTGGTGGCAATTGGTGGCTTCTGATGCAAAATGTGGCCTTTTATTTGATAAACAAGAAAATGAAAATTTAAATGTGTTGTTGCCAAACGGGTCAAGAGAACTAGGTCTAGCATCATCAAATTTGGATCACATAGTAGTTGAGGTCTTAGAAAAATTGTTTTACTTTGAAGGGCATCTAAAAACAAAGAACGGAAGAGAGATGGGAAGTGAGTTCAAAGAGGTAGAGAGAATTCAAAAGAAGTTCCACATAGTTGCAGCAGATTGTATTTCCCATGGGTTTGGAGGGTGTTGGTTAAATGATTTGATGAATGTTGAAAAAAGCTATTGCAGATTTATATACAGTGATTCAAGTTGGGGTATCTTTTTGGCTAATGGCATGTATACTACTTTTAAGAATTACAAAAGAATAGGTTTATTAAATTGTCTTTCTGTAATACGGAGAGTTGTGAAATGGAAATTGAGAACTTTAAAAAGTTGGAAAGTCAATATGTTGAATTTGATTAGAAGTGGAAATATATACGATGGATTTCTTATGCTAAATGGAATGGTTCAACACTAGTGGTTGGGCATGAGACTTCATTGGGATGATATCATGAAAACCTCAAGCTTGATGTTAAAACTTAGTGTTCAGGGATCCATTGCAGCTCAACTATCAAGATTTGATGAAGCACAAGAAATTTTACAGATTAGTATTGATAGTTTTGATTTGTCTATTTTTTTTTTTGGCAACTTGGTTATAATAGTTGACTGAATTTGTTTTTTCCTTATTTCTTTGATTCTTGGGGTCAAGAATCTTTTATAAGGGAAGTATTGTTACGTGACAAATAGTGTAAGATTCCTTTTGTAATTATTGTATTGTCAAAGGGCTATTGTGTAACAATTAGCTAAGGTATTTGTACTTAAACGGATTTGATTAATGAAAATGGCAACTATTGATTTTGAGAGTAATCTCCTTTTTCTCTGTATTTTCTTCTTGTTCTCTATCTTTAGCTCTTGATTGTTCTTGATTACCAATTGTGTTCTCTAAGCCTCTTTGTTTTGCCCCCCACAATAATGACCTGTTAGATTTGACTCGCTGTTTAATTTTTTCTATATTCTTTATGGTCGTGGCTATGATTGTGGTTCTCATTGTGATACTTTTAGTCTTGATTCAATGGTGGTTTAACTTTGTTTTATGTTTCGCTCTAAATTTTACGAGTTAACACACTACAACGTGCCTGTGTGCTTCAACGTTTTACGCTTATTTTTTTCTCCATTTAATAGCCTCGTCGCAACACGCTGTTCCTAGATCGACTTACTAATTATTTATATGTTTGGCTCAACTTTTTACGTTTACTTTTCATTCGGTTTTATTTTTTTTCGTTTTTTATTTTTTTTATTGATACGATCTTTATCGGTGTTGGTGGTTACTAATGGTGGTGTGCCCTTGGTGCTACATGACATGGTTTTACGCACTCTGCTTCAACGTAGAGGGCTTAATATTAGTTATTGTTTTGTTTTCTAGTTTTTATAAAAAAATTAAATAGATTTAAAATTCATTATAAAATTAAAACAACTTAACCTGTGTAGACTATTATACAAATCTTCAATTAGTTAGTTAAATAATTTACATCTGGTGATAAAACTAGTTATAACAATCATTTGTAAGGATTACGTCAACTTCATTCATATTATCATGGGATTGCATTTTGAGTTCCGTTCATGTGGCCCATGGGCCAATCTTTCTGCTCGTTAGGGCAACGGTCATAACTTCTGACCAACATTACAAGTAGAGGTGGGCATTTCGGGTTCGGTCCAATACCAGAAACCGGATACAACCCCGGGTTTTTGTGTACCCGGGTATTGGTGAACCCGGGTCGGGCTCACTTGCTTGAAAACCCTACCCGCTATACCCGGGTAGGGTCGGGTCCGAAACAAAGTCCAATACTGGGTTTAATTTTTTTATTATTTCTTTTCTTTTCTTGTGTGTGTCCTCAGTACCGGGTCCAAAACCAGGTTCCAATCGGGTTCAACCGAGCCGGGTCCAAACCCAGGTTCGGGTCGGGTTCGCTAAAAATCTCAAAATCTGAAACCGGTTCCAACCCTACAGGTTTAAACGGGTCCAACCCGGGTACACCTCCCATCGGGTACTACTCGTACTCGGGTCCAAGTTGGGTTCGAACCCGGTTTTTATGCCCACCTCTAATTACAAGTAGAGGTGTACAAACCGTTTTTTAATATATACAAACCGGTTTTTTTTCAAACTGATTTTTCATCAAGAATCTTCAAACCGCTCAATTTAATTTGGACCGGTTTGTAAACCGTTTTTTTAAACCGGTTTTTTTATCCCGGTTTAACTGGTTTTTTTAGTTAAAACCGGTTTACCAAACCGGTATACAAACCGTCGTTTAGGGTTGTTTGGAACCAGTTTCGGGCCAAACCGGTGTCGGGTTACAAACCGGTTTGAAAACCAAATCGGTTTTTTTGCCCACTGCTAATTACAAGACACCTTTTTATAACACTTTCTCTAATCCTGTGGTTTTAACGGATGACTAGCAAGAATAACCAGCGAATATATTTAAAGCATTTTAGTACAATTGTGTTGATACGATCTTCAATTTTGGTTTGTCACAACATTTAGAAGGTTTGTGTAAAGGTTTTGTGCTATTAAGGTAACGTAAACTACCTATGTGGATGGGTGGATTTGATCTCAAATAGTGCCTAAGTGAATTAAGTTGATCTTTTAGTCAAAACTTAACACCCTATATTCTTACAAAAGAAAAGCCAATGTTCAGATTAGAGCCAAATATGTAAACAAGTAAAAGTCATGAGCGTAAAAAGGAATTTAACCGCCCTTCCCCCTTACTTGCTCAACAAGATCTTCAAAAGAAGAGAGAGAAAGAAATAAAGGAAGGGAAAGAGACAGAGAAACAAAGGGCCTACCTTGGTTTTAGTGAGAGAGAGTGGATAGAGAGAGAAATCTTAAAACCATACAAAAGGTAAGATATTTATACCTTATTTCAAGTAAAAAATGAATCTACGCATCGCATAGATAATGTTTACGAGGAAAAGAATGATAAAGTTCATAACTTGTTATCTTGTGTTAGATCTCATAAGGACTATTATTTTTGGGTATATATCCTTAGTTCATCAAGGTGAGTTCTAGATCCTTAACGTTTTGTGTTTTCTTAATGTTTTTAGTTAAAATGATGTTTAAAGATGAAATACAATGTTTTGCACGTTAAAGGTTGAATCTTTGATATGCTACGTGTTATGTTTTTGGTTAAAAATGTGTGTATGTGCATGCATATGATTGCGTTTCAAACAACCCTAAAATAATAATAACTTATTTGGTGCCATAAGAAAAAGGCATGAAAATACGTTTGTGATATAAACGAATAGTAAGATAGACCTCACTTCAATTTCCACAGCTGAACGATATCCGATAACTAACTTCTTTCTTCGCAATTAACTACCCTTAATAGTTTACTAAGACATGAAACCTCTATAAGTGACTAGCATCTTTGTAAGTGCGTTATGAGCCCGTAAGTGGACTTATGCCTCCGCAGGTGTTTTATGACCTTCACATTGACCTCGAAGCTTCGCATCCTAACATACATAGATTATTTGCTCAATCCCTTTAGAAAGTGAGAAGAAGCCTCAACAACTAATTAAAACATCCTTACCAACCAAAGACTAGCAAAACTTAGCCTTATTACTCAAGTCTGTTCCATGTCTCTTGTAAGTGCCAAGTTCTATAACTAAATAAACCTTCACATCTCAACATACATAGCCAAAATCAAACTTGTCTTCCCATCCCAAGTAAAGTCTCCATACATGACTCTAATCCCCTGTAACTTAGTATGTATGTTCGTATCTAGTGATGAACTGTTGTATCTCACCACACCTTGGTGCATGCTACATATGAATTGTCGTTGTATGGCCAGTGAACCATAAGGGTGCTACTCGGTTATAATATGTTGGTCTATGAGTAGCCATAGGGGCATCCTTTAGATATGAAATGTAAGTTTATGGGCTGATAAACATTAGGGCATTGCTATGATGTGGGAAGAAAACCATATGGGCATTACCAAATATGGAATGTCTATCAATAGTCAGAGAACCATATGAACATTTTAATAATATTTGTTGATTTATTGGCTAAGAATCATAAAGGTAGAGTTATGATATGTATTAACATGTAGCATCTATATGATTCCTTACCTGATTACAATATGATATAGTTATGATGTGATATTGTGATGTGATGTGATGAGACAGGAAATAAAGCAACCAAGGTTGCTACTATGTAATGTGTAGGAGTCATCTTAAAGGCTGATGCTCACCAAAGAGCTCTTAGCATGCACTCAGAAGTACAAGAAAGTTATTTCAGAAGATTTGACATAGTCACCATGAAATTCTCTAAGGTTCAAATCTTCTGAATCCAAATACCATTTCTTCCGAAGCTTCATAAACAAAGTCTTCCGAAGCCAAGGGACAGATTTTTTCCGAAAACAGAGAGGACATGCTTTCTCTGACATACTTTTGACAAAGCTGAACTACTTTTCACTGTCAACTCTGAAGACTCACCAAGATAATTCTATACTTTTGTCAAACTGTAGATTATGGTCTTTGTTTGTTACTTTCCAACTTTGTACTATTTTATCTTTTAGTATTAGATAAAGATGTGAGCTATGATATGTAATAGTCACATGTCATAGTCACATGTCAAAAGGCAATCTGTCTTTTAACTTTATATTGATCATGTTGTTTAGAATAGTGTTTCAGCCGGCTGTCAAAGTATTGCCGGCTGTAGGTTGTAGTATAAAGTATCTTATATATGAGTCCTTAGGGACTAAGCCTTATAACTTTGGTTGAACACTTGAGAGCAATATACAACATACTTGAAAACCAACTGTTTTATTCTTGTTTATGTTCTTTCCTTTAGTTCTTTGTTTCCTATAGCTGGTTCCCTATTTAATATTGTAAATGTTTACGTGTTAACTCTCCAACACCTGTGATACTTTTGCATTGATCTTTCTCTAACCCGCTCCTGCATAATGTATGATTTACTAAGTTATATTTACCCTTAGTAACACTCTTTAGTATTCATGTCACGTTCTTCAAGAAAGACTAAGGCTAGGTGATATGAATAAATTTAGAAGATGGGTGCCTTGACGTAAGAAGACTGACATCTTATTTATATTTGATTGTATTGTTTTAAGACAATGTAATGGTTAGGTAATAGACATGTATTTGTCTTTGTGAACACTGTTGAACAAAGTTTAATTTTTCCGTTGCTATATTAATAAAATTTTTAGTTTGAGGATTTTGATTATAATATATGAAATCAGCTGAGTTCTTTTGGATACGGGACCTTACACAAAGTCTAATCCTTTGTTCACACTAAACATCAATACTCTTGAAAAGTTGATCTTCTTGCTTATTATGATATTGAAATATAAAAAAAGCCCATTCCTATACCGACCAAAATAACATAAGCTAATGTTTTATTAAGTTACTAGGTTATTAGCCCGTGTATCACACGGGTTAAAAGTTATAAATATATAATTCAAATATGTAAACAAAAATATTTAAACTCTATCAATTTTATTTTAAATCAATTATATAAAAACTTCACACTTGTCGTTCAAAAAAAAAAATAAAAAAAAATAAAAAACTTCAAGTAAGAAATATAGCACGATTTGTGAAAATTTTATTGAAGAATGTTTAGGCGGGAAAGTTTTTGTGATTGTGAGATCTAGTGATGACATGTGTCACCACATGTAATCATTTATTAATTAGTATAGATTGTAAGCTTCCGTGTAGTCTTATATGAATTTTAATTAATGGATGAGATCTCCTTCTCTTATATCTTTTTCTTGTTCAACGATCAAAAGTTGAAATCACTTTATTTAATTTCTAATTGCTTAGGATTCTAGTCTAAACTCGATCATATGTATAAAGTTGATTGAAACTATATTTTTACACCTTTTAATACAATTGGTACCTTTGATAGACACACACATTGGTCCATTTAATTGATGGGCCATTCGTATTGCGGGTGTGGATGATTTGTGATTATATATTACATTCCATCCATTTTCAAACAAATAAGAAAGGTAAGGTTTCAACCACTTCATTTGGACACACTATATTGGAACTGATTGTATTGAAAACAAGCAATTTACATGCAACATATTAGACAACTATTTTAACTATACAAACAATTAATTATTAAATATTCATATATAATCGGTTTTCAACTTTATAATTAATTGATCCAATTATAATATATTTATCAAATTATCAAAGTAGCAAATATTTAAGGACTATATAGTATGTAATATTACTCTGATATGTGTATTAAAAGAACCTTTCTTATTTTTAGAAAATGAGCAAATTTTTTTGTTTAATCATAAGCTTTAGCAACCCGTGTATTACATTCTCATTTTTTTGTTTAATCATAAGCTTTAGTAACACGAGTTAAATAATAAAATCTATAGAATCTAATAAAAAAAGATTTTTTTAACCACTTGTCATTCTCTTAAACTATTTTTTAACACTTGTTATTCTTTTAAACATTCTCATTATATTTTCCCTTTAAAAGTATATTATAATAATTTAAACAATCAAACTAATTTCTCTCTATTAATAAAAATCAATTTTATTAATTGATAAATTTTTCTCTTTTATCTAGATTTTTTTAAAAAAAGCTATGTTTTTAGAAATTAAATTTTATTAAAGAAATTAAAAATCACATCATTTTATTAAAATATAAATAATAAAAAGAACAAAATTTTTATATAATGTAAAATTTTTTAAAACACTAAACCTTTTTGAAACAAAATACTTTAAATCGGTCCTTTTTTAAAAATTATAAAAAATATGAAATTTTCTAAAAGCAGTTTTATTAAAACAAACAGAATAATTAGAAACCCAAGTTTTTAATAAACAAGTTTTTTATAAACAACAATTTTTTTATAAAGAAATCTTAAAACGAATGTTTAAAATGAAACTATTTAGATAAGTGAGGTAAAATAATAGTATAATTATTTTATTTTTGAACTATTACGTATATATAAATGTAATCATATATTATATTAAAATATCGTATTTTAATCTTTGTTCATTACTAACTATAATCTGTTTAATAAATGGGTTTATAGCCTATCTATTTATCTATATATCTATCTACGTATAACAAAGAAAATCTAAAATAAGACTTGATACAATTATAAGTTTTATCATATTAACTTTTCTCATTTCTACTAATAATATTACTCATATCATTTTCAAATTAAAAATTATACAATTTAATAAATTATAACTTTTTTTTATTAAAAACATACTTTTTAAAAACAAAAGTTTTATAAAATACAGAATACAACAAACTTTTTTTTAGATAAATTCATTTTTCTTAAAACAAAATATTTAAAACCAACATTTTTTTTATAAAATAAAAGTTTAACAAAAATATATTATTGTTTATTTACTTAAAATAGTTATTCATATGTAATTATAATCATATTTTATCTTCAAACATGGTTTTATAATTCATAAATTTTTATTATTAATTATTCAGTATTTTATTTATTCAACCAGTGTAATACACGGGGTACTAACCTAGTTTGTATGAATATAAAAAACTAATGTAAAATTTATTTCACCTATGATATTTTATATAATTAAGTTAGTTCTTTTAGTTTGATTTTTATTCCATAAATATGTTTTATTATAAACAAATCAACACATGAAATTCCGTATAAGCACCATAGTGATGTGCTAATCACGGGTTATTGTCTTGTAACTAGTAAAATGGCACCACAATGATTTATCTGACCTGTTGGTGGAGCTTGACCTACCCAGGGAAGGGGGGGTAAATGATAACCTGAATATAATAAGTTATGTGGGATAATATATATATATATATATATATATATGTTGGTGTTTTAGGTAGATATATCATGTTGGTAAGTTGCCTCTTTTCTATTTAAGAGTTTGATGGTTCAAATCCTGTAAAACACATGTATGAATGATTAGTAAAAACAGATTAGGAGTGGTTTTGAAAAATAATAATAAATAAAAAACAATATAAATATGTTGGTATTTTATAGGATTTGATGTTAGTTTATTATGTTAAATTGTCATAGTTAACAACATATTGAAATGGTTGATAGGTATATACCACATAATGTTGCAACTAAAAAGTAGTAAATATTTTGCAGGTCTACCTTTCAAAAACATTATGTTAAGTTAAAACGTTATATACTTATATAAGTAGCTTGGTTTAGAACCTCGAGTAGTTTGCCTCTTGTGACGTTCTTGTGCCACATAGTGATTAACAAGTTAGGTAACACTCATTTTATGTATTCAAAATATTTTGTAAGACGAAACTAAATTAACACCTAAGATAATGTTTAAGAAAATGACATAAAAAATATAAACAAGGAGACATGGATGGGGAATATGACTGTAGTCACACATGGCAAGTAGAGTGAGGGTACTACTCATACATGTAAAAGGCATATATTTCAGATGAGATCCCCTGTCACAATATTTTATTTATTTTCCTGAAATGCTGGGTCCCACCATTCAAAAGATGACACGTCATTCTTCATCATGGTCCTTGATTGAAATCTTTAACCATATACAAATATGATCGGGTGTGTGGGCCATGGTTCCACCGGCCTAAAGAACCATCATGTTCGGCCTTGTCATCATATCATGACACCCTTGTGTATCTTTTCTTCATGTTTTATATCAACTTTTGAACGTAAATCGATCACGACAAAGAGCTAGGTCGACGTTTATAGAACTAGAGGAATAACGATCGCTCTATGGATTAACTGTGGTAATGTATTGGTGAATTATACGATTTGAGTTTTGATTTGGTAAGTTGACAACGAGTTTACGCATATTTAGGTATGTACGATAGAAGAGTTTAATGATATAAATGTTGTGGTTACATTAGTCTTATCATCTAATAAATAATTATATTTTTATAATGCTGATAAGATAACTATTAAATATAACAATAGCGTATACTTAAAGGTTTTCTTATAACAATATCTAGAGCTTATAAAAGAATTTTAAATTTTATAAAATAGTAATATATAAAACTACTAGTTTAAATTAAGAATCTTTTATAAGAAAACTTAATTCTTGAAACTCAATGCATACATATTAAACACTTTTTATTAGATAGGATGCCATATATTCACAAGAGAAGATGTCTAATAATTTAAGATTTTTACTGAGCATTCAAAATACTTTAAATCTTTTCTTGAAAGAAAACAGTGAGTTGGTTGTCTGACTAAAACTATTTGTACGACCCTCCTTTTCAATTTTGTTCAAAATTTAAAGTTCGGGACAAGTATAAAAATGTAAACTAATTGTCTAGTTGTAAAGTTAAGTTGTTTATAAAAACCAGGTTAAATAAGATTTTATAAAATCATCACAAAATTATAATTAGTTTAAAAACCAAATTAATTTTTCAATATTATTGTTATTTAATATCTAAAAATATGTATTTTTTAATTTAATTATTATTTAATATGATTACTATTAATATTATTATTTAAAACAAATGTCACAGAATAGTAATAAAGTTTTAAAAATGTTTTAATTTGATCACTCGTGTATACCAAAATTGAATCACTAAATCATCAAATCGAATTAATATGAAAATTTTTTTGTGCCAAGAATGAAATGATGGAGAAGATGTGGGGATCGTGATTTTTAATATCTGTAATTATATTATAGCAATATTAAAATATATGTTAATTATATTAAAAGATAAAAAAACATTCTAGAATCCACATCAACAGTAAAAACAAGGAAAAAATAAAATTTTGAATTGAAATAAAAAAACATTATAAGACCTTTAATTTAGATTAAACATAAAAGCCGAAGGAATTAACCGAAATATTTTTTTTTAAATTTTAGTGACCTTAATTACTTTCAAAATTTAGTTACTATTATATAAAGCTACCCGCATTATTTAATATAGCAGAGATAGACGTGAAAAAAAAAAAAAAAAAAGTAACGATGCATTAGAGAGTGATACATGTTTCTCTTTGTTATTTTTTTTCACACTAAATAAAAGAAATAGAAAACATATTCCTAAGTTCTTATTAAAAATGGTCCACAGAAAATGGAATATTTTGTTTTCTAACTTTGTTTATATTTTTCAGGGACATTTATATATTTCTTCTTTCAAAACTCACTAATTACATATTTTCTTTTTCTAAAACATATATATTTATTAAAATTAGTCATTGAATGATTATTGTATCCATATTTTTACTAAGTTATTTTTACACATTTCTATTTTTAAGAATATCAAAAACATATTTCCTCAATTTCGAGTTTTCTTTATAAATAAAATTAATAAAATTACATGTTCAAATACAAAAGTTAATTTCAAAACAACAATCAATGATAATTAAAATTATATCTTCAAATACAAAACACAAATGTCAATGATTCAAACAATTATAATAACAAAACATTAATACGTAACTGATTTTATGCATTCAAAAAATATGTAATTTATGGTTTAAGAAGGGGAAATATGTTAAAATCTCTAATTTGAAGACCACCTCAATGTTGTTTTTGGTTTGAAAGAACATTTCATAAAAACTTTTAACATTTCATTTGTCTTCGAGCATAACTTTTTGATTCGTAAAAAACTGGAGATATATAGATGACATATACAATAATTATTATAGTTAGCTAGTTAGTAACAAAGTTGATAACTAAATCAGAAAAGAAAACATGAAAATGAAATAAAAAAAGCATGAACATGAAAACATGATTGTCCCGATTTGAACAACATGGATTCCACTCAAATAAAGATGAAATGAAGCCCATAATTCACTACCCCCTTTACCATGTGAACTTCCTCATCCATCCAACTTCTATATATACTTTACAACCTAAAAAACACATCTACATAATATTTTGAGACCATCAATACACATCATTGTTTAATACATAGATTATTGAGGCGATTATAATGAAGATAAAATTTAGTTATTAAAAATTGTACTTCTCACATTAATAAAACGTAAATAATGTATAACTATACAAGTTTAACGCATCATTCTATAATTAATGATGGTCATCTTTTCTGCAAATTTAGAAAATTTTTATCGGTGTTATTATGTTTCGTTTCAGATATCTATGAAAAAATTGTTATTGAATCATTACGTCATTGAAATTAACAAAAAGCCCAAATTTTAATATAAATGAATACTTAGAATCATGTAATATACATGTTCAAATAAATCATGTCACGTTTTATGTTACTAGAATATTAGATACATATATAAAAACATTATTAATGTAACAAGACACCTATTGTCACCATGTAGAACCGCCTTGGTCATCTTTAAGTTAAGGTCGAAAGCTCGAAGCGGGTTGAGTCATGCTAGTTACTAGGTGGACCAGCTAACGTTTTAATCTGGACTAGTTAACATTTTAATCTATTAGTAGGTTAGGAAACCGTATATTAAACGTGTTAAATAAATGTATTAATTTGAAAAGAAGAATGTCGAATATGTGTGAAACGGGTTTATTCAATCATATTAATTCAGTTTATTGTCAATTATTATTTACCTCTAATAGTTATTTATTTTTTTTGAAAGTAAATTAACTAAAGCAAATATAACAAATCAAATTTGAAATTTTCATATTGATATAATTAAATAAACTAATTGATATGATAATTACGATTAACTGGTTTGTACAGGAAAAAAAATTAACAGATGCCTATAATCATGTCACGTGACATTTAAGTTAGTTTTCTATTAGAGTTGATATGAATAGATTTTTAGTTTATAAAAAAACGTATTAGATAATAGCATAAAATCTTCTAAAATTTTATTTAAAACTACAATGACTTATAAGCTTAACATAATAATACATACACATTGTTCCCATAAAGCTAAAAAAATCTTTTCTACTCGTTTGATTTATTATCATCATTAATGTTTTATAATAATGGTTCATGTGACTGAAAGACATCATGATTCATACTTCTAATAAATTTTAATATTTATTAAATTACTTAGTACTTTATTTTCCATGAAGCACTATAAATAGGTCTCATATCCCTCTTATTCCACTCACCCCACACTCTTTGTTTTCTTTTCTAATCCTTTATTCATATCCTCCAATCCTCCAAGCAATCCCAATGGCAAGTGTTGAGGTAATTTCTAAAGTAGTTACTCTTGGTTTCTGAGATATTATTATTTGTACCATTTAAAACTCATGCCATATAACTATAAATTATCTCAAGGCTTATATTGCGAATCCATAAATTCTTTTTACTTGTGTCACTCTTTGATAAATTATATTACTTTAATGTCAGATATACATATCTAACATATAAAAATGATGTATAAAGCATAATATTTATTTCATTAGTGTCACGTAGATCCACCCCTAACGGTTGATCGTAAACGTTTTAGGTTGAATCAGTTGCAAACGTCGTGCCAGAGGTGGAAACCACCCAAGAAGCACCAAAAGAGGTAGAGGCAATAGTCTCTACACCACCAGCTCCCGAGCCGGTGGTGGAGGAGCCAGCAAAAGAACCAACCACCGTTGACGCTCCACCACCGGTGGAAGAGCCACCCACTACCCAAGACCCTGTTGAAACTGAGACTAAAGTGGTGGAGGAGCCTAAGGAGGTAGAAGGACTTGAGTCAGATAAGACTCAAGAAGAGGTGAAGGAAACTGAGGAAGCTAAGGAAGAAAATCCAGCCACTGTGGAAGCAGTGGCGGAAGAAACTCCCGCCACCACAGAGGCGGTGGCGGAAGTAACTCCGGCAACGGAGACAGAGGAGGCTGAAAAAACCGTGGAGGAAGGTGAAAAACAAGCTGAGGAAGTTGCAAAAGAAGAATAGAGTGTGAGCTCTACATTTGGATGTCATATTATGTTACTTTCTACTTTTTAGTATTGTCAAAGTTTGGTGTTCTTTCGTGTGAAATATTTAAAATCCACGTGGCAAGAATTGATCGGATCAAATGACTTGAGGTGCCACGTTGGATTTTTGAGTTTTAATATTATGTTCTGTTTTTATGTTTTATTATTTGATTTATGTTTTTCCTTTAACACGAAAGCTAATAATGAACTATATCAAAGACCAACCAAAATATAGTTATGTGACATAAAATATCTAAACTTTATATTCATAATTTAAATTTTAAATATATAACTTTTTAATCATGTCTAACATAATAATTGTCTATAAAAAGCTGGACAAAAAATAGTTGGGTTGAACTGTAAGACTCGAAATGATTCATTTCACTTGTTACCAACACACGACAAAAACCTCGTACAGAAAGATATTACATGAAGGTCTAAAAGAAATAACACTCGATTTATGTTACTCCGATTAATGAATTTTGAGTATTAAATTGATCTGATACTTCTTTTTTAAGCTTATAAACAAATCAAACGTTTAGTGTACTATTTGACGAGTTGAGAATTAATATATTTGTTGTGATGGTTCGTGATTGAGAAGTAAGAATTACCTTGATCATATGAAACCAAAATTTTCATATGTAAAATATAACTCAAATTTTTAAGGGGCGTTTGGTACGCGGGAATTTAAAAGTAGAGTTAATTACATGATTGGTCCCTGTGGTATGCACATATTACAGGATTGGTCCCAACTTTTGATAAATTACAGGTTTGGTCCTTACTGTTTGGCAAACTTTAATACGATTGGTCTCTGACACTAACTTCTGTTAATTTTCTTAGTTAAGTGAATATAAAAAGTCTAAAATACCCCTGACTTAAAGACAAAACTAAAAGAAAAGTGTATATATATTGATAAATGTGTGGACCCCACGTCATATATATATATATACACACACTCACTGACACAAACCACCTGAACCGCCTCCCCACCGCTTTCACCTTTCCTCCATCACTAGTGCCGCCTCCACCTTTAGTCATCTCCTTACCACCACAACTTGACCACCGGCCGATGCCCACCATCATCATCATCGTACCCCCCAGCAACCATCATCACCATCACCATACCCACCGGACGACCGCCATAACCATCACCAAATCTATCGGCGACCACCATCAAATCACCATACTCGTCGGCGACCACCATCACCATCACCATCACCATTCCCACCGACGACCACCATCACCATCACCATCACCATTCCCACCGACGACCACCATCACAATCACCATACTCGTCGACGAACACCATCACCATCACCATCACCATACCCGTCGGCGACCACCATCACCATCACCATCACCATCACCATCACCATCACCATCACCATCACCATCACCATCACCATCACCATCACCATCACCATCACCATCACCATCACCATCACCATCACCATACCCGCTACAATACCATTCCCATCGACTGAACCAATCTGCAATAACCATGAAAACGAATCAATCGCGAAGTTTGTAGATGGATTCGACACCGTTTTGGGTTTTTAGCTTACTGACGGGAAGATCGCGACTATAGAAGGTCGTTGGAGATGGGTTGAGGTTGGGGTGTAGATTTGGTGGTCGATGGTGGTTAGAATGGTAATGGTGGGTGGTGACGGTGGGGAGCCGGATGGGTTAGGGTTGAGGATGGTGGGGTTTTGATGAAGTGATGAAGATGGTGTACTAACGTGGGTCCCGACTCCCATGTGATTTTTCTTAATTTTTTTTGTGTTTTGTCATTTAGTGCAGGGGTATAAAAGTCATTTCGCACTCATTTAACCCTAAAAACTAACGTCCATTCACTCTAGGGACCAATCGTGTTACGGTTAATCAAACAGTTGTGACCAAACCTGTAATTTCTTAAAAGTTGGGACCAATCCTACAATATGAGTATACCACAGGGACCAATCATGTAATTAACTCTTAAAATTATTTTATGAAATTAAAATTTGAATTTCATTGGTCATTGTATTTATTGGTTGATAGAATTTGTTTGAATTGGAATTTGAATTCCATTTTTTGTGTATTTGGTTGCGAAATAAATTGGAATTTAAATTAAAATTAATTAACTCAAATTCTTTCAAATGAAAGACTTTAAAATCCTTTCAAATTTTGAACGATTTCAAATTTTACCGACCCTCGCCTCCGCCATCGATCGCCACCTACCACCCCCACTCACCACCAACCAACACTACCGACTACCCTTGTTGACACCGCCAACCCCCCGACCACCGTCGTCCCCGACTGCCGCCGCCCCCGACCGCGACCTCTGCCCTCACCGCCTCTGACCCCCGACCGCAGCCGCCCCCGACACCTCCTACCGCTGTTGTTGCCGACCGGCTCCGCCCTGGCTGCTGCCCCCTAACCACCAATAGCTGCCGATAACTCAAACCCGCCGATAACTGATCGTGCTGTTATCTTTGTCGACAATCTAAAGTCGCCGTTAACCGCACCCACGCCTATAATCAGCCGTCTCCACCAACCGCGTCTGAAGCTAAACACCGACTGCCGTCGCCGAACCGTGTCGGTTTTAGACGCGCTAGACAGCGACTGTCGATTTTCGGTAGCGTGCGCGATCGGTTGGTGATGGCGGTTGGGTACGGTCAGTTTTCGGCAACGAGCATGGTCGTTGGGCACGGTTGTTGGTCGTGGTTGATTGTCAGTGGTGACTGCAGCGGCGGTGGATTGTATGTAGCAGCGGAGATCAGTGATAATGGAGGTGGTAGTGGTTTGCAATGGGTGATAAATTTCAATTTATTTATAAGTGTTTTGTCACTAATAATGAACTTCACAATTCTCTTGAATTTCAAATCCTTTGAAAATATTGAATTCTAATTTCAATTCATTCTAATTTTAATTCAAATTCTAATTTCAGTTCCAATAAATTTCACAAATCAAATGCAACCTTAGTTTTGAAAGTTGGAAGCATTAACAAAAGACAACATATAGAGTATTTTAAAGCGGTTTAAATTATTTTTTAAGAGAACAGTTTATTAGAATTTTATTTTATAGATGGTTTTCTTTATTTTTTGAAGCATTACTTTTTGGAGCGGTTATAAAATCGCTTTAAACCCTTTCTTCAAAATTTACATGTTGTACTAGTGAGAGTTTTAGTGTGTTAAAACTTGATTAAATAAAAAGTATAAAGTTTTGGAAACTTGAACTTTATTAATGATTAATGGAAATTTACTAATAGTGAAACGTGTGTGACATAAAGGCAATATAATAGAAATAACAACATCAAATGTTAACCGGAAATATAGATTTCGAGTTCAGAATGTGAGATGCCAGAATAATAAAACTTTAGAATATGATAAATGCTAACAACTTATATGACAATAACAAACATAATCCCCTGATGCATCTGGAGTCGATAACTTTAATTAAAACGACTATTATATTTACACCAAAATACCAGTTATACTTTTTACTTGCAAGAATTTAAACCCAAAAACCTTAATAAGTAACTAGCATAAAACTTAGAAATATGATGTAATTGTTGAGTATTTACTATTTAAGCACCATACAAGTTTTGTTTACGCATTCAAGGCATACATAAATTTCACATGCCATAGATGTTGGAAATTTACAAGTTGTAAATATACAAGTTGGCATGTTTACTTCTTGTCTCATATTAGTGGGGGGAAACAACGTTGAGTGACTTATAAGGGGTTTTCCCTTATGGGTCACCAAAGAGGTAGTTGGGCCAAGAGAAGGGCTAAGCTCATGCGTGTCGAGCCGAGATGGCGACACAAGCTCGCGAATGGAGGCACTTTGCACTTACGCATCGTCGCTATGAGCTTTTATTTTTAGCTAATGCCCGGTTCAGAGGCTTGCGGATAGAATCGAAAAACCAACTACGAGATAAATACGATGGATAGAATCGATCAATAAGCAATTTGGGTTATCTGCATAACCGAATTCACGAATTTGTGGGGGTCAACCCCATTCCCCGTTTTTCTCATTATTAGTTACGGTTTGAGTCTATAAATATGGAGCTCCTGGTTCAACTTTAATTATCCCAAACGCTACAGCTTTTCTCTGCTACATGTTTCTTTACTTCTGTTTCCTGCACAAGCTTCACGTTGATCCGGTTCTATTGCTGTTGGAACACCGGATTCATTCTGCATAAGGTTTACGCTGTAGCTTACAGCAAATAGAGCGCGTAAAATCCTTTAAGGACAGTAATACATTCCGTGCAGTTCATCATTCGAAGAACATCGTATAACAGGTTGGTTTTATATTGATGGGTATCTTTTAATTCGTCCGATAACAAGACACTCTCGTTCTACCTTTCTTATAATCAGTTTCGGTCACGAAGGATCTAACTGATTCGGCCATAACTTGGTAATGATTAATAATAATTAATTGATTTCTATTTGGTCTGATCTGTTTTCAACAATAGATTATATCAATTGACCGTAGGGCATATGATGCTTAAATAATCTATGGTATAATATAGTGATTCATGTGACTGAAAGACATCATGATTTATATTTCTAGTAATTTTGATATTTGTTACATTACTTATCGTTTTAACAAAGTTAGGTGATATTTCATGGACTTATAAAAGAAATGACACTCGATTAACTAATGAGGAGGCATTTGTGGTAGAAGAAACTCAATGGAACATTTGGATAGGCACATAAACTCCCTTTATGTTCAAATGCCTAGTCGTTTCCGCAAACTTTGGCTAGCTCGATGGGAATGGGATCAACTCTTTAGGTTCTCATGCTGACAACTACGACGGCGTTTCTAAGCGAACTCCCCAGACGTTCGAACACAACAAACAATCTAAACTTGTGTTTGGTTCAAACTTCAAATGTAGGCTTCGCCTATAAAAATGCTCTTATATATTAGAGTATATTATTATTAGGGTTTAGTAATTATTATTATTAGGGTTGAGCCCACGGGCCCGTTTAGGTTTTTAGGGTTTCATTGTAAACTCTATATAATGTAACCTAAGTTATCAATAATATTCAATCAACTCTTTTACCATTTAACATGGTATCAGAGCTTTAGATTCTGGTTATCTTATTCTCCGCTGCACCACCATAAAAATACAAGCCCTAGCTGTCACCACCACGTTCAAACCCTAAATAGGGCGGCGTGCCGCCGCCGCCCTGTCCATTCTCTTTGCTTTTAGTTCTTTTATCTTTTCCGTTCTAAATAAAGATCCTTCTTGGTTTTAGATTCAAGCCAGTTATCTTAAATCTTTCTTCTCCACAAAACCCATATGCCCATATCCCATCTTGTTTTTTTCTCCTTCGTTTGTTCTTGCCGGACCACGGTCCGTTGCCACCGAAGAACGCTGCCTGGCCACGGTCACCGGCCTTCGGTATGACACACCACCGCACGGCCATCGGGTGTCATCTTGTTTTTTTTTTTTTTTTTTTACCTTTTCGATTGGGATATCGATCACGTGATCATGTTGCCGCTGCGACGCCGCCTGCTGGACTACGATCCACCGTCGCGCTGCCTCTACCATGCCGCGGTTCGCCGCTACGCTGCCTTATGCTGCCGTGGCACTGCAGCATTGCAAGCCCCTCGCAAGATTACATTATTATTTAATATTGTGGATTGCATTTAAGGTTGTGGATTGAAGATTAGGGAATTGTGGTCGAAGTTGTGACCGAGATTGAGACTATTTTTTTTTGTTCTTTGTTTATTTTTTTGTTACAGTCTGAGAGTTCGATTCTCTACTGCTCTGACTGCGGGGGAGTATTAGAGTATATTATTATTAGGGTTTAGTAATTATTATTATTAGGGTTGAGCTCACGGGCCCGTTTAGATTTTTAGGGTTTCATTGTAAACAATGTAACCTAAGCTATCAATAATATTCAATCAACTCTTTTACCATTTAACATTATAATGAACAATATTGGTCGGCCTATCAAGAATGAGGAAGATACTAGTGGCCCAATTTTGTCTCAACTTTTGTTGGCAGATGATGTATTTATTTTAGGTGAATGGTCCGAATCAAACTGTATGAATCTTATTCATCTATGGAGATGTCTTTTCTTGGCTTTCGGACTAGAAATCAATAGTAAAAAGTATAGCTTCATTGACACTAATATTGAAAGGAATTGTGTTGTAGCCTCTTGCCTCAAAATTCCACTATAGGGTGGGCTCTATCCCCTTTTCTTATCTCGGTTTGGTTGTGGGTGCCAATAGGAATTTGGGCAAAGAACTAAAGACTAGTGATTGATGTATTCCAGTAACGTCTTTCACTTTGAAAAGCCAAGTACTTTTCTATTCTTATTAGATGAGTACTTGATTGCCTCCATGTTTACTACTTCTCGTTGTACAAAGCGCTTATGAAAGTCATTGATGCGTTGGAAAAAATTAGGAGTTTTTTTTTTTTTTTTTTTTTTTTTTTTTTGTGGGGGGGGGGGGTGGGGGGGGTGGTCGGGGGGTCGAGTAATACTAGGAAAATTAATTAGGTTAGTTGGGAGAAAGTTTGACGTAAGAAATCGGATAATTGGCTTGAGTTTTGCTGTTTAAGAACTTTAATCTTATCCTCTATCCAAGTAGTTACTGAACGACTTTAAGCGATTTCTTAAGACTAAATTGTGTTGACCCTGCTTAGTTTAATGTATTTATATAAATCACATATCATGAACCTTAATAAAAGCTTACTCAAGTTTCTGCTCACCTATACTTTTGTACCTCTTGATTTGCGTTGCTTCCTTATCTTTCCTTTTTATTAATCAACTAGCTTTACCAAGCCTGCGTTACAGCGACGTCGTATGCGGTTTGATAAATAATAGATTTTTAATCGACCCGAATTGTTTTCAAACTAAATTTACGTCAAAATGTAAATTACTTTGAATTTATGCCGTCGAATGAAAACATATTATATTTGACACGACTCAAAACATAGTGTACATCACGTAAACCAACTGCAGCTGCCTTTGAAGTGACTTTTAAAAGATGATATTGTGGCTAAATTGAAAACGGGATAAGTTTTGTAGTAAAAGAACTTTGAAATTCAGTGTAGTTTTGAGTTACTTTTTAACATATAGAATAATAATAATAGCCCCGGAAGAAAATAACAGCCACCATTGACTTATATCGATGTCCCTTGTTATGCATTGACTGTCTTTATTCTTGCTTTGATCAGCATGCAGCCCCAACCAAAGGGCTGCCCTTGCAAACTCCCCGAAACGTGTCAAAGATTTCTCTTCGCGATCACCGCCTCAACCTTGTTAGTTGCTGCCTTCTCGACTTTAATTTACTACCCTCAACCTTCTCCTCTAGATCTGATACTAATTGTTGGTTAATACCCAGATTTAAAAGAAAAAGAGAGAGAGAGATAAACATTTTACTGCTTAAGAACCCCTCTTCTTTCATTCATTGTTCAAAACTTACAAAAATAGGAAGACTAGCAATGTAAAACTACCCACTACGACACTTGATCTTTTCGCGCATGCGCAAAATTCATAACTTACCCATTACTCACCCAAAACGTAAAATGAATGCGACCATAATAAACTTTCTGATGACCTTCAAACCAAGAACATGCCTACAACTCCGTAACCGGACTTTAAACCTGGTAAGATTTATTGGCCCGCAACTCTTGATTATCGTAAGTAAGATTAATTAATTGTATTACTGACTCTTGCTTATCGTAAGTAAGATTAATTAATTGTATTACTGTTTGAACATAAGTATCATAGTTATGGTAGTTAAGTAGTTAACCAGTTTTTAATGCTCGTTAAAGGACACACCGGTTCAAGGGTACAAATACCCTTATGTAATCCTTCCTTTTACACTATGATAATCAATTGGCATCGGAGCCATTGGTTCAGACAATTTCACAAAGAACATATCATTTGGATTATATTTTGTTTTGCAAAATTAACAACCACAAGTCTGATTATTGATTTATATGTGATCACCATCATCAAATGGTCGAAAGAATCCATCGATTTGAAGCCCAGAAATTGTAATCAAAGAATAGATCCGAAGAATAGAAATTCTGGCGAGAGTCCAATGAGGCTAAAAACAAAAACGAGAGACATTTAAATCGAAATTTATTGGTTAAATTCGATCTATTAAACCAGTTTAAGAATCGAATACATAAGATCGACATGGTGTCAAGATTTTTTTTCTCAAAACCTGTGTTTTCAATGGAAACTAGGCATTTGATTTCTGAATACAAAGAGCTAAATCCTTTGGGTTTATTTGTTTATCAGTTTAGGTGTTAATTGCTTTGACTACAACTTATGAGACAGCATAGTGTGTTAGAACTATACCTCCTTTCTTTTGTGCAGCACATTTTATCAAATAGCACATTATTTAGAACTATACAATTTTATGTATTTTAGGGTAAAGGTTGTTAATATAGGCTAAAATTCTTGTTAATCAAATGGTGTAGCAACAGTCAAAGTGTAATGCATGATGCCTATATTATATTTTCCAACTTGATATTGTATTATATGCTCAAACCTGAGTTTAGAAAGAGTAATGATTTCATCTTAATTTTCAAAGCTCGACTTTTTTAGTTCTATATGCACTCCCTATTCATTATTTATTATTGTAAATAAAGAGCTAACAGCACATTTTGCCAACTGCTCATTATTTACTTGAATTACTTTGATTAAGTTCACATAATATGAATTTCAAGCATGTTTAATATTGAATACACCTAAATGTTCATATGTTTGGTGTATTCTGTTGTTTTGTAAGTCGACCCGTCCTAGCTCAAACTAAAAAGATTATTTTTAGATGGATCCTTCTTGACGTGAATCCATCCTAACCCAATTTAAAAGGATTATTTTTCAGACAGACCCGTCTTGACCCGAATCCATCCTAACCCAAACTTAGTCTTCTAATTTGAAATGTTTCCATACTCTTGATTACAATTTCATTTAATTTGAAACATATTGTGTCTTCGTAATGTGTAAATATGAAATGGCACGACCTAATTTAACAACTCGTAATTCGATAAGGAGAAGAAAATTCATTTTAACATGGTGGAATCAACTTGTCACAATCGTCTCTTTACTTCTACTTTTGTTTTACATGTTTAAAGTCAAACATGTACTGCATAAACCAGGTATTGGATACTCCTCATCAAAAATAAATAGATATTTAATAATGTATAGGCATGTTTATGTAAGTGATAACATGTCTATAAATCAAATAAGGAAGAACCGAGCAAGTTTTACAAAGTTGTGTGACATGCTTAAAGCGTTTGGAGATCTAAAACCAAGGAAGAATTTAGACATTAATGAACAAGTAGCCATCTTCCTTCACATTATAACTCATAATGAGAAAAATCTGGTCATCATATGTATTTTCCATCATTCTGAAGAAACAAATAGTAGATGTGTTTCCTGGTGATTAAATTACATTCGCATTTGCTTAAGAAACCCGAACCTGTTCCCGAGAATTCTACCGATTAGAAGTGGAAATGGTTCAAGGTATTAGAGCATTCACAGCTCATTCCTATCATTAATCATATAATTACACTAAAAATACTATTTTCTCTTTTATCTTTTTAATTAAATAATATTTTTATATTTTTATCATTAACTTTTCTCTCTCCTTCACCCACAACAACTTTTAAAAATATTAAAAAATTTATAAAGGTTGAACAATATTTTTTTTAAAATTACAAATTAAACAGTAACATTTCTATCTCCTCCACTCACAACCACTCACAACCATTGCATATAATAAACGAACTACACTCATATAAATATACCAAAACGAGCTGTGAATGCTCTTATGTAATCATTATAAGTTTTTACAAAACAATTAAGCTGGAAATTAAAAAAGTGTGATAATATTTATTGTTTTTTTTATAAAATTGTTTAGGAGATTTAGATAGAACATACATAAAATGTTTAGTGCCCCATAAAGAGATGCCTAAATACAAAACAAGAAGGGAGAGATAACTACAAATGTTTTAGGTGTGTGTTTCATGGATGTGCAATTTGTATTTGTGTTATCTGATTGGGAACCGATGGTAAAGTTCTCCGAGATGCTCTTGAAATGGATTCAAAGTTTCAAGAGCGGGTATATAAATTCATATATTAAATAATTATTTTGGTGTATATAAAAATTTAGTAATTGAAGTATGGTTTATTGACTAATATCTATTTCTAGGTTATTACTTTGGTAGACACAGGATACACAAACAGTGAGGGTTTTATCGACCTTTATAGAGGTCAAAGATATCATTTAAATGACTAGCATGATGGACACCGATACTCTACCCCAAAATAATTATTTAACATGAGATATTTATTTTCATGTTATGAATATCTCATCTTAACCAACCAAACTAAGAATCATTTGGTCCAACGTCCCTTTGTTATATTTGTTATAGGTAAGGTTTTTTTGAAAAATAACTAATAAAATTCATGAAAAAGAGTATAAGAAAATTGAGATAAAAAAATTGAGATGACCTGTTTGCAGTTGAGTTTAGGTTCTTGGGAAATGAAAATATTGAATATAAAACTTCAAAGGGAAGCTCGCCTCTCTAAAATATTCCGATAAACACCACCCGCTAGTTACAACCACCGACACATCTCTCCGACGCCCTCACCATCGTGAACACTGACCCGCCTCACCGTACGCTAATCACCACCGACGTCTCTACCAAACATTGCCGGTCACCACCTCCCGTCGCTCGTCCACCACCCGCCAACATCCACTTTGATCTGGTCCAACACCATTGCCTTCCCCTCTCTCTCTCTCTCTCTAGCTTTTCTGATCACTTTCTTCTCGCTTTCTCAATCATCACCGCCACAACACCGATAGAAGAGGTGTATTTGATCTCTTGGTTTACTTCTTAGTCGGCGGATTTTGGGTGGCGATGGTGTAATTGTAGATATCCGACGACAACAATGGTTTTCTTCTTTCTAGATAGGGTGTTTTTTTTTTTGCAAATTATGACACTTTGGCGGTGAACATGAAAACCTTAAAAAAATCACTGTAGTTACCGACCATAGTGATTACTTTTTGCAAATATGATTACTTTTAAATAATATAGAATTTTATATTTATAATAACATATTAAGGTTTTGTTTTAAAAAATAAAATCGAAATAAGTTTTGACTTTCAAAAGAAAATCAATAAATATTAATTTTTGATTTTTAAGGGAAGCCAAAATTAATTAAGGGGCTGTTTAGAAATTTTTAAATGTTAAGTGATGAATTATTAATAGTTATGAACCATTAAATGATGAATAAGTAAGAGGTCTGAATCATTAAGAGCAAGTATATTGCTTAACTATTTAGAGACAAATATCTGATCAATTCAGATAAACGCTATTAACTATTCAGACACAATATAATGATTAACCATTCGAAGGCAAAAGTGCTTAACAATTTAGAAATATGCTAACAAAGCAAATACTTTGAAACATTAAATGCTGAAACATGCAAACAAACAGCCCCCAAATTTGAGTAGGAGAAAGTCAAATTAAATAAGTTCCTATTAAACCTTGGGGAAAATAGTAGTACACAATACCTTTGGGGAAAAGAAGAAACACCGACAAAATCTCCATCACCAAAGATGATTAAAAAGAATAAGGAAGAAACTATTAGGAAGGACGCACTTTCTATCAACCATCAAACACCAATATGAGCATCTACAAATTACATAATTTGGTCTATATGTGTAAAGGCAACGATCTTTTGAAAGTAATAGAATCCCAGAAAAAGAAATGAAAGTAGATGCCTAGAAAGATAGCACAATGACTCCCAACTATTTCAAGCAGTTGTAGAAGATATGGTGATGCAAGTGACATCGCATGCGACATTTAAAGATATTTGGGAACCTTTGAATGTAACACACGACCTCTCGTACCACCAATATTATACGCTTTGCCCACGAGAAGCTCATGGATTTGCTTTTGTTTGCCCGGGTGAAAACTTCCAAGAGAGATCACACATTCTTAGATTGTTGACATTTGAGCACGCTTAACTATGGAGTTCTCATTTCATCCACACCCAATACGCCAAAACATGTTGGGAATATTAGTACCAGACATTTTTTATGAACCAAGAATCTCCCTATCCATGGCCGGTGTGGGATTTATGTAGGGTGTCACAATAACCCCCCTTTAGACTTATCGTCCTCGGTGAGCCCGAGAACTCACCATCCCCAGTGAGGTTTGTCCCACCATACCGAACGACACAGTAGTGGCTCTGATGCCATTTTGTAGCACCCAACCTCTCGTACCACCAATATTGTTCGTTTTACCCACGAGGAGCTCACTGATTTGCTTTTAGTTGCCGAGGTGAAAACTTACTTAGGAGGTCACCCATCCCTGGATTGCTGCCACTTGAGCACGTTTAACTGTGGAGTTCTTCTCTCATCCACAGTCAATACGCCTAAAATGTTGGTAATATTATAGACAAGACATTTCTTATGAAATAGGAATCTCTCCTGTACACGGCCGATGTGGGATTTATGTAGAGTGTCACAAATTACATGGTGACTAGTGGTGAATGGTGATGGTGGTTCAGTGATGGTGCGACTAGGCCGGTGATCATAACGGTGGTGGTGTGGCGGTGATATGGTGACGAGGTGGCATGGCGGTGATATGTTGATGGTGGTGGCTATGGTGATGCCGTTATTAATTGGATATATTAATACTAATAATAGCATTAATAATACAAGGGTATAATTTTCATTTTCAAAAAGTTAACACAAAAAACTAACGGCCAACCACTCCAAGGACTAATCTTGTTACGGTTTGATAAAGAGTTGGTTTTCAAATGTTGGGACCAATCATGCAATATAACATACCACAGGACCAATTGTGTATTTAACTCAAAAACATAAGAACCATACACGACCAAGGAGAACTGTCATCACACCCGTATGTACGTAATTGGATGACAATTAATGATATGCAACATCCAATAACTTTTTCGTTGTTTCTCATATATTGTTATAGATGTTTATAAAATTTGCTATCACTATGTAATCAAATATTAAATTATCATACATCTGTAAGAAATTCGATATGAATTTTTTTTTTATAAATTTATAAATGCTTTTATTATAATTTTAATTAGTTAATATTATTAATTATCGGTTGGAGTAAATTAGACGGACAGTCCCTGGGGTTTGCAAATATTGCAACTTCAGTCTCTACTTTTTAAAAGCTACCAATATGAGCCTGAACTTTGTAAAGATTGCACGCTAACAGTCCCTATCACTAACAAATGTTAAGTTTCTTTGTTATTTTTTTAAAAAAAGACTAAAATACTCATTCTTTTATCTTCTTCTCCACATTGTAGTTCTGTACATTCAACACCTAACACCGCCACCTCTACCCTCAACCCACCACCACAACCGTCTCTACCCTTATCCCACCACCTCGTTGCTGCTTGCACCCTCAACCCACCATCACAGGCGCCACTACCCTTACCCCACCACCACCGTTATCGCCTGCACCTTCAACCAACCACTACCACCACCGTCGGTGCCTTCACCCTCGACCCACCACCGCACAACCAGACAACCACCTAGGGGTGAGCAGAATTCGGGTATGCCCGATTAGTACCGATACCCGACCCGAGAAAGTAACTATTACCGAACCAAGTTTTAAAAATATGGTAGGTACTCGGTGCCAGTTTTGTATCCAAGTTCGGGATATGTTCGGTACTCGATTATATTCTAATAAAACCGATATCTTAGGTACCAACACTAGTTAAATATACTAAAACCTAGAAATAACTAGACTTAACTAATCTGAATCTTAAATTTCCATGAGTTTTGATGGCTGAAAGTCAAACGCAAACACAATGCAATATCAATTAAAAGTCCTATATAATTATTGGTAATCAACCCTAGCCTACTTGTGTATTCATCAATCGCAAGTTGAACTCATATTTTTTTATTGTCGTTGGCTTGCTTTGCTGCAGCAATACCATCAAGTGTTGCTGCTTCAACATCTCCAATTAGTTCATTAGGAGATTTTTGTAAACCAATATTATTGTTAATAAACCTTAATTGATCATGATGTTATATAATTGTATTTTGTTTTTATCACATAATAAAATCAAGGTACGTGTAGTCGGTTGATAAGTTCTAATATGTTTAATCAAATTATTGGATTATTATTCAAATTTGTAAAAATTGATTAATTTATTCTATGTTTGTTATAGTTTTAATTTGATTTTGCATCATATGTCAAGTTGTTTAGACTCCAAATCTGAAATTATATGCTATTCATGATACGTTATACATAACATCATGGACCATTTATCTGATTTGTTTATTTAGGATTTACTAATGTAATTTGTATATAAATTTATTTGATTTGTTTTTATTGTACATTAATTTTAGATGGATCCAGAGAATGTTCAAAACTTGTCAAGCGATGAATCTAAGGGTCAAAAAAGAAAGTCACAACCTGATCAAAAGAAGCAAAGGAACCAAAAGAAAAGTAAAAATACAGTTGGTACTAAGAAAGGGGTTTCTAAGGTTTAGGTTGATTTTGACAAGTTTCTAGACAAGGAGAGGAATAAAAAGGCAAGATGTAAGCATTGTCTCAATGTATTGGCTGCAAACCCGTATATAAATGGAACATCTAGAATGAAACGACATATTAAGTCATGTGTAGAACATCCAAATCAGTTAAAAAATCAAAGCAACCTATGTTTTAAGAATAATGATGATGGCGAGAGAAAGCAGTGAAGTAAAAGTATGGAAATTCTGTGGGGAAAATACTAGAAGGGAAATAGCTGAGATGGCCATACTAGACTAGCTTCCTTATGCAACTATAGAGCATGAGGATTTTAAAGGCTTATAGAAACTATTTGTCCTAATGTTAAGATTCCTAGCAGATTTACAGTTGCAAAGGATTGTGCGGATATATTTTTAGAGGATAAAGGGAAGCTTAAGTCTTTTTCTACAACGAGCAAGCCAAGGGTGTGTCTAACCACCGACACATGGACATCAATCCAGCGCATCAACTACATATGTCTCACAGCACACTTTATCGATGACGATTGGGTCTTACACAAAAGGATACTAAATTTCATGCCAATTTATAGCCATAAGGGGAAGACATCTCCCGGGTCATACTTCAATGTCTAAAAGAATGGGATTTTGAACATGTCCTTACAATTACTACGCATAATGCCTCTTCTAATGATACAGTCATATCAATTCTCAAATCTTGATTACCAAATGTTATGGGTGATGGGAGATACTTACATATCCGTTGTATGGCACACATAATAAATTTGATTGTGAATGATGAACTAAATTTTCATGGATCGTCAATTGATCGTATAAGAAATGCCATACGATACATTAGACATTCTTCCAAAAGAATAGATGCCTTCAAAAATTATGTGAAAGAACTGAAGATTGAAAGTAAGGCAGTATTGTCTTTGGATGTGTCTACTAGATGGAACTCGACGTATGAGATGTTGGATACAACGCAGAAGTTTGAAAAGGCTTTTGAAGCTTATGATTTTATAGATCCCAACTATTCGAAAGAATTGGGTGTTGATGTTCCTATAATTACAGACTTGCATTACGCGAGACATATGACAAAAGTTTTAGAATTATTTAAGCGTAAAACGACAAATGCTTCTTCATCAACACAGGTGCTTGTTTAAAATTTATAATTTATCTTTCAAGTATTACTTTAGTTTTTATTTTAAAACTTCAAATATCACTAATTTTAACATAAACATGTGTGAAACACATGGTTGCAAATCAATTCTTCACTAAATCAATGCATATTGATAAGCATTTACAAATGTTGAAGGGTTCAAATGACTTGTAAATATGCAATGGGAAGTATTATGCAAGAGAAGTTTGATAAATATTGGAGGAAGGATAAAAATTTTAATAAGGTTCTGTACTTCGCAACTATTCTAGATCCTCGTTGGAAAGTTCGTGTCAATATTGCATTTGGTTATAATAGAATATTTATGGCTGAAAAAAATGAGGGTGAAACAAAATATGACATTAAGAAAAAATTTGACGCAATAGTTAAATCTATCATTGGCGAATTAAAGATAGTATTTGATTTTTATAAGCTAGCAAATAAAACTCGAAGTTCTAATGACATTAGACAAAGAAACATTGATCTTTCATCACAAGGAGATAACGAAGATAATGATTTTTAAGTGACTTCAAATTGGATTGTGGTTTTACAGTGTACAACGCCAAGTCGAAACTTCAAAGGTATCTTGAAGATAAGGAAGAGGCTCATTATCGGGGATTTGATATTCTACAATGGTGGAAAGGTTCTTTTTCAAAATATCCAATATTAGCAAAAATGGCTAAAGGTATGTTTAAATATATATTAGGGTTAATGGATTTAAATACTCCAAACCATTGAGAATTGGCCGCTGCCACCTCCAAGTATCATTTTGACGAATATAACTCCCAAGTAAACACTTCGGTGTCTGTATCATTTTGACGAATATGTTAGGGTTTTGACAAACGGCGGGTGATATAGACACCGAAGTATTTACTTTGGAGTTATATTCGCCAAAATGATACTTGGGGTGGCAGCGGCCAATTCCCAATAGTTGGGAGTATTTAAATACATTAACCCTATATATTATTAGCAATTCTTTCAAGCCTTTTAATTTCTAATAATTTGTATTATATTTTTCAGCCCTTCAGTTTCGAGTGTAGCTTTTGAGTTAGCTTTTAATACAGGTGGAGGAGTTATGAAAACACATAGAAGTTTTCTTTCCCCTTCGGTTGTCGAAGCACTCATATGTTCATAGAACTAGATTCGTAAGTCAAGTAATGAAATCAATTATGGCGAGGATTGGATAACTTAACTTTTGATAACCTTGGATCACGTAAGCTAACATTCAATTTAATTTTTATATAGTTTGTTTACGTAACCTTATTAATAATTATATATTATTCTTTGTAGAAATTTCTAATAACTTGGAATCAAGTAACACACATGTTGATAGAGATTAATGGTGGTCTAATCCCGTGGGTGCATATGGAGGAATAAATGGATGCATTATTTTAGCAATTTTAATTATAATAAACATTTGGTTGGTTTTTAATGTTTTCTTCCATAAGCTATTATCTCATTGTTTTGATTATTAAGACGATTGCATTGGATTTTATTTGTTGGATAATTGTTGGGATGTTTGTTTGATATTTTTATGCAATTAAAGACTAATATTTGTTTTGGTGTGATTATGATTTAATTTATATATTTGACATGTTTATGAAATCGGGAATCGGGTAGATGGTCTGATACCGACTACCCGACTTTTTTAAGGACCGATTCCTGAATATGTTATCTAGGTCACGGTATCGGTACCTAGCATCGGGTCAAACTACAGGTATGAGCTAAGAATCGAATTCCAATTCAATTTTGGTCTCTCTTTTTGAATGTTCTTTGTTGTATTTGATTTTATAGGGACAAATATGACTGAGTTTTTAAGAAAGAAATAGTTAAATGTCACACGTGTTGCGGCGTAAAGACATGTATAGCAGTACGTGGTGACGCCGACACATCTAAGTGGGTAAATAAAAACATATTAATATGTTAGGAAATCAATGAAAAAATACGTCGTTAGAGAATTAAGCATTAAATAGCATGAAAATATGAAGGTGTAGTATAGAAAAAAAGTAAAATTTAAAACCCGTGTGTTGCGAGAATCTAGAGACTCTGAGATTGTTATATATAATGCTAAAAATCACTTAATGTCGAGTATATATTTTTCTAATTTAATAAAATTATAAATAGAGAGGACACATACTATCACCACATTAACTCTCACTAAGTTTTTCGCGCATCTCTTTCCAATTAAATAATTATATTAATTACTAATATTATTTAATTCTTTTTAATTTTAAAATAATTTATAATAAATTAAGAAAAAGATCTTTTTATTAATATTATTTCTAAGGAAATAAATTTTCATAAAATAAGAAATTCTTTAAAAAATAAAACTTTTTTAAAATACGATATAATTGTAATTGGTTTTTTTTAAATAGTAAATTTTTTTATAAAATAATTAAAATTAAGAGTTATAATAAGAAAGTTTTTATTAATGATATTTATTAAAATGTTTTTTTTAAATAAAATATTTTATTCTATTTATAATAAGAAAAATTTCAATCATATATTATATTAAAATATTATTTTTATTATTAACAAATTTTAAATCTATGTAATATTTTATTTATTTAAACTATGTAATAAACGCGTTTACTAAAGCTAGTTAAATCATAAATGTAAAGTTGTTTCAAATTAATCTTATATGATTCGATTTATTAAAATTTACTACTAAACTAAAGATGCAAAATAAAAGTAAGATATCTAATCTTAAAATAGTATATAACAAATCTAGTTACTAAAATAATAGAAGGAATTGGTATATGTGTATTTAGGAGTCTTGTCTTTTTGTGTGAGAGATTAATTGAGAGAGGAGCTTGATGAGGTGGTGAAAGCTAGGGGTGTTTATCAAATCGCATAACAGATTATTTGGTTTATTCGGATTTGAAAATATTTTATAAACCTATCTGAAATACAATCCGATCCGACTAATAGATTTTGCTATCCGATCCGAATCCATCATAATTTAATTCGGATCAGATGCAGATAAATCCAAATAATCCGAAAAAATCTAAATAACAAGTTTTTGTTGTTTTTCCATTCCATTTCATATGAATAGAACATCTCCTGTATACTACAATCTGCATATGAATTTATCTCCTTTAATACTACCATGTGCGGTTTCGGTGAAGGCCAAGAAGAGTGGTGGACGATGACGAGAGACATGCTTTTCAAATGGACTGCCGGAGGACTGGAGAAGCAGCAGACGGCGAGGAGGGACCGAGGGACTTGTTTTTCGAATGGACTGCCGGAGGACTCGAGGAGCGGCGGTCGGCGAGGAGGGATCGAGAGTGTAAAGTTCTCATATGATCGAATCCACTTATTGTTGCACTTAATAATCAAATTTAAGACAGATGTGAGTATGTGTGATATCAACGAACATCAAATAAATTCAAACGAATATTATTAATCAAATGATTACAATACCAAAGGAGTTTATATTGTTTAAACTCGATCCATCCAAAGTGAGCTCCCATCCGGCGGCCTATCACACCACTTTCTGTTCTCTCACTTTTAGAGCACTTTTACAAATAAAACACACATAATGAAATACAAGAAAAAACATCTATTTATACTCTCTAGATGTTCTCGCGTGATAACATGATGAGGCTGTCACGCGGTAACTCCAAGTTCTCGCGCGGTTAGATCTTCATCAATCATCTTGGAGTTCTCGCAGCCTTGTTGTTCTCGCATGATTTGAGTTTTTGCTTTTCACTTGATATTGTAATCCATATAGGCTAGGTTCTTACAATTTCCCCCTATGGATTATGATATCAAGCATAGCTATGCTTGACTTCTGTCACGCATCTTTATGAATTATCTCATTCTTGGTTATCTTTCACTTCAATCTTCTCCCTTAGCTGTAACCAACTCCTAATATAGAACTTCATAAAGAATATCACGTCTGAATCAAGATTAAACCATTCTATCTTGACAACTTAGACTTAAGTTGTATTAGGTATATGATAGAGAGATCTAACTTCCATTCCAGATTACCAAAAAATAAACTAGATCATCTAAAGCATTCTTCCCCCTTTGTAAGATAAAATAAGCCCATATTTTCAGAGTAAGAGTACCAAACAACCTTGATTTTTCACTTAATTCAACCGTTCGATCATTATCCCAATGAGTAATATAAAATAAGCCCACATTGTCAAGTTTCAATTCACGAACAAATCGAATCAAATGTTGTAAATATAGAATCTTGAACTTGATCAAACATCACAAAAACATATGTTTAAGTACCAATCTTCAATTCATCTAGCATCTTTCAGATATAAGTAGAAACACTTGTTCTGAACCTTCACAAACTAACAAGTTTTCACTTGCTAGTAAAGTTCTCGCGTCTTGCAAATTTATCGCAAAAATGGAGAAATTCTTTAAGTTTTCGCTAAAATGAATAAGTTTTCGCTTGACATGAAGTTATCACATAATAACCAAGCAAAAACTCTTGGTGTTTTATGTATTATGCGAAAACTAATCATTTTTTTTGCATACCCATGCGAAATCTCAAAAGTTTTCGCAAAATACGATTATCATTTCAAGTTTTCGCATCTAGCGGTTATCACGTGACATTTTCATCAAACTTGAATTTTTCGCTTTCGGTCACATTTTGTAGTTTCAATTCTTCAATTTCCACCATCTAAACTAGAAGAAAGTTAGTTCTATCATGCACAAGATAGAGTAAACATGTATCAGAGTCGAAAACACCAGTTTGGCTCTCGGCTTCACCTTCATATCTTAAAATAACCGAGCCAAACATCCCAATCTTCAATAATCAATTTAACGTTCTAAAATGGATAATTGCGGAATCAAAATCCATGTATCAAGAGCAAATCTAAGAAGGATATGTGCGGGTGTGATATCAACGAACATTATGTCGTTCAAGCTCGATCCACCCGAGGTGAGCTTCCATTGGGCGGCCTATAAACAACTTTTTGCTTTCTCACCTTCAGAGCACTTTTAATAAATAAAAAACACATAATGAAATATAAGAGAAAAATATCTATTTATGCTCTCTAGATGTTCTTGCGTGATAACATGAGGTTGTCATGCGGTAACTCCAAGTTCTCGCGCGTTTAGATCTTCATCAATCTTGGAGTTCTCGTAGCGTTGTAGTTCTCAGATGATTTAAGTTTTTTTTTTCACTTGATATTGTAATCCATATATGCTAGGTCCTTAAAGAGAGACCTGCTCTTCATATGGAATGTAGGAGGAGCGGCGGTCGATAGTTAAAATTTTTGATTTGGAGATTGGAAGTTTGGAACCGGTGGAGTTGTTGTCAATCACTAATTGGACTATGGGCTTGTTAGTTGAATGGGTTATTGGGTATTTATCTATTGAACTTAGGCTTCTTATTCGGATTTTTCGGATATTCGATTAATCCGAATTTTAAAAATTTGTAATCCAAAATCCAAATAAGGAATTCAGATTTGGATGAAATCCAATCCAAATATCCGAATAAGAATTCGGATCTGTTTATTCGGTTCTGGATGCAGTTCGAATTACTAATTTTTTCGGATTTTGGGTTTTTAAACACCCCAAGTGAGAGTTAAGAGTGATTGAGTGTCTAATCTAATATCTAGTTTGCTTTTACATCCTAAGGAAGCTAGAAGAATTTAGAAAATGGATGGCACAAAGTAATAAACAACTGGTTAGGAGGAATTATCCACCGACTTGAACCCAGGCTGAGGGGATAAGAAAGCCTGCTTGTTAGCACCAAGCCAACGAGTAGTTTTTGCTGATACACATGTTTTATCTATATTACACAATAAAAGAAGATTTACGAATACCACTTGTAGATATCCTCACACCATTTTCTCTACAAAAAGTTATTATAATCATTTAAATATTTATATTAATTTTCTATCTTTTATTAAAAATTAATTTAATTAATTACTACCCCCCCTCTCTCTCTCTTTCTTTCCCTCATCTTGATTTTTTATAAAACAAGCTATTTTGTTTAAAACAGATTTTATTAAAAAAATTAAAAATCACATCCTTTTATTAAAAATAAAAATAATTAATTTTTTTTATAAAATATAACATTTTCTAAAACATTAAAATTTTTCTTAAATAATTATTTTAAATCATTCTTCTTATAAAAAATTATAAAAGGTGAAATTTTCTAAAAACAATCTTATCAAAACAATAAACATAATTATAAGTTTAAGAACAAGTTGTTATTGGTTATTTACTTTAAATAGCTATTTATACATAATGTCAATCATGTTTTATCTTACGATACGATTTTATAATTTAAATTTTAAATTTTAAATATTTAATATTTTATTTATTTAACTTGTGTAATACACGGGTTAATAACCTTGTAAAAAAATAAAAGCAAAGGAAAATAATATAAAAAACCCACCACCTTACATTTTAAGGTACAATTTCGATAGACAAGTATATTTAACCTAACTCATATATAAAAATGCTTTTATAGCCATGTGTGCCTTGTGACCGAGAACAAACAATATTTAATTCTAATAAATAAATATATATATAAGTACCGAGCAACACGTTTAAATTAATTATATATTTTTTACATTCATACAAGTTTCTTTAGAGAGAATAGAGTGATCTAAAACTCCTCGTCTTTAATTGATAATGAAGTGGATGTTCTTAGCTCACAAAGCCACCGAATGTTTCCTCAATTCTCAACGATATCATCTTTATAGAGGTTCTCGTTAGCAATGTTTTCTTGCGTCAAAACCTGATCAAATGTAGTCTTCATCTTCATACTCTAGTCATTATTATACGTAATGTCAATCATAATTATCTTAAAATATGATTTTATAATTTATGAATTTTTATTATTAATTATTTAATATTTTATTTATTTAAAACGTGTAATATACGTGCTACTTACCTAGTACCGAAATAAAAGCAAAGGAAAAAAATTTAAAAAATCCACCGACCTTACATTTTAAGGTATAGTAACGAGAGACAATTATATATAATCTAACTCATATATAAAATGCCTTTATAGCCATGCGTGCCTCGTGACTAACAACAAACAATATTTAATTCTAATAAATAAATAAAGAAATATATAAGTACCAAACAGAACGTTTAAATTGATTATATATTTTTTTTCTAAATTCATGCAAGTTCCTTTAAAAAGAATAGAGTGATCTAAAGCTTCTCATCTTTAATTGTAATGAAATGAATGTTCTTAGCTCACAAAGCCACCAAATGTTTCCTCAATTCTCAACGTTATCGTCTTTATGGAGGTTCTCGTCAGTAAATTTTCATTGCGTCAAAACCTGATCAAATGAAGTCTTCATCTTCATACTCTAGTCATTATTTATACGTAATGTAAATCATATTTTATCTTAAAATATGATTTTATAATTTATAAATTTTCATTATTAGTTATTTAATATTTTATTTATTTAATACGTGAAATATACGGGATACTAAACTAGTATAGAAATAAAAGCAACGGAAAAAAATTTAAAAAATCCACCCACCTTACATTTTAAGGTACAGTATCGAGAAGCAAGTATATTTAACTTAACTCATATATAAAATGCCTTTATAGCCATGTGTGCCTCATGACCGACAACAAATAATATTTAATTCTAATAAATAAATAAGTATATAAGGACCAAGCAATTCGTTTAAATTGATTATATATATATATATATATATATATATATATATATATATATATATATATATATATATATATATATTAAATTCATACAAGCTCCTTTAAAAAGAATAGAGTGATCTAAAGCTCCTCGTCTTTAATTTAAAATGAAGTGGATGCTCTTAGCTCACAAAGCCACTAAATGTTTCCTCAAATCTCAACGATATCATCTTTATGGAGGTTCTTGTCAGCAATTTTTCCTTGCATCAAAACCTGATCAAATGCAGTCATCATCTTCATACTCTAGTCATTATTATAACACCACGACGATCCTAAATGGTGCTGAATCGTCTCACAGGTTAGAAATGGCAAGCTTGGTCACTTTGTTGTCCTAAGATGAACTAGTATTAAACATGCATCTCATGCAAAGGTTGTGATTTATTACTATTATTTCAGGTTCGTGAATAGTAATAAGGTTGAAAAGGATGTTAAGAAGGAAGATCTTGAAATTATTTCAAGAGAAACCATCAAACCATCTTCTCCGACTCCCAATCATCTAAGAACCTACAACCTCTCTATTATAGATCAATTTATGTATGATGTCTATACCCCTTCAATTTTATTCTTTCCTAATACCAACAAGGATAGTGTTACGGATGTTATAACCAAGAGATCAAAACATTTGAAAGAAACTTTATCCAAGATCTTAATAAGATTTTATCCTTTTGCCGGAAAAGTTAAGGACAACTTGCAAATTGAATGTAATGATGAGGGAATCTATTATACCGAGGCTCGAGTCAACCAGACCCTCCAAGAATTTCTAGGTCATCCAGATGATGAAAGAGTGAGAGGGTTGATGCCTGAAAGCCCTTGCACCGATGAATCTTTGATAGAAAATTATGTTATAGGCATTCAGGTAAATCTGCAATATGAAATTATTTATGGGCTTGCAATACACACACCACTGACAATCTAATATCGCACCATTTTCAAACAGTCATTTGAGATGGCACAAAATGAACGTTTGAAGGTTAGGACCTACGTCATGGTCCCATTTTTTAAAGAATTTTTTTTAATCTAGGTAGTTTTAAGAGAGGATCATGCTTTTTAGGGTAAAAAACTAGTGGCTTTCTGAAATAGATTACCTGTTTAATTCGACTAACGGATTTGGTGGCATGACATTGGGATCTACTACTTTCATGAACATATGTAAACTTCTACCGTTCTACGTACTAAAACTCAATTTGAATTTCTATTCTGTATTTTAATAACTAGTTTTGATATAATTTGATTTTTCTGACGTACGTGTAATATTTATTTATTTAGTTTTAAATCCGAACACATTGTTTTGTTTTGTCTTCTTTTTAATTTGAAGATTTCAGTATAAGTCTAGTTGAAAATTGAGTTAGTTGAAACTAAGTTTTTATATTAAAAAATAATTTCTTTTCGAACAAACTCATGCCAGAATGTTAAAATAATTAAACAAAAGGGTATGTTAGAGAGTTAACAAACGTTCAATATATAACAAGTACGAGTGAAAATCAAATTTTATACATAACAAAATAGTTGAATATAAATTTAAAAATAAAATTTTTTCAATTCACATATCTGCTCATTACACAAGCAAAGCCTTTTGTCACCATATCACATCCACTATCTCGATTGGCGGATCACCGATTTAAAAACATGATGTTTTTGTCTAAAAAATAAAAATCATGTTTAAAACATATATACCTACCTAGAACAAAAGAATCTACTTTTAAACAATCTTTTAAAGATCCAGTCGTTTGAAGGTTAGGTGTTGCATCATAGCCCTAATCTTTAAATGACCTTTTTTTTTTTTTTTTATAAAATAGATTTTCAAGTATGGTGGTGGTGTATTTCACACTTGGATGGTGTAGGTCTATTATGGCAAATTATATAATGTAATAAACCATTCTAATTTACGATTTGAATCTTGATTAAACAAGTTAAACTTGAGATTTGTTTGTTAGATAAACATTTTCAAATGTGGTGGGATTGGGATCTCCTCAAGTGCATCACACAAGATCTTTGACGGGCAAACAATTTATACGTTTATGAAAGCATGGGCCGCGGCTACTAGAGATTCACAAGAAACTGTTTTACCAAGTTTTGTAGCCTCTGAGATCTTTCCTAACAATTCTCGCCTAGAATACTCGGCTTCTTCCAAGTTATTAGCCTCCAAAAGGCTTAGTACAAAAAGATTTGTATTCGATTCTACGGCTTTGGCTTTGCTCAAGGAGCAGCCAGTTGCGAGCGTCACCTCAAGACATCCACCAACTCGCATGGAAGCTACAACTGCTGTAGTTTGGAAGGCTGCAGCCCAAGCAGCATCAAGAGTAAGACCATTTGGTCCACAGTCACCTTATGCTTTGCTTTCAGTGGTGAATCTTCGTAAAAAGGCCTCCCCACCTCTACCTAAAGAATCCATTGGAAACCTTATTGATGTAGCGAGTGCAATCTGCCTTCCTCATGCCCAACTAGATTTGCCAACCTTAATAGGAGAACTAAGAGAATCGATGGAGAAAATAGACTCGAATCACATTGAGACCATGAAAGGGGTGAAGGGGCATGAAAAATTCAATGATATATTGAAGAGATTAAACCAATTGTTGGATGTGACAACTGAAGGAGACTGTTTGTTGGCAACAAGTATGTTGAAGAGTGGAATGTACGAGTTAGATTTCGGATGGGGAAAGCCGATATGGGTTTATATTATGAATGCTAGAATGGCTAGGAGTGTGTCGTTGAATGAAACGCTTAAGGGTGATGGTGTTGAAGCCGTAGTCACATTGAGTCCAGATGAAATGGAGATTTTCGAGCGTGATCCGGAGCTTTTGTCATATGCCACTGTCAACCCTAGTCCTCTTAGATCCGTTCATTGATTACACATAAATTTATTTGTTATGGTAACTTTTAATAGAGTTAAATTCGATTTTGCTGTTTGAGGTTTGATGAAAATAACTATTTTCCTCAAAAAAATTAAAAATATCAATTTACATTCAAAGGTTTCATAAATTGTTTGAATTCAATCCAAAAGTTTCATAAGTTGTTTCAACTTGAATACAAAAAATGAAATTTTTGGACTAAAATTGATGTTTTGAAACTTTTGCAGGAAAATCGTTAATTTTGTCAAAACCTAGAGAGAAAAATTGAAATTAACTATTTTTAATAATAGTAACAAGATTTCTCTAGTGTTTTATTAAAGTTACTTATAATTTATTATCCTGCGATTAATTTCTATTCGGTCTTCTAATCCTATGTAATATTGCCTGCTAGTGGTTAGTAACCAAGATTCATATATATTTTATTTGTGTCACTTAAGTTTGAATTTTTAAATTTATAGAAGATTTTACATAAAATTAGAACACTTAATGAAAGTTAATTAATAAAAGTTAAGCAACTTTAGAAGAAAAAACTTTAAATGGTTATTTTCTACACTTTTAACCGTTAAAAAATATTATTACTTATTTATTCATATTACACCACTATTATATTTACATGTGTAACATATTAAATAAGCTATAACTATTTCCATTAAATATACCTTAAATATTAATTTTTAGTAAACATTGAATACATTATCCAAGTCTAACCTCTTTTATAAACATACATTTTAAACTTCTTATTATTAACTACAAAAAAAAAAAAAAAAAATTGTATTTGGGTTCTACTAAAAATTACCAGGTTGCAATTGATGTTGGCCACAGGGAAATTCCCAACCAAATGACATATTTCAGCATTAAAAGATCAAATTTCAAAAATTGATCAGATTAGCTAGTAGTTTGTATCATATCATATTTGGTTGTAATGTTTCTTAACAAATGCTAGTAGGTCATATTTGGAAATATGGGGTCTAAAAGAGTCATATTTGGGTATAACAGGACCAAATGGATCATGTTTGAGAGCATTCACATCAGGTTTTATATTTTTATCCTTATAATTACACTAAAAACACTACTACTTCTCTCTTCTTCTCAATTAAATAATATTTTTTTATACTTTTATCATTATTTTTTCTCTCTCTTCTACTCACAACCACTTTCAAAAATATTAAAAAATTTATAAGGGTTGAACAGTGATTCCCCAAATATACAAAATGAACAGTAACTTTTCTCTCTCCTCCACTCACAACCATTCCTTAAATTTTAAGAAACACACTCACATAAATATACCAAACCTACTGTGAATGCTCTGAGTTAGTGGCTTATAGCATGTTATATTTGGTTGTATAGTCCACCTAACATTGTTAATGAGTTCTATTTGGTGACAACAAGTTTCGATAAGTTATATTTGAGTTGTTTGTATTTGAATGTGAATTTAAGTACATTTTTATTATTATAAATACAAAGATGAAATGAAATAATCGAAGAGTTGGTGGTCGAGAAGAAATGAAAAAACGTAAGAAAGAATGTTTAAAAACTGAGAAAATAACTAGTTTGAAAGAATAAGGAACATTGAAGAAATGTTCATACTTGTGACTCAAAAACCACCGTCATCACCAATCGCTAGTATAGCCACTTGGCGTTGGCAAATTGCTTGCGAAACGCAATAGCAAAATGCCACTCACAAAACCGATGGCAAAATCGATGTCGTTAACTAGTGTGACAGCCTTGATATCTCGTGACCAGCTACAAAATCATGTGCTTTTGACTTTCCTTATAAAAATATTAAACTATAAACTTGTACTCCTAGAAAAAAATTTACTAGCTATCGTGATACACATGTTTAGTTTAATATATATTCTCATCACTTCCCCTTACAAAATGTTAAGAAGATAAATTCATGTGTCAGAAAAATATTATATAAGTATATAATATGTATCAAGAGAATGTGACAGCCTTTATAGCTCGTGACCAGCTACAAACAGCTATTTAACTCTAATATTTATAAACGTTAAGTTGCACATTTAAGGTGTTGACCATGCGTTTTGCACAAGGTTTGTTTTTAATGTTTCACTTATAAATTGAAGAGTGTTAATGTGAAGCTGATCATCATCATATCAACCGATCATGAAGTGGTTGTTCTCAGCCCACAAAGCAACCCAACGTTTCTTCAATTCTCAACGATATCATCTTCACGGAGGTTATCGTCGGCGATTTCTCCATGCTTCAAAGCCAATCAGGTCCTCAAAATCCGATCAAATTCGGTCTTCATCCTTATATTCAGGTCACTATTATAGTACCTCAACAACCCAAAATGTAAATGAATCATCACACAGGTGAGTAACTAGAACTGGCAACCAAAATGGTTTTGTTGTCTTAACATGAGCTATATTCTAACATGCATAGGTTTGGTTGTTATTATTATTATTGCAGGTTGCGGAATATAGAAAACGACGTTAAGAAGGTAGATCTTGAAATAATCTCAAGAGAGATCGTCAAACCATCTTCTCCGACTCCCCATCATCTAAGAACCTTCAACCTGTCTATTATAGACCAATTTACATATGATATCTACACCCCTTGGATATTGTTTCTTCCTAATACCAACAAGGATAGTGTTACAGCTGTTGCAACCAAAAGATCAAAACATCTGAAAGAGACTTTATCTAAGGTTCTAACAAAATTCTATCCGTTTGCTGGAAAAGTGAAGGACAACGTGCAAATTGAGTGTAACGATGAAGGAGTCTATTTTGCGGAGGCTCAAGTCAACGAGACGCTTGAAGAGTTTTTAGGTCATCCGGATGATGAAAGAGTGAGAGGGTTAATGCATGAAAAACCTTGCCGCAAGGAGTCTTCGATAGGGAATTATGTTATTGGTATTCAGGTGAATTATATTTCTTTCGTAAATTTAATATTCGATTCTTGAGTAAACAAGTTTAAACTTGAGATATGCAATTTATCAGGTAAACATTTTTAAATGTGGTGCGATTGGGCTTTCCTCGTGCGCGTCGCACAAGATTTTCGACGGGCAAACACTTTTTGTGTTTATGAAAGCATGGGCAGCAGCTGCTAGAAGTTCACCAGAAACTATTTCACCAAGTTTTGTAGCTTGTGACATCTTTCCTAACAATCCTCGCTTAGAATACTCGGCCCCTTCTAAGTTACTAGCCACAAAAAAGCTTAGAACAAAAAGATTTGTGTTTGATTCTACGGCTTTGGCTTTACTCAAAACAAAACTAGTTGCTAACACCACCTTAACACGACCACTGACACGCATGGAAGCCACAACTGCTGTAGTTTGGAAGGCTGCAGCCCAAGCGGCATCGGTAGTAAGACCATTTGGTCCACAGTCACCTCATGTTTTATTGTCAATGGTGAATCTCCGGAATAAGGCATCACCGCCTCTTCCCAAGGAATCCATCGGAAACGTTCTCGATGTTGCCTGTGCGGTTTGCTTTCCTGGTGGCCACCTTGATTTGCAAACCTTGATGGTTGAACTACGAGAATCGATGGCGAAAATAAACTCTGATCACATTGAGTCAATGAAAGGGGAAAAGGGGCTTGAGACATTTAGTGAGTTGCTGAGGAAAATACACCAGTTGGTGGATGTGACAAACGAAGAAGACTTCTTGTTTACTACAAGCCTACTGAACAGTGGAATATATGAGTTAGACTTCGGATGGGGAAAGCCAATATGGTTTTACCTGATGAATGCCGGAGCTTCGAGGATTTTGGCTTTGAATGACACACTAAAGGGTGGTGGTGTTGAAGCCATCGTCACATTGAGTCCAGATGAAATGAAGATATTCGAACAGGATCTGGAGCTTCTGTCTTATGCCTCCATCAACCCTAGTCCTCTTCGATTTATTCCTTAAATTACATAGATTGCATCTTTTGTTTTATTCTATTTTCATTATGATGTAAACATCAAGCATGGCTGTACAAGGGCGTGTAAATTTTTATGTAATGTGACTAAATGTGACTAAATGTGACAAAATGCCATTGTGTTTTATTTATGTGACCAAAAACATACCTATTAGCCACATTTTAATTGAAAACTATGACATTAACTAGTCATGCTTGAATAAGTGTGGCTAAATGTGACCGGATGACATTGTTTTGATTAATGCATCTAAAATCACTCCTATTAGCCAAACTTTACTAGAAAATATGACATTTACTAGCAACACTCATCAGGTATAGCCAAATGTGATCAATTGCAATCAATTTTAATTGCATTATAAGTTATTGATGCGGCTAAAGACTAAAACATATGACCACTTATATTAGTTTGTGTGCCAAAGAGTGATAAGAAAATAATGTGATATTTAGAAACCACGCCAAAAAAGTGTGTCCAAATGTGACCAACTACAATGAATTATAACTTATTGACGTGGGTAAATGCTAATATGTATGGGCACTTATATTAGTTTATGTGTCCAAAGAGTAATAAGAAGGTAATGTAACATCTAAAAGCCAGATCCAAAAAGTGTTGGTCAAATGAGTTCAACTACAATGGATTATATGGCTAAAGGCTGATACATATGGAGACTCATATGAGTTTGTGTGTCCAAAGTGTAATAAAAAAATAATATGACATTTAGTAGCCAAGCTTGAAAGGTGTGGCTAAATGTGACTAACTGCCACGGTGTGTTTTCATTGTTGTCACTTAAGACTAATATATATAGTCACTTTTATTACTTTGTGTTCACATAGTAGTAAGAAAATAATATGACATTTGATGTTCGAAAAGTATGTCTTAATGAGAGGACCACCATGTTTTGGTTTGATAACGTGACTAAAAAGAATTTTATATTCACATTTATATTTTTTGTGCCTAAAAAAATAAATGGTCACGGTTCTATGTTTCAATGTCTGCCTAAAAGTTATACATTTATGTTGAAACGTAGATACACTCGAATTTATATCGTTAATTGAAGACGTATTATATTTGGTATGACTTTTTTCCAAATACAATTTATGTCAAAACGTAAACTAACTCAAAACATATGTTAAAAAAAGCATATCTTGCGGCATTGTATGTTTTGCGTGATAAAATATGGATTGCAATCGCCCCAACACATTCCTAAACTAAATTTACTTCAAAACATAGGGTTACTCAAATTTATAACATCGAATGAAAACGTATTATATGTGATTTGGCGCGTTTCGAAACTAAACTTACGTCTAAACGTAAATCAACTCAAAGCGTGTATAAAAATAACCACACAAGTGTTATATATTTAACCTGACTCATTTTTGAATAAAATTTACAACAAAACATATATGAATGTCAAAACCTACACCATCACAAAACGTATATAAAAATAAGCACAAAATTTTTTCTGTAGGTATTAAACCTAGAGGATCAGGAAATCAATTTAAGACATTGAACTTCAAGAACAAGTAGCGCGAGAACTTTTGATCCACGCCAGAAGTTATTTCTCGCGCCAGATCTTATATGTTTAGTATAAATAGTTTGTTTTTGTAATGTTTGTAAAAAAAGATAGACATTCCCTGATTTTAAGTACACTTTGTAATCCTTTGAATCAGAGATCAATACAATTTGAAGCTTATTTACATTTGTTGCTTAAATATTTATTATATATATAGATTACAATACCATGATTGATTACATTCCGCATTCTCATCACGATATTGATCTATTATTGTTTTGAAGATCCTTACAATTGGTATTCGAGCCATGAGTGCTTTAGATCGATTGGATTGAAGATTGAAGAGTTTTGAAGTGTTATTGAGCTACAAATTCAAATTTCTCTAGAAGATTACTTTGATTTTTACATTTTTTTGATCAATTTGAAGATGTCAAGATGAAAAACTATCTCGGTTGATAAAGTAAAGGTGTTTACATGGTTTAATTGAACTTAATTGAGTCAATTAGAGACAATTAGGAACGAATTTGAACCAAAATCATTAATTTGAAGATAAATCACTTAATTTTGGACAATTTGGTGATTAGATTGAGGTTGGAAAACTCAATAGTGCACAGAATGAAGTGTGCATAAACTTAGTATTCGCACACAAAAAGTATCTATTCGTGTAAGGACTTCTTTAATTCGCAAAATTTTGTTACAAGAAAATTTGGTTCGCACGAGAACTTCACTTTTTCGCAAAATTTAGTTACAAATCTTTCTGTGCAAAAAGTTTTTGAGAACAATTCGCACGGAAAGTTTTTTGAAGGATTCGTTCGGGCGAAAAGTTTCTGAATATCACTATTCGCGCGAGAACTTAATTTTTCTAAATTTCTGAAAAGTTTGATCTTCAAGTCTCTATAATGGAAAATCTGAAGAACATCACAGCTACACTAAACCTTGATAATGAGATTGGCATAAGCACCAAACCCCCAAGACTTTTTAGATGATTATCAAGACCGGGTGTACAGGTTTGAGAACCATGCCATATACACCGAGCCAAGGATGTTGCGGTCGATCAAATACAGACCATACATTCCTGTGTACACAAATGACAAAGGAGAGCTAGTTCCTAAACTAGAAAGCTTATGGCATGAAGAAGATATGAAGAAGCTTGAACTTGATGACAAAGTATATGTAGCAATCACAATGGCTCTTACTACTGAAAGTTCACAGCAATTCAAAGAGTTCAGAGGAGCAAAAGTTTTATGGGACGCTATGGAGAAACAAATAATGGAAAATAAAGACATGAGGGAAAGTCGAAAAGACATGTTGAATCAAGAATTTAAAATGCTTAATCATGTGTTGGGTGAGACATTGTAAGCTCAAATGTCAAGATTTGTAAAACTAATTACTAAGATGAAAACCACTGGTGGAGAATATAGCAGTTAACAAGAAGCTACTGAATTCATTACCTTATAATTGGAACAACAACTGTATTACAATCAAAGGAACCAAATATTTATTTACACTGTCTTTTAGTGATCTAAACTCAACCATCAAATCATATGAGATGGATGACAAACAAAGAGTTGCAAATCACCTAAACACAATGGGAGCTGAAGCATCTACGCTGTATGTTAAAATAGCAAGCAATCCTAATTACTGTGTCAGCTACTCACAAATGTGTCAACAACAACAATTAGCAAACCCTGTCATTCCTACTATCAAAGAAACTTCTATCCCTCAATTCCAAGTTCGTAATTCAAACCAATTTTCCTTCATACAGTATCAACACATACCTCTCAGATACAATCTTTATCATATCCATACAGTGAACCCTCACAACCTAGTTAACAAGCATTTATTGTCAATTCCAACCCATCTAAGCAACTATACAAATTGCTGAAGAACACCTAGATCTATTCACAACATTTATGTCAAGTTATGAAGCCTTCATGGCTTGTAGATTAAGCGCACCAAACATATTAGTTGATGACTTGCATTAAGTCAATCCTGATAATGTTGAAGAAAATGATATCAAATACCAAATGGGCATGGTTGTGTACAGGGCTAAAATTTTTGCAAGGAGAAGGGAAAGAAAAATGTTTGGAAATTTGATTTGACAAGACGAATTTGAGGTGTTATAATTGTAACAAACCAAGTCACTTTGCAAGAGAATGCAATGAGGCAAAAATAAATCAAACTGATAATGGCAAGAAAATGGTGATAATCGACTTGGAAACAAAAGGTGATAAAACAAGTTCTTCAATCAATAAAGCATTAGTTTCTTAGACCAACGAAAAGTATGATTGGTCAGACCACATGGAGATATTGGATATCAAGCCTTCCACAGCTTTGCTGGCAGAAATAAAAGATGGTGAAGTGAGAGTTAAAAAACATTTGCTTGCTGAATTTGTATCTGAAGATTTGCTTGAAGGTGTATTTGATAAAAAAGAGATAGCAAGAACGAAAAGAATATGCTTACCGAATCTGCTGTTGAGATTACTGTAGCACAAGAAATTACAAATAAAGATGAACAAGAAGAAAGCAAATAAGAAGCTGTTGAGATTACTCTAGCAACTAATGAAGAAAAATCCATTACTGTTGAGAAAACTCCAACACTGTTGAGAAAACTCCAACACCTGCTCAATCTGATGTGATTAATGCTGTTGAGATTACTCTAGCAACTTAAGTAGAGAAAAGAGATGTTCTAAAGGCATTTATGGTGAAAGAAATACGAGGCGTATCTACAAAAACTAAAGAAACAAATGAGATATATATCGATCTTTGTGCTAATTCATGTGTTGATAAGGTTCAAAGATATAGAGTTCACAAGGAACACTTGATTTTAGAAGTTGAAAAACTTCAAGCTCAAAAATATGAGGCAGATGAGAAGTTGTTTGAAGAGAAAATAGAAGGTTTAAACAAATCAATCTATCAGTCAAAATTAAATCTTCATGATAAAGAATGTAAAATCAATGACTTGACTTCTTAAAATAATGATCTAGGTTTGGAAATTAACAAATTTAAAAGTGAAATCTTATTTGCGAAACTAACAGTTCAAAAGTTTGAATTATCTTCAAACATGGTTGAAGGTATAATCAAGTCACAAATAACCCAGAAGATTAATGGTGGTAAAAGTGAAGTTGAATATTTTAATACTACACCACTAATTAATCATAATTATACAAGTTTACTTTCATCTCTTACAACAACAGATGAAGAAAGTATGAAGATTAATGGTTGGGTTGAAGAATGGGATAGTGCTTATGAAATAGTTTTTCAAGATAATAAAAATAAGAATTCTAATGAAAAATTATCTTGTAAATCATCACAAGTTATTAATGAAAAGTTTGATATTTCTGTTTCTACAAATGACTGCTTTAAAATATCTAACAAACAATAGAAATTAAAATAAATAATCATTCATAATAATAATGAAAAAAAACAGTTTACATTATCAGTATCTAACTTGAAATTTGATTTCAAGAACAGATTTGTTTCTAAAGGCAATATTGATAAGGAAGATTATATTTTTAAAGAAACGAATGCTTGTTTCTTTAAAAATAAAATTTCTAATGCTGCTAACATTGTAAAAAAAGATTTGTGTAGTTCAGGTACTAAAGAAACTGCTCTAATTCGAGTAAAAATATCTCAAAAGGTTAAAGCTAATGTTCATACATCATCGGCCTTAGTTCATAATCAAATATTGAAGAAAGATACCTCAATTCTTTTCAGAGTCAGCTAAGAATGTTTTTGATGAAAGAAAGAAACGAGAGACTTGTGAAAGAGTCACAAGGCCAAACATATACTAAAGCCGGATTCTATGAAAACTTTGGTGGTTATCATAAACAGTTCAAGGAAAATACATGAGTGCATTATGTGTATCATAAACCGTGTTCTTATGTTTGTGGAATGCCAAATTATAAAGCTAGAAATTGTATTCATCAACATCAAGCTACAAGCAAGCGAAGATTTCATATTTCTATTTCACAAAATAGCAAACAATTCTTTTTAAATGCTAGATGTAATAAGAATAAAAATAAATCAGACATTTTTTCCAATAAATAGAATTAAGATAAACTCTAATATGAATAGAGAAAATTCAATTATGAAATCTTCATATGTTGATGAAAACAATCTCCCTCCGCTGCAAAATACTTTGAAGAAAATTGTGAACACATTGATTAAACGAATTAAAAAATGGAAGGTTAAAGAAAAACAATTAGAACCTGATATTGTTGAACATTATGTCTTCAATGAAAAGAGAGATATGATTTTAAGGTGTGTATCATATTTAGATGACAATAATGCGCTAAAGTCAACAATGGCTTGGGGTCCAAATATTTACTAAATTCATTAATATGTGCAAGAACAACCCAGGCCAGTCATCAACGGTGTATGTAACGTTGATGGCGGTTGTTCTAGACACATGATGGGTAAGATTTTACTGTTAAACAATGTTCAACCTTCAAACGGTGGTTATGTTATTTCTGCTGGCAATAAAGGAGGAAAAATAACACAGAAAGGTACTGTGTCAAATGGTTAAGCTTTGAAGATGTAAATTTTGTGGAAGAATTAAAGCACAATTTGCTAAGTGTTACTCAAATGTGTGACCAACAATATTCAACACACTTTACAGATAAAGAATGTCTAATTCTAAAATCCGGTTTTGTTATACCGAATGAATAGGTGTTATTGAGAACTCTGAGAGACAAAGACACTTATTTGTTAGATATGATTGGTTCACATTCATTTGTAACAGCGTGCTGTTTGTTATCAATAGCTTTGGAGAGTGATTCTATTTTATGGGATCGTCATCTTGCACATGTAAATGTAAAGAATATGAATAAGTAGGTTAGGGGAAATCATGTTGTAAGCCTACCGTTGAAAGAATTTCATCTTCTTGAACATTGTTTGTCATGTTAAAAAGGAAAACAACACAAACTTCCAACCACAAGCCTTCACCTTTGGTAAGTGACATGATTACTTGTGAGAAAGAAGACCAACTTAAAGATGTGGTCATAAAGATTGATTCCAAAGAGATCATTAGAATATGTAGTGGATGAAGAAGGGAATCTTGAAGGGGTCATAACACTTCGAGATATAATTTCAATAATCATACTCGAGCCTCATGGATTTTTTGGTGTCTTGTTTGATGGTGTGTTTTCTTTAAATGCCAATAGTTGTGTTTAAAAAGTATCATTATTTACTTTTGTTTTTAGTTTCTAACAATATTCTTTTATACTTGCCTTATATATTTGGATAAATCAGTTTGGGCAAATAAGAGGTTGGGTGGACTTAATGTGTATTATGCATCAATATCTTTCTTCTTCATCAAGTCTTTACTAAATGATTTGAATTTGAGCTTAATCAAGTTTAATTTATAAGATAACTTGATTCAAATCAAATAATTCAAGTCATGTGTATGTGAAAGGATAATACAACTTACAATTAGTATTTTCGAATACAAACTTTCTCATATCTGTCCAATAAAAATGGTTTTTTTTACTCATTTAACCAAAAAGTTTAGCTAAATTAAGGGAGAACGGGTCAAACGAGTGGAATGTTGTTAATTTGTATTTTTTAAAAATTGTTTCCATTCAAGGATTTATAATATCAATATACTCAAATTATTAATTTTGTTGAAACCTTCTAATTGGTGATATGAATATAAAAAATGAACGAAACATGGTAGCAGTTAACCCAAGCTGTATTATGAAAAAACTGACGTGCTTCGAATAAAATATCAAAATGTTGCACACAAAGAAGTATTTAATTCGAAATTTATGAATTATAACTGTAGCTTTGTATTTCAATTATTATACATAATATGTAATATCTTTTACAAGAAATATTTGAAGTTTTATTAATTATACCGTTTTCTTATATATAACTTATTTAATACACAATTCTATAACCTATTTAATATTAATAAAGTAGTAACTTGGGGAGTTTTTTCCCAAAGTGTTGATAAAAAAATTATATATCAAAACCGATGATTTGAAAAATATTTATCAAAATAGGTATTTTCTATTTTAAAACTTCATCTTTCTAACTCCTAATTTATTGGATGGATACAAATTCTAAAAAGATAAACTACCATATATCTCTTCCACACACAATTACAATATTACTCTTGATTTTGGTTGTTAATATCCAATTTTACAAAAGTTATAATAATTGTTTATTTTAATTTTAGTTGAATGCACATCTGTAATTTAAAATCTTTCTACTCTAATAAAATAGTATCTTGAGCTGACACGTGACGGCACCGCATTCATTCTCATCAAAATTTTCCCGCTTCTCTTTCCTTTAAATAATTACCTTACTTATCAATAATATTATTAAACTTTTTTTAGAACAAAAATAGTTTTTTTAATAAATTTAAAAAAATCTTCTTATTAATGTTATTTCTAAAAATAATTTTATAGAATAAGAAATTTTCACAAAGCATCAAACTTTTTTAAAATTAGTGTTTTTAAAAAGTTAACTTTTTATAAACAAAAATAATTAAAATTGAAATTTATATAATGAAAATTTTTAAAATTGATATTTTTAATACGGTTTGTTTTTAAAATATTTATTATTTTTTTTGGAAAAAAAAGTTTTAAAACAAAAATTTTAAAAATTGATATAATTTTTTTATTACATATTTTTTTTACTATACATAATTTCAATTATATTTCATCTAAAATATCGTTTTATACTTGATAAATTTTTATTATATTTAATATTATATTTATTCAAACCGGTGTAATACACGGGTTTACTAATGCTAGTTAGAATATATTAATCTAATATATGAATGGACTCAATATCGAGTAAAACACACATATGTTTAATTATGAAAACATCTTCTAATACATTTCATAAGAACGTTTTAAAAACATTGTAATGCATTTTTAAAAACATTTAAAATACATCTTCTTATTTTCTTATCCTTATAAAATGAGAAATAAAAAGGACACATGGCATTACCATTTAATATTCATCAAGTTTTTCCCACCTCTCTCCCTAATAAATAATCATATTAATTACTAATATTATTTAATTTTTTAATTAAAATAATATGTAACAAATTAAGAAAAAAATATTTTTATTAATTTTATTTCTAAAAAATAAATTTTTATAAAATAAGAAAAAATTTTAAAACATCAAACTTTTTTAAATATAAGAAATATTTAAAATTGGTTGTTTTTTTAAAAAGTAAAATTTTTATAAAATAATTAAAATTAGGAGTTCTAAATTACAATAAGAGATTTTTTATAAATCAAAATTTTTAAAATATTCTTTTTAAAGCAAAATATTTTTATTCTATCTATAATAAGAAAGATTTCAATCATTTTTATATTAAAATATTATTTTATTATTAACAAATTTTAATTTTATTTCATATTTTATTTATTTCAAAATGTGTAATACACGCGTTTACTAAAACTAGTTTTGTTAATAAATAAACCAAAACGAACAAAATTTTTGTTTGACGACTAGTTAATTGAACGAACATAAACAGAGGTTATGTTTATTCATTAATCAGTAAAATGCAATTTTCGTCCCTGACATTTTCTTGAATTTGTCATTTCAATTCAAAAACTTTTTTTTTTACCATTTTAGTCACTTTAGTTTACTAAATGTTCTCATTTTCATCCACTCCACTAACACCGTTAAATATGAGGGTATTTTAGTCTCTTTTTAATACCCTAGTTATCCAATTAAAACAAATTAATCAATTAATATTCAATTAAAACTAAAAAACACATGATGCGACTCGTGAGACCGGTCGCTTCGATTAATTCTAACACATGTTGTTCGATTAAGATCTGCTGTGAGATTTCAATTAATTTTCACTTTTTGTTTGAACAAGTACAGTTGTTCGATTGAGCTCCACTGTTGTCACGTTTTGTTTTATTGAGGTATGCTATTGTCATGTTCAAATACCTCTATCAAAAACCTCAATCAAATAAAACATGTCAACAACAAACCTCAATCCCACAACAAATCTCAATCAAATAACGGTAAACATTCGACCAAAACGTAAAGATTAATTGAAATCCTACGGCAAGCCTCAATCGAACAACATGAGTTAGAGTTGATCGAAGCTTTTAAAATAAAGCATCTGGTCTCACTAGTCGTTTCATGTGTTTTTTAGTTATAATCGAATATAAATTAATTAATTTGTTTTAATTGGAGAATTAGGTTATTCAAAAATACTAAAATACCCTCATATTTAATGGAGTTTTAACAAAGTTTGGACAGTGTTAGTATAGTGGATGAAAATGATAATATTTGGTAAACTACAGTGACTGAAATGGAAAAAAAAAAAGATTTTTGATTGAAATGATAAATTCAACAAAACGTCAGGGACGAAAATAGCATTTTTCTCTTCATTTATATATGTTCGTAAACATCTAGTAGCACATCCATTTATGAGCATTCCATTATAATGTTTATCTTTGTTCTTATTTTTCGGTATGTGATCATTTGTTTATTTTTTTCATTCATTTTAGTTTTCAACATTTTTTTTCGTTTTATGTTTGTTTGCGTACATTAGTTTTTGGTATACTCATTTATGTTAACTAGTTTTCCTTTGTGTCATTTATAGATATACGAACGAATACGAACAAGTTTTTTAATGAACGAACATGAAAAGGGTTTCATTCATGTTCATTCCGTTTGATGGTAATATTTATAAAGCTTTTAAAAATTTACATTTGTATTCTCTATTAATAATGCTTTTCTATTATATTCTTAAATTAATTAAAAGCATCATATATTCAAAAAGTCAAAAGCAAAAGAGTTTATAATTTGTTTTTAAATGAAGTAAAAAAATTGTTATAAATACGAAAAAGGTTTCTATTCGAAAAGAAAGTTGAAAAAACGTTTACTGTATAATTACAGAATATTTAAAAATAACTTTTAATAAAATATTAGTCTATAAAATATTGTTTCAATATAATTTTTTTTATCCAATATGATTAAGAGTGAGAAAAAAACTTGATAAAAAACACATATTTTGATAAATATTTTTCAAATCACTCATTTTAATAAATAAATTTTCTATCAACACTCTTTTGGCAAAAAAAAACCCTCAGTTTGGTTGTTGCATGCAATGTTTTTAATACCGGATCGGATATCGAATCGGTCTTGTTACTAGTTCACTAGTTGAACCAGTCAGACCGGAACTAAAAACCATAAAATATCATAAAAATAATATATATCTTTGTATATATATGATTGCATATACAAATGATAAATTATAAAAAAAAAGTTATGTCTAAAAAGAGTTAGATTAACTTTCTAATATCAATTTCTTTTAACTATTTCACTTCTTTATCTTCTTCTCTCCCTTTTTCTCTCTGTAATAATAATCATCTTCTTCGTTTTTCATCTCAAAAAAATAATACAAAGAAAAACAATCAAAGCAAAGAAAAACAATCAAAGCTAGAGACGGTCGTAGGGAGGACCGGATGATGCAGATTTGGCAAGAGAACTCGAGAGGGATGACTAGAGGAGATGAGAAGAGCTGCAAATTTGGAGAAGATAGCACCGCCGGTCCAACCAGAAATTCGGGAATTCCTGGTCCAATCGCAAACTCGGGATAAACCGGCCGGTACTTGCATTGTGAAACGATCTGATGCTGCTCGGTTCGGTGCACCCACCGATCCCCGGTCGGACCGGCCGTTCCGATCCGACCTTCAAAACGTTGGTTGCATGCTTCTTTCCTAAGCTGACTACCTAGAACTAGTCCACGTGGCACCACAATAAACCAACTATTTTAAATGAAAAATCAATTAAGTCAAACTTTACAAATTTAATTCAAAATTGCAATTGTTATTTTTAAAAATATATATGTAAAAGCAATCATGTCAAACTTTATAAACTTGTTGAACATTTTTGAAATATATATATTATATATGACTAAACTACCTTTAGTAAACCCGTGTATTACACGGGTTGAAAATATAAAATATTAAATAAAATAAAAAATTTATTAATTATTAAACGATATGTTAATAGAAGATATGATTAAAATTATGTATGAGTAAGGATTATAAGTAATGAAATACTAATATCAAATCTTTAAATTTTTGTTTTTAAATTGTTCTTGTTTTTTCAAAAAAAAAATAAACACTTTATTTCAAAAACACAGTTTTAAAAATATATTTTTAAAATTTCCTTATAAAGCTTCGAATTTTAGTGTAATTATTCAATAGGTGAGAGAATCGGAAAAATTTTAGTGAGAATAATATGGTAATAATATTAATAAAAAGCAAAGAGAGGCGAGAAAAACAAACTTAAAGGTCCAAGAAATATGACAAGCATACCCCAAGTTACTCTTTTAGTATTATATATAGACTAGTATACTATCCGTGTATTACACGTGTTGAATAAATAAAATATTAAATAATTTGTAATAAATTTTATAAAATTTTAAATAATATTTGTAAATAAGATATGATTGAGTTATGTATATATAAGTATTTTAAGTAAAAAGCAACAATAATATCATTTATAAATATCATTTTATAAGATTGTGTTTTTTTAATTATTTTTTAAAACATTCTCGCCTTTTTTTAGTTCTATTTAAAAAAACTAACAATCTTATAAAACTTAGAAAAATGGTATTAAAATACTTCGTATTTAAGAATTTTTTCATGTCTTATACAATTTTAAAGTGTGTTTTCCATTAAAAATCTAGTTTTTTATTTTTACGATATCTATATTTTTTAATTTATAAATGTTTTAAATAATATAATTACTATATATACTAATATCATTAATTAGGAGAGAGAGGCGGGAAAATAAAAGTAAAAATGCCTAATATGTTCGTACGTATCATGTAAAAACCTTCTTTTATTATAGTTAATAAATATATGTAAAATCAATCATGTCAAACTTTATAAACTTGTTGAACATTTTTGAAATATATATATTATATATGAATAAACTAGCTTTAGTAAACTCGTATATTACACGAGTTGAAAAAATAAAATATTAAATAAAATAAAAAATTTATTAATTATTAAACGATATGTTAAAATAAGATATGATTAAAATTATGTATGAGTAAGGATTATAAGTAATAAAATACTAATATCAAATCATTAAATTTTTGTTTTTAAACTGTTTTTGTTTTTTCAAAAAAAATAAACATTTTATTACAAAAAAACAGTTTTAAAAATATATTTTTAAAATTTCCTTATAAAGCTTCGAATTTTAGTGTAATTATTCAATAGGTGAGAGAATCAGAATAATTTTAGTGAGAAATAATATGGTAATAACATTAATAAAAAGACATTTTTTCTAATTTATTAAAAATATTTGTAATCTAAGAAAGAATTAAAATTATTTAATCTTTCTTAATTTAGATAATTATTTAAGAGCAGAGAGAGCCGAGAAAAACAAACTTAGAGGGCATAAGAATGTAACAAGTGTCCCACAAGTTACTCTTTTAGTATTATATATAGACTAGTATAGTATCTCGTGTATTACACGTATTGAATAAATAAAATATTAAATAATTTGTAATAAAATTTATAAAATTATAAATAATATTTGTAAATAAGATATGATTGAGTTAGGTATATATAAGTATTTTAAGTAAAAAGCAACAATAATATCATTTAAAAATATAGTTTTATAAGATTGTGTTTTTTATTTAAAAAAACTAATAATCTTATAAAACTTAGTAAAATTGTATTAAAATACTTCGTATTTAAGAACTTTTTCGTATCTTATACAATTTTAAATTGTGTTTTCTATTAAAAATCTAGTTTTTAATTTTAATGATATCTATATTTTTTAATTTAGAAATGTTTTAAATAATATAATATAATTACTATATATACTAATATTATTAATTAGGAGAGAGAGGCGGGAAAATAAAAGTAAGAATGTCTAATATGTTGACACGTGTCATGTAAAAATATTCTTTTATTATAGTTAATAGATAATAGATATAGATGGTATTGAATTAAATAATTTATCATCGATTCTTTTTAAAAGTTAAAACTAAACAAATTTTCATATCACTTTTTTCTTAATATCTTCACTAGTTATACTAACTAGTTGCAAGTTTTTATCGAAATAAAACACTTATAATTTTAGAAACAATTAGTTACATAACATTAATAGGTTAATGCTAGATTTCAAAATATGATGATATGAAAGAAAAAAAAAGTATCAAATTTTGATTAACTTATTGATCTAATTTATTAAGGCATTAATAATTGATTCATCATCACCGTTTATAGAAAATGTCTGTTTATTGAAGACCTAAGAAAAATTATATGTATTTAAACACAAATTAAACAAATGCTTAGGTTACATTACGAGATAGGGGTGTGCAGCGATTGATTTGGTTAGGTTTTGACCTGAAAAACAAAAACTGGTTTTTGATTTTTTTCAGTTTTTAAAACTATTAGGATTAGGTTTTTTTTTTGGTTTTTGGTTTTTAGTTTTCACTTTGGTTTTTGTTTTATCATTTGAGCTTAAAGTTTCTTATAAAAAATATCATAGATAATGAATTTGGGCTAGAAACTTTAAACTTACATCATTTTATGATATTCTAATATCTATTTATGTAACAATCGTGAATTTTCTGGTAATTTTATAGCCCTATACGTTAAGCTCAAAAACTCTAGCTATCGTCAAATCGTAATATTTTCACTTAAATTTTGGGTTATTAGCTAATGTGTCTTAGACTTAATTGAGAATTAGATTAAGTACGTAATTATATATTGCGAAGGTTAGTGCATCAATGCCATTACGTGATAATTTACGATGATAGCAAATAATAACCCTTGACATATTATTTGTGCATGCAATTATGCATGAAGCTACCGCCTTTGCATGAACATTTTATTGTTAAACAAAATTTTTAGCATGTCAACATACCAAGTTAAAGCATCCTAACATCTATTAGTATTTCATGAATGAAACTATGAACCTAGATGCAATGCTTTTAAATAGACGAGACGGTTCTAGTAACCAGAAATTCTCACTCGTCATTAGGAAATCCTAAATGCACTTACTAAGTCGTAAGCTTCATAACTAATTCAATATGGGACTTCATATGCAGCAACGCATTTTAATACAACTTCGTTTAGTGATAACAATCACAACCAAATCACATACAATGGGCTTTAGAAACCAAATGTAACTAATGAACGCATACGAAAAATCATCAAGCATAAATCACCAAATTTATTAACATCAATTGGAAAATTCAAGAACCTAAACAAAACCATGTTCATGCCCTTATGATGCTCGATTTATTGAGGCCAAAAAGAACCCCAAAACACTCCTAAAACTTCCAATAAATCATGCTAGATACCAAGGAAGATTAAACCATAAACTATTGGGTAATAGACCAATAAAAACCTCACCTCATGACTCGTCAAAAAGGACTTGCATCTCGCCCCTCCTGCTGCTCGATGAGGGCTACTGAAATGCCATCAAAACACCACCAAAAACCCTCTAACTTTTGGTTCAAAAGGGTAGAAAGAACCATTATACATGTAGGATAAACCAGGGGTAAAAGGCATACACAAATCTCACATCATAATGGTCAAGGTGAGCAGGAATTAGGTGCAAAAGAGGACTAATTTGCTGCTTTCCCTTGGCTCAAGAACCTGCAACTCCAGCTGCCCAAGAAAAGCTTTACCGTCACCATCCTTTCTTGTTCAAAGATGCCAAGCATCTAATGATGGTATCTTTTCCTAACCCCCTATATAAACATCATATTATCAGCTACATTACACCAAAACTCCATCCCAAAATGCTCTTAAATAGTCCAAGAAACCCCCTACTACTGCTGCGATCGTGAGAAGAGGAGGAAACGAGAGCACGGTTTGGACCTTCAACACGCGTTTCTTCTTGAACCAACGCTTACCAACGAGTATGAACTTCAAAATACTTAAACAAAATCTTTTAAATGTTATATTAGTCATCGATAAGGTCCCATGATAGTGTAGAAAACTGGAGATAGTGTAGAAAACTGAATTTCAGAAAGATCATGTAACTGTACTCAAGAAGGTTTTAGGATTACTCATACGTTGCAGAACTGAAGTCACCCTAAGTACACCCTTAAACCATGATTTGAAACATGAAACTGATACATTTCACATTTAGTTTTAGTGCTTTAACATGTGTGATACTCAATCTCTAGTTTAAAACTTAGAAGACATGACAACAAGGCTATGAAACTAGCCTGGACAGCAATCTAGCAAATTTGTATCCCGACTTTAAGAGACTATAACGTGGTCAAAACTAAACCAAATGAGGTGTTTCTTGAGCCTAAAGTTATTTTCAAGATGTTAAATTTCAAACCCAAATGATCTCGTAATTTTCCATGGAGAATTGGTCTCCCAAAAGTGCAAAAGAAAATAAAGTGTCAAAAGTAATTTTTCTGACAGAATATTGACCCAACTTTTCAAGGCCATAAACTTGTAAATACTGAACCAACAGACGTGATTTTTGTGACAAATGTTAGCTTAATGTCTTAGTTTTCCAACGCATATACACATGCATGTCCAGAAAATATGCAGCAGTAAACATTTACTTAGGAGTTATGGTTGGCCATTATAATGCGTTAATGCCAGTAGACATATAACAATACAACCTATGGGTAGTAACCTGGATCATAGATGGATAAAAACCTCTCACTACCATAAGTATAACACACACACACATTACTAAACAAGTATACACTATCTCTAACATATTATATTACATGACAAAATTTACAAATAAACTTAACGGTTTAATCTAAGACAAATTACACATTGACTTACTAAACTCACCGATGAACCCTATGTGTGTGTGTGTGTGTGTATATATATATATATATATATATATATATATATATGTAGGAAGCACACCGGTTTAGCATCATCACACTCCGGACCAAGGAATCTCTAAACCACTCAACAACAACAGTGAGTTCTCGTAGCCCCGTTTTCCTTTTAAATGCTTTTGGGGGAGAAACACGCTTGCAACAACAGCATTTGAATCATTGCTTTATATGTCATGTTTATTACCTAAATCTTGTACGAGTTTACCTTATCATTATGAGATGCTAAATTCCTCATTCTCACAACGCAACCAATTAACTCTAGGATAGAGACGCTGGAACATATTGATAGTACTATCGGGGTAGGCACCCCCATTATCTAGACTCGTTGAATGCGTCAATCAACGATCACTTACATTAAATGTTTATTTCTGCAACAACAACAGCTAATACTCGTGATAAGTATTGGAGGGGTTTATAGTTTTTCTCATAGCTATATTTTTTGTTGTGGGCTTATGGCTTTATGTCTCGTATTTACATTCATATATAATGATTGATTCAATTTTACTTACTACCACTTACTATAACAGTTGTTTATCGAGTCTTAACTCTACGAGCTCACCAACTTTTAGTTAACCTATTTTAGCGTGTTTTTCAGGTGATAATTAAGTGTGGTAGCTTGAAAGTCAATCTTTTGCGTATCTAGGCTACAATGGAAGATTAGTTAATATAGATTTATGATTTAAGTCCATATGTGTAATCTTTATTTTGTAACCTAAGACAATGATGTATAACCTATATCTTTTGAATGGATTACTTTTAGTATTTTCTCGTACCATGTGTTCTAATGATACAATTTGCGTCACTCACTCGCGTTTCCACCTTAGCAAGGTGTGACAATTAATTTAATAATTACTTGACAATTAATTTGCAATATTTAAATTCAATAAAAGCAATTAAATAAATCATCTTATCTACCAGTTGCAGCAAAACTTCAAAGAATATTATTAAAGCCTAAATACTCAATCTCTTTAACATTGCATAAGTTTAATAAGTTATTAATTGATTAATCATGTTTATAAGTGAATAAATACACTTGTTATTAACAGATTTGGATGTATGATTTCAGTTAAGTTTATGTTACAAACAAAAACAAAACCAAACTAAAACCATTGATTTTTTTATAAACATTAATTCAAACCACTGGTTTTTTATTAGGGTTGTTATTTTGGTTTTGGTTTGATTTTTTTGATATTCTGTACACTCTTATTAGGAGATGATCCAGAAATTATAAACATAATAACAATGTTTTTTCCTTATATTACTTAACAACTCCTGTATTATATCTAAATTTCATTTTTATAAGTAATTAGAGATTAATGTAATTCGTAATCTTTATAAAAAATTTTTATAATGATCGTTTATCTTGTGGACGTTCAACAATTTGATATTCCGTAATATTTGTTTGTGGTTTGCTTTCGCCTATTACTAATATTAAATATAGTTAGATCATATTTTGAACATTTTTTATACATTCACACCATTATATTAATTAAATCTTATTATTAGGAGTTAATTACACAGCTGGACGTGTGTTTGCCAAAAATAAAATGTTTCGGTAATAACTTTTCTAAGTAGCAACTCAGGGCTTTGTGTTTTATTATTTTATAGGGTTAATAGATTTAAATACTCTGGACTATTGGGAATTGGCCGCTGCCACCCCCAAGTATCATTTTAGCTAATATAACTCCCAAGTAAACACTTCGATGTCTGTATCAACCGCCGTATGTCAGAACCCTAACAACATTAACTTTCTGATGATTCTTATATTTTGGTCACTATTATAGTACCTCAACAACCCTAAATGCTACTGAATCATCGCACACGTAACTAGAAATGGCAATAAAAATCGTTTTACTAACATGAACTACTTTCTAACATGTATAAGTTGGTATTATTAAAATCCAATAATATTTTTTTTATTTAACATTTAATGTTTTATTCATCCTATTTAGCACACGAATCCCTAATATAATATAATGAAAATGTAACAACCTTGATAACAGCTCATGACCAGCTACAAACAATTTTTTAATTCTCATATATTTAAAAACTAAGTTGAACATTTAAGCAGTTGACCATGCGTTTAGCACAAGATTTGTTTTTTATGATTAACTTACAATAGAAGAGTGTGATGTGAAGCATCAACCGATCATGAAGTGGTTGTTCTCAGCCCACAAAGCAACCCAGCGTTTCCTTAATTCTCAACGATATCATCTTCATGGAGGTTCTCGTCGGCGATTCTTCCAAGCTTCCAACCCAATCAGGTCCTCAACAACCCTAAATGCTACTGAATCATCGCACAGGTAACTAGAAATGGCAACCAAAATCGTTTTGCTAACATGATTACATGAACTACTTTCTAACATGCATCAGTTTGCAGGTTGAAGAATATTGAAAACGATGTTAAGAAGGTAGATCTTGAAATAATCTCAAGAGATATCGTCAAACCATCTTCTCCGACTCCCCATCATCTAAGAACCTTCAACCTCTCTATTATAGACCAATTTGCATACGATGTCTACACCCCTACAATATTGTTTCTTCCTAATACAAACTGGAATAGTGTTACAGATGTTGCAACCAAAAGATCAAAACATCTGAAAGAGACTTTATCTAAAGTTCTAACAAAATTCTATCCTTTTGCTGGAAAAGTGAAGGACAACTTGCAAATTGAGTGTAACGATGAAGGAGTCTATTTTGCGGAGGCTCGAGTCAACCAGACACTTGAAGATTTTCTAGGTCACCCGGATGATGAAAGAGTGAGAGGGTTGACACCCGAAAAGCCTTGCAGCAAAGAATCTTCGATAGGGAATTATGTTATTGGTATTCAGGTAAATTTTATCTGAATCATTAGTTTAATATTTTATTTTTGAGTTATCAAGTTGAACTTGAGATATGCAATTTATCAGGTGAACATTTTCAAATGCGGTGGGATTGGGATTTCCGCGAGCGTGTCACACAAGATCTTTGACGCGCATTCGTTTTTCATGTTTATGAAAGCATGGGCAGCAGCTGCTAGAGGTTCACCCGAAACTATTTCACCAAGTTTTGTAGCTTCTATCATCTTTCCTAATGATCGTCGCTTAAAATGCCCGGCGCCTTCTAAGTTACCTACCACCAAAAAGCTTAGTACAAAAAGATTTGTGTTCGATTCTACGGCTTTGGCTTTACTCAAGGCACAACCAGTTGCTAACACCACCTCAACTCATCCACCGACACGCGTGGAAGCCACAACTGCTGTAGTATGGAAGGCTGTAGCCCAAGCAGCATCAAAAGTAAGAGCATTTGGTCCACAGTCACCTCATGTCTTATTGTCAATGGTGAATCTCCGGAAAAGGGCATCACCTCCTCTGCCTGAAGAATCCATTGGAAACATTATAGATGTAGCTTGTGCAGTGTGCTTTCCCGGTGGCCACCTTGATTTGCCAACCTTGATGGGTGAACTACGAGAATCGATAGCAAAAATAAACTCTGATCACATTGAGTCCATGAAAGGGGAAAATAGGCATGAGACATTCAATAAGTTGCTGAGGAAAATACACCAACTTGTGGATGTGGCAAACGAAGGAGACTACATGTTTAGTACAAGCCAGTTGCATAATGGAATCAATGAGTTGGACTTCGGATGGGGAAAGCCAATATGGTTTTATTCGACGAATGCTGGAGCTACGAGGCTTTTGGCTTTGAATGACACACTAAAAGGTGGTGGTGTTGAAGCCATCGTCTCATTAAGTCCAGATGAAATGGAGATATTCGAACATGATCCGGAGCTTCTGTCCTATGCCACTAACAACCCTAGTCCTCTTTGATTTATGCGTTAAGTTACATAGATTGCATCTTTCTTTTTTATTTTATTTTCATTATTATGTGAACGTCAAGCATGGCTACACGGGGGCACGTTAATTTGTGTGTTTTAGGACATGTGATTATTCTTTACACTTTTAATTACTAGTTTGTATCAATATTTGATAGGTTGGTCTATACATACCCCCTTTTATTACTTATAGTCCACCCCTTTAAAAATAGTTTTAAAATTTATCAAATTCTACCCCTTAAAACTAAATCGTTTTATTTAATTTGCATATAACTAATCTAAATCACACCAAACAAAATATAATTGACTACTGATCCTAATATCATCTTCTGAAAATTATAACAGTTGCTAATGAAACATTATATTAGTTCGATATTCAAGTCTATCATGGTACTTAAAAATTGCTCACCACCATTGATTTGCAATCCAACACAAAAGTATCTATAATTTTCAATTGGATTGGTTCATGTAGTTTAATTAAAGATATATAATGGTTTGGTTTTTTTACGAATTTTACTATTTTTCGATTCAATAAAAGAAGTCAAATTATTTTTTAGTTATTAATTAGTTTTGTTTAGTTTTGATTTAGATTAACTAAAATGACGTTGTTTTATGTAAACTAGATGAAATATCTTTAAAAGTTTTCGCATTTAAACTTAGGAGCGTAACAACATTACTCACTTTTCGTAAAATATAGATAGTAATATTATTATAATAATATTAATAAAACTAGAAACAATATAAAATTATAAAATAAAACAAATAAAAACAACTTAAGAATTTTTTTATTTAATATATTAAAGGTGTGATATGTTAATAATTTTTTTTAAAGAAAGAAATGGTTATTTTTAAAAGTTGAAGGAAGGAGTACAACAAAAATATTATAAAGAGTGATATTTATAGCATCACCATATTTGATTGATTGTCATTTAGACAAAATAGGCCTACGACCATAATTTGTTAAAACCGCCCTGGCACACTTTCAATCAAATGTGTGACTAAAGGTCACTAAAACCATTTCGAAACTTTCTAGCCTAATTTAACTAAAAATTTGATTGATTCATGTAACAATTGTATAACAATCTAAAACCTTTAGCCCCACTTCAATAAAAAAAACTATCACATTAACTAACCACGCTCTAAAAAATATGGCCAAATGGACCAAGTGTCATTGTATTTGATTCATGTGAACAAAAACAGACCAATTAAACACGTTTTAATTGAAAAATAATGTTACATCAACTAGCCACGCTCGAATAAGTGTGTGAACAGTTCCCATTGTATTTAATTCATGTGAACAATAACACACTTATTATAATCTAACATTTACTAGAAAAATATGACATTTAGGGGTGTTCAAAAAATCCGATATCCGAATATCCGAAATCTGATCCGTATCAAATCCGAATAAACCGATCCGAATCCGAATTCCTTATTCGAATTTCGGATATCATAATTTTTTTATTCGGATTATTCGGATATCCGATTAATCGGAATAATAATTCAACTATGTTTATAGCCCAATACTTATTATCCAACTACCTATTATATTTTCAGCTCAATATTCAAGAATATTAACATATTTTAGTCCTTTAATCTTGAATAATTATACATTAATCGATTGTTATTCTAAATTAGATATTATAATCTTCGGGTTTTATATAATTACCTATTATCATTAAATTTGAGTTCAAGTCAAATTTGTATTTTCAGGTTTTATATCTTTTATTATGATTTTAAACTTATAAAATGTTAACAATAAAAAATTATCCAAAAAAAATTAGGGACACAAAAATAGAAAATTTTGTTATTTAGTTTATTCGGATTATTCGGATATATCCGAATCCGATCCGAATTGAATTCGGATAGATTCGGATCGGATAGAGATATCCTTATTCCGATCGGATCAGATTTCGAATAGGGTCATGAAATTTTCAAATCCGAATAATCCGAACCGAATAATCCGTTATCCGATCCGATGAACACCCCTAATGACATGTACTAGCCACGCTCATATATTATCGTCAAATATAACCATTTACAATGGATTAAAAGTTATTAATGCAACTAAAGACTAATATATATGGTAACTTATATTAGTTTGTGTGTCCAAAGAGTATTTACAAAATAATGTGACATTTACTAGTGATGCCCAAAATATGTGGCCAAATGTAACCCATTCCGATAGATTATGGGTAAAGGCTAATACATATGACCACTTATATTAATTTGTGTCCATGGAATAATAAGAAAATAATGTGGCATTTAGTAGCCACTAAAGACTAATATATACGATCAATTATATTAGTTTGTGTGTCCAAACAGTTGTAACAAAATAATATAACATTTAGTAGCCACGCTTGAAAAGTGTGGCCAAATGAGAGGAACCGCCATGTATTTTGTTTGATAATGTGGCTACAGAGAAATATATAGTCATATTTATATTATTTTTGTATGATTAATGGTCACAATAGTAGAAAAGGTTTCCACTCCATTATATGGAAGGATTCGTCCTTCCCCTCAACCAATGTGGGACTTACGGTTGAGGGAGAGAACGAAACATTCTTTATAAGGGGGCGCCTCCTCTACCAAGACGCATGTTGTCTTAGCAAACAACTCATCGGTTGTAAACAATATCGTGAGTCTCTGGATGGGCAACCCATTGCGGGCAAAGCGGACAATATCTTGGTATGGTTTATGTGGGTTGTTACAGATGGTATCAAAGTCAGGGCCATTTCGGTGTGTCGGTGATGAAGCTAGGCTCGGTGAGGGGGGTGGAGATGTATTTTTCATATTGGTTGAAGGGGAGAACGAAACCTTATTTAAAAGAGAATGGAAACCTTCTCTACGAAGACGCATTATGTCTGGGCGAGCAACTCATCAAGTGAAAATAATTCTTGTGAGTCTCTGGACGGGTAACCCATCGGGGGCAAAACGGACAATATCTTGGTACGATTCACGTGTGCTCTTACATTAGTAGTTTAACCCCTAAAGTTTGAAACGTCATTTCCATTGCTTGGCCTCCACTCATACTATGTCTTGAATATTCAATCTAACATTTCATTCCAAAAACAAAATTGTAGAAAACTAGAGGGGGTGAATAGGTTTTGTTTAAAACATTTCTCAATTAACAATTTATGCTTGAGCAAAATTCTTACTAGATATAAATTAATAGAACACGTAATGTAAATGAATTGTAAGCAAGTATGCATGTGATGTAAAGAGTTCAAGGGAAAGGTATGAGAAAATCCATTTATAGAGGTGAAAGTGGATGTTAACAAATACACTCTATATCCACTCCCCGATTTTCTATAGAGATTACCAATATACAACTTCTCATTTTACCAGAAAGTGATCATCATGTTTCTAGTAATTTCTCAAGGGGAACTAATCACCTCACACAAAAAATCACTAGCACTTGATGGATCTTACGAAACTCAAGCTACAGTGATATCACATTACCACAAAACTACAAAAAAAGTGAAATAATAGAAACATAAGCTGCGCACGAGTTCTTACTTTGCTATTTGATCTTGATTTTTTTTCTTATAAACTTGATAGTTAATTAATTTGATTTGATGTTGTTTTTGAATTTGCTCAAGCCATGACGAAAGAATAGAGATGTTTGAAAACGTTCCCCAAAACAAATGTGTAGTTTCCAGAAAAAGGAAAAGAACAAATGTTGATTGTTGTCTAAGAACAATTGTTGTATCCGGAGCTTCATCAGAGCTATTCCACTTGAGATCGCCATGATACCATAAAGACAAAGCACACAACACCAAAGTGTGTATATGTATACTTATATTAATTTTGAACCATATAGGAGCTGGAGATAACCTTGCAACTATATGCATATAAATTGTAATAGTTATCTATCACACCCCCACTGATAGAGAAAACACAAAGATGCGGCACACAGGATTGTCACACCACACTAAGGGTTTAACATGATTACTAAATGCATTCTCCATCAATGGATCATAATGTCACGTAACACATAAAGAATTAGGGGTCGTTTGATTCGCAGAATGTTTTGCAAAGAAATTGAAAATGGAAATGGAATTGGAATTATAATTGGAATGTTGTTGAAGTTGATAACATGTTTGGTTGGTCAATTTTGAGTGAAATTGGAATTTTAATTTTGACCATTCCATTGGATTGTTAAACATTCCATAGGTAAGTGCAAGAAATGTGAATTACAATGAATGAGAGAAAATTTTTCAATTTCAATTCCATCCGTTGACCAACCAAACAAGATTTTGGATGGAAAAATTTTCAATTCCAATTCCAATTCCTGATAATTATATGAACCAAACGTCCCCTTAGTGTCAAGTGTAGCCATTACCACAAAGAAATGTCAATCAAACATAAACAATGTCTAACTTCCAAACCGGAACAATGAGCAGTCTTGTCTATCGGTCTCCCTCTGATCCAAATAGTCTCAAGCGTTATTACGTAAAACACATTCTTTAAAAAGTCAACATCCCTTGGTGAGTTCTCAGGTTTAGTATGACAAAGCAAGTTGTCGTGTAATTCAAGTACAATAAAAGTGTGTGAATAAGTACATAAACGGACATAGACACCAACACAAGCTCATGACCAAACCTAAAGACGTACACACCCAAAGGACAAGTACAAGCACAAGTTAGCCGGATTAAATGCACCCAAGGGCTCGTCTAGGCCAAGTTTGTCTATGCACAAACTAAAGTTTCGTAGGCTACTTGAAGTTTGACACAATAACAAAATATTACAAATTTGATATATTTGGAAAACTATGACCCTAAACTAAACCACAGAGAAAGAATCAACTCAAATGGATAAAGTATGTTAAGATTATGACCTTGTGAACATTAAATAAAAATTTGATTTCAAGTTTAGACCTTTGATATTATTTTGTAGATTGAAAGACCAAACCTTGTCAAATTAAGGTGTGACCACTTGATTTAGTTAGAGGATTCTATGAACCTACATTTAGATATAATATTTGACTTAATTTGACATTGTATGACCGAGATATAACATATTTGTACAAGTTGACCTAATGTTCTGTTAGCTTTCTATCCAAATCCCAACAATTGTCCAATCCATCTGATACCAAAGTTTTTAATCATGTTTGACCCCACACTCAATTTATAACGTTCAACTTTACCAATTTACTGTATTAAACCATTAATTAATTATTAAATCAGTTCCATCTCATTAAACGATACTTGTGTCGTCAGTTAGCGTTCTTTGTCGTTTAACAACAAGATTCAATCTTTAAGAAGTCTATTCACTTTTAATCATTAGTTTAATGTCTATTTAGTCACATAATAAAATATTTTCCCAAGTTTTCCATAACGAACATTAGAACATGGATTACAACAAGCAAAGTACCATAAAGAAAGGAAAACATCTAAACTAAGGTTGTTACCCAACTTTTGTTGATGCGGCGCCTGCTCTATAGTCTATACATTTAAAAGGGACGAGTTGGGCTTGGGGCCCCCCAAAATTCAGGGCCCCATTTTCTTAAAAAACTTTCCATTGGGCATTTGGGCCTCCACAATCCACACTAAAATCCATCGGTTGCTTCGAAAGTTTCCACGAAAGGCACAAATCCGCAGGACAAAGTTGATGATCGATGATGAATTCGAAGCATCTCCCGCATCGTCTCATGCCCCACTGACCACAGGCCACAATTCCAATGATCTGGTGCAGCCTGGATATCAAAGGTTACACAAAGCAGGCCTGAACAAACCCACAAGCAATTTTGCTTCTCTTTAAACAATTTGCAGACCCCTGCTCGGCTGTTCGCATAATCGAAAATCACAAACCGCTCTTCGGCTCATTAGCTATTCTAGTGTTCGATAATCGACTGATACGGACTATCCACCGTAAACCGTTGACCCATGACCCATTCAAGCTCCACGTTACTAAGCCTTCTGCAAGTTTAATTTAATTAATCCTTGTCCCCACGTTCTATTTTGTTTCCCACTATTGTATGCATGTAGGTTTAATTAGTTTTTAGTTTCTATTTTAATTGTTACGTGCACTACGTCACGTTCAAAGTAAGGTCCCATAGTTTTAGGAATTCATGCATTCTATTTAAATGTAATTTCATTTGAGAAGAAGGATAACAGAAAAATTGAGTAACAATTCTTTAGTTTTACGTTATTGTTCTTAGTTCCTATTTGGAGACCGCCAATCTCGAACTTGGCTCTATCATTTGGTGCTTTCATTCTCGACCTCATCCTTCAATCATGCCGCCTCGTCGCGAACCCCCAAGCGATCCACCTACAACCGATGACCTCCTTGCCACCTTAATCGAGAACATGAAGCAACTTGTTGCTTCTACCACCGCCACTACCGACCGCATCATTTCTAGCCAACAACAACTTGCTCTCGATCACAAATCACACCTTGATGTGATCGTGAAACAGCTTTCTGCTCAATATGAGCAAACCAATCACCTAATTGCACTCCTCAATCGAACCGAACCTAAAACTCCCGATCCAATTCGTACCGGAAATCCACCGCCACCGCCACCACCACCGCCCCCACCACCGCCCCCACCACATACCCCTAGACCACCAAAGATTTCTCTTCCACTTTTTGACGGGTCAAACCCTCTCGATTGGATATTCCAAGCAGAAAATTACTTTACTTACTACCAAATTCCCGTTGCACAACGACTCACTTTAGCCGTCTTCTACTTCACTGGTGACGCTCTCTCATGGTACAAGCATCTATCTAACAACAACTTGTTAGGTATTTGGCCGGATTTCAAACGCGCTTTAGAACTCCGTTTTGGGCCATCGACGTACGAGAACCACGAAGCCACTCTTTTTAAGCTCGTCCAAACGTCCACCGTCAAGGCATACAAAACTGAGTTTGAGAGGATTAGCAATCGTGTTAATGGGCTATCCCAAGAGGCCTTAAAAAATTGCTTTCTTTCGGGTCTTAAACACGATATTCAAACTGAGATGGCCATCCTTAAGCCTACCACCCTTCCCCAAGCTTACGGTCTTGCTTCATTAATTGAAGACAAGCTTAATGCCGGGCTCCTACCGCCTACAACAGAATCGACGGCCCTTGCTCCATCTCAATCGCAGCCTGTTTCGCCTTCCTTGAAGTGTCTTACTCATGCTGAAATGCAAGCCAAGAAAGCCGCGGGTATTTGCTTTCATTGTGATGATAAGTTCTAGCCCGGGCATCGTTGTAAAACACCTCAACTCTTGCTTTTTGAGCCGCCAATGGATCCACCATGGCTCGGTGCGAATTCTCAAACTGTGAGTCATGAGGACATGACTCGTGTTAACGGGGTGGGTATTGATACGGACTATCCACCGTAAACCGTTGACCCATGACCCATTCAAGCTCCACGTTACTAAGCCTTCTGCAAGTTTAATTTAATTAATCCTTGTCCCCACATTCTATTTTGTTTCCCACTATTGTATGCATGTAGGTTTAATTAGTTTTTAGTTTCTATTTTAATTGTTACGTGCACTACGTCACGTTCAAAGTAAGGTCCCATAGTTTTAGGAATTCATGCATTCTATTTAAATGTAATTTCATTTGAGAAGAAGGAGAACAGAAAAATTGAGTAACAATTCTTTAGTTTTACGTTATTGTTCTTAGTTCCTATTTGGAGACCGCCAATCTCGAACTTGGCTCTATCATCGACCCACTGCCTAATTTACCCATCACAGCTAGTCAGGTATGTATATGTTGGTTTTGTATATAGAGATTGATGTTAATTAGGGTTTTGTTATTTGTAGTTGGGACCGTACTTCGTAGGGCATTATTATGAGATGCTTCAGAGGCAACATGATTATGTTAATACGTTTTATAGTGATAGCGTAGTGCCTCTTTGTCTCTTTGATCAAGGTTAGTTTAGATAATTAATTACTTAGATTTTGCTTTTGTTTAGATAATTAGATTGCTAATTGCTTTTGTTTAGATTGTTTTTTGATGAATTTGATTAGGTAATAGGTTGGTTAATTGCTTTTTGATTAGCCTTCTTTAATAGTTTATTAGTTTGATTTACTTGTTATTTGTTAACTGCATTTGATAAATTTGAATAGGTTGTAAAGTTGTTTGAGCCTTTGATTCATTATCTTAAGTTGCTTTAGCTTGTAGGCATGGAAGGGTTTTAATTAAAAAAAAAATCAAAAAGGGCCCCACTTGTTATAGTTCGATTGGGACCCCAAAAAACATTGAGCCGGCCCTATGCTGATCCAAACATCATGTAGCAAGATTCTTCACGATCAAACCCATAAAACAGCAGTCACATCGCTATTAGATGAAGATGAGAAGATGAGAAGATAAGGAGATGAAAAAACTCAAGAACAAGAACATATAGTCATTAAAGCACTGAATCAAAAGGTAAAACTCTTAACGGCGCGTGTAGATGATCAAGACTTTGTTGTTCACGACCACCATGCCATCTTTTTGTTGTTCTTGACAAGGTAAAAATGCTTAAGCCTACACAGTGAACACCAACAATGGCTCAGAAAAAATTAATTAGCTTTTTTGATAGTCGTGCATCCCATCATGTTACCAATGATCTAAACAACCTATCCTTACATGCACCATATGATGGAACTGAATAACTTGTCACAGGTGATGCAACGTGTCTTAAAATTACTCATATTAGCTTTGTTATAATTCACACCTCTCAAACTCCAGTCATTAGTAAAAATGTTCTTAATGTTCCTAATATATCTAAAAACATAATATCAACATCTTGTTTATGTCTACGTAATCATTTTCTTATTGAACTTTACTATTTTGTCTACACAAGGAATCGATGAACTACATTTATCTTTATCAACACCACCATCTGTTTTCTATTTGCAAAAGGGCGACCCGAGATGACTTGGCTTCGTAGGCTCAACCACCCAAATAATAAAGTTTTTAAACTTTTATTTTCTATTACTTCTTTCATTTCTACTTCTCATGGCAAATGTAATTATTATCAAGTTAACAGAAGTTATCGTTTACCATTTTCAACTACTTCTTCCTATCTAATCCTCCACTTGATCTCATTTTTTAGGATGTTTGTTGTTTCCGCGTATCATCTTATGATAATTTTAAATACCATATTATTTTTTCGATCACTTTACAAAATACATATAACTTCACCCTTTAAAGCAAAAATTTGACACCCTCACTACTTTCATCCGTTTTCAAAAACTCATTGAAAACTATTTCAACCGGAAAATAAAACGACTATTTTCCGATAATGGAGGAGAATATATCAAACTTTTATCACACTTATCTTCTTGTGGTATTTCTCATCTTACCTAACCACCACGTAACCGAAACATTACGGTTATGCTGAATCTCGCCATCGCCACATAATCGAAACCGGTTTAGCCCTATTGTCACATGAAAAATTACCAATCATCTTTTGGCCTTTTGCCTTCACCACCAGCGCTTATCTCATAAACCGTCTCCCTACCTCTACACTCCAAAACCACCCTCCGTTCTATTGCTTGTTTCAAAAACAACCAAACTATTCTAAATTCGTAGCTTTCAATGCCTATGTTATCCTTAGCTAAGACCTTATCCCCTCATAAACTACATAATAGATCAACCCGTGTATTTTTGTAGGCTACTCCCCAATACATAGTGCTTATTACACCCTTGACCCACATAGCTTTCAACTTTTCACCTCTCGACATGTAGCATTTAACATGAATTTCCTTATTAAAATCTCATGAAAACCACCTTCACATCTTGTGTAGATCTTCACAATTAGGTCCCACTATCCCTATCTATTACTAATTTCCACTCATCTTAACCAATTCCATACCTTTAACACCCACTACCTTCCCATCATCCAATTCTATAATCTTTAATAATATGGAACAACCCAATCTCCCATGTCACTCTCCACCATCTAATTCCAACTCAAAAAACTCTTCATTAAACTCACCTATCACTACATCTTCACCTCACCAATTATCGAATTCTCCACCCATTGTTCGCATCAAGAGTGCTACAAACTCAACCCATAAAACCTCCAAACCATTATAATCCTAAGACTAATTCACGTTATCATAATTCAGATTATACACTTTATCATACAACTACTTCTTTCTTTGAACCACCCACCATTATTCATGCCCTTAAAAAACCATCTTGGCACCATGCCGTGTATCTTGTATTTGATGCTCTTGAACATAATCATACATGATCATTAGTTCCTTCCACCAGTGCAGCATATAGTTGGCTCTAAATGGGTTTATCGCACAAAATACAGACCTGAAGGTTCTGCAGACCGTTTAAAGGCTTGTTTAGTAGTGCAGGGTTTTACATAACATCACGGTATTGATTATCATGAAACCTTTAGTCTAGTCCTCAAACCCACTACCCTCCAACTTGTACTCTCCATTGCTATATCTCACGGTTGGCCCCTTCATCAACTTGACATTAAAAACGCCTTTCTCCAAGGCACGCTTAATGATGATGTTTTTATGGCTCAACCTCCTAGTTTTGTCAATCCTACTTAACAAAGATATTTATGGTCTTAAACAAGCCTCTCATGCTTGGTATGAAGAGCCAAATCCTATCTCCTCTCTCATGGTTTCAAACCCACCATTTTAGATTCATCCCTCTTTACTCTCTCTCATGGTTCCTCCACTATTTTAGTTCTTGTTTATGATGATGATATCATCATCATCATCCCTTTCCACTTCGGCTCTCATAAATCAGTTCATAACTCTTCTCTCAACTAAATTCTCGATCTTGGCTTTTTTTCTTACTTTCTAGGGGTCGAAGTCATTCCACACCCTCATGGTATTCTCCTTTCTCAAAAGAAGTACATTTGCAACATTCTACATAAAGCCAAAATGAGTGATTGTAAGTCTATATCTACACCTATAACGAGTTTGGAACCATTAACATTACTTGGTGGCACTTTACATCCATCTCCTACCGAGTATCACACCTTAGTTGGAGTGTTGCAATACTTATCTCTTACAAGGCTCGATGTTGCTTTAACCGTCAACAAGCTCTCGCGATTCATGCATGCTTCAACCTCAACTCATTGGCAAGCTTTAAAAAGAGTACTAAGATATTTAAAAAGAACATTATTCTCATGGTCTATTAATAAAAAATATTATCCTTCGCATTTTCATGCATTCATAGATGCAAATTAGGTAGGTGATAAAGATAATTATCGCAGCACTATCGGATATGTTGTTTACCTTGGAGCTAATCCTATCGCTTCGAGTTCAATAAGACAAAGCACCCTAGCATGGAGTAAAATCGAGGCTGAGTTTTGGGCAATAGCTTCTACTACCATTGAAGTATAATGGCTCACCTAATTCCTTAGTGAACTCGGTTTCAAGTTATCAAAAGTTCCAACCATCTATAGTGATAGGTTAACTACAACCACCTACTCTGAAATCTTCACTCTCGCAAGAAGCATTTAGCATTGGATTTTCATTTTGTACATGACAATGTTCAAGTTGGTTCTTTACGAGACACACACATACCAAGAGATGATCAACTTGCAGGTGTTCTCACCAAACCCTTATTACGGCCACATTTTCAATTCCTTGTTTTCAAGATTATTCTGAACTTCAGATCGTCCATCTTGTGAGGGAATATAAAAGAAAATAGCAAAAACGAGAAAATAGCACCATCGTATGGAAACCACAGACACCAATCATGAAAACAAAATAGAAAAATGCAAGCTTGGATTTATTAAAGTGGCGTATCTAGAATTTTTTTCATGAGGTGCGGAAATATTTAAGGGTCATTCGGTTCATTGCCGAAAAACATCATTTAAACAGTTTACAAACTCTTGTATTTGCATATATATATATATATATATATATATATATATATATATATATATATATATATATATATAGAACCGAGTTAAAGCAACTAGTTTGAGAATAATGTTGAAATGATTTCCAAATTTTTATATAATTTTTAAGAACGTTAATTAATATAAAATATCGATGATGTTGAACAAGTTTAAGAATAATGCAATGTTTTTAAAACCGGATATGTTATTGAACCGGTGGTCTTAGAGGTTCACTGGTCTGACCGATCAGATCGGCCGAACCAGATTTAACTACCAAAAGACATTATATATTATTAATGATATAAAGAGGCAAACTAACAAATATAATTTTACACACACACACACACACACACATATATATATATATATATATATGTATATATATATATATATATATATATATATATATTTGGAAGAGTTATAGTAAAAAGTGTATTTAATCTAAAAGGCTTAAAAAAAATTTTGGACTTGACACGTATCATTCTATTGTTTTAAAAGAAATGACATTTTGATCATTGTCTTAAATACGTCAGGTAATTTTGTCTAATACATTAATTATATCAAATATCAGTTAATTATGTCATATATTTTTCATCATTTATTATATGTATTTATCATTGTATTTTCCGTTTTAGATCTTTTGATGTTATTTTTGTTATTATTTTTTATAAATTATATAAACTTGTTATCTATTATTTTATCTTTATAATAAGAAGTACACAATGCTATTATTTCATCAATGTATAGTTCAAAACTCATAGTGTTCAAGTTAACATAATAAGTTATTTTGTTTTTGTTTTTCATAGATTATATAAACTTATTGTTACTTATTATTGTGCATTTAAAATTAGAAGTACACAATGATGTTATTTCACCAATTTATTTTTTTAAAACTCATAGTGTTCAAGATAACATAATAATTTTTATAGATTATATAATTTTATTATTATCAATTATTTCATTTTACAATTAGAAGTACACAATAATATTATTTCACTAATATATTTTTTAAAACTTATAATATTCAAGATAAAACATTGACAATCAAAAACACAATGAAATATATTATCATTGTGTTTAATATTTTATATTATTTTGTGTTATTTTATCATTATTTTTAATGTATTAGTTGTTATTTTATTATTTTGTTTTACACGTTAGAAATACAAAACAATACTATTTCATCATATACTTTTTCTAGAATTCATCGTTTTTAAAAAACACAATACTATTCAGGAAAACATAATGACCAACAAAAGATACAATGAACTATACTAAAGATATAATGACAACCATAAATCATATGGGCTTAAAAATAAAAAAGGTATTATTATAGTTTTATATAGCGATAGTGTAATCGTTTTAAAGATTAAAAAGCAAGTTTTTGTATATAATTAAAAAAAAATATATCATATATAAAAGTTATAAATGTTTGAAAACAATATGAGAATTTGGAAAAAAAAAAACAACAAAAATGGCTATGCCTGAAATACCCATCTAACTCAAATTTCTTCTATACAATTTAATATTAACCATTAATTAAGAAAATTAATTGTTGATATTACTTTTTACATTTTTTATATTTACAAGCCTTTTTTTTTAATTGAATCCTTCCCATTGAATCCTTCCCATATTAAATTTAAATGCTTTAGTCTCACAACTATTAAGATATTAAAAATTCACTACCTACTCTACTTTTTTTCAAATTTACTCTACTTCTTTTTCACTTTTCTATTTATTTTACTTTTATTTTAGCATTACTTTCATCTTCTTTGGTTCATCCCTAGTAGACAACTTCTTTAAATCCATCTATCTCTTCTTTTTGCCATAAACCCTTGCATAAAACTCCCTCACATCTAGTTTTGCTAGTTAGGACATCTATCCAACTTATGGCCTCTTCATCTTTAATCTTTTCGGTGCTCAGCTCACTCTTATCACCTCGGCAACCTCGGTTTTGACCGGAAATAGCTCTTAAAATCAGACAAGACGAATGAAGAACCAAACTAGAAGCCTAGATCCGGCCCGATTGCGGTCGTCGCCCATCCGTTCCAACCCCCGATAGTTGGAACTGATCAGTTAAATCAACAACGGCTCAAGTAGGCATGACTAGATCCCATTGTGGTTCCGCGCTGACAATATGTTTGAGACAAACTTGTTCTTTCTTTACTTTCAAAAGTTTAAGTGGGGCCATTGTAAAATTTTACGTGTGCGATCCGGATTTTCACATATATACCACCCTAATTTTTCTAGGGTGGGGACAATAAATCTCATGTTTAAAACCACAAGCAACATGATTAGGTCAAGTCAAATGACTTTTTAGTTCAAAATAAAAATTAGAGCATTTAAGCGGATAGCATCTAGTCATCTTCAGATTAACTATATTGTCTTCTAAAATTATCTCCTTCACCCTACACGCATCAATCAGAGGTTCATATTTAGTAAATACTCAAATAATCATAAATTTCAGATGGTACTTTTTTTCCCATTTGCTTTTAAAATGCCATAAATTGCCAGATCAATCATTAATAAAAAAAAGATTTTAAGATGTACCTATGTCATTATTTTAGAGTCTATAAAATTTTGTTTTTCTACCTAAATATTATTTAGTTATTTATATTAAACAAGGTTAGTATCCTGTATATAACACGTTTTAAATAAATAAAATATTAAATAATTAGTAATAAAAAATTATAAATTATAAAACAATGTTTGAAGATAAAATATGATTATAAGTGCATATAAATAGCTACTTTAAGTAAATAAATAATAATATATTTTTCTTAAACTTTTATTTTATAAAAAAAATATGGGTTTTAAATATTTTGTTTTAAGAAAAATAAATTCATTTTAAATAAAATTTATTGTATTCTGTAGTTTATAAAACTTTTATTTTTAAAAAGTATGTTTTTAATAAAAAATATGTTTTAATTTATTAAATTATATAATTTTTAATTTAAAAGTGGAATGAGTAATATTATTAGTATTTAATATTATTATTAATAATAAAATAAAATAAGAAAGTTAGTATAATAAAACTTACTATATTAGTATTCAAGTCTTATTTTAGATTTTATTTGTTATATATATATATATATATATATATATATATATATATATATATATAGATAAATAGATAGGCTAGAATCTCATTTATTAAACAAATTATAGTTAGTAATAAACACAAAAAGTTTAAGTATAATATTTTAATATAAGATATGATTAAGATTATATATACGTAATAGTTTAAGAAATAAAACAATTATACTATTTTTAACTCTCTTATCTAAATAGTTTCATTTTTAAACATTCGTTAAGAGTTTTTTATTGTTTATAAAAATCTTGTTTATTAAAAACTCGGGTTTTTAATTATTCTAGTTGTTTTAATAAAACACCTTTTAGAAAATTTCATACTTTTTTTAAAAAGAACCGATTTAAAATATTTTATTTCAAAAAGGTTTAGTGTTTTAGAAAATTATTTCAAAAAGATGTGATTTGTAATTTTATTAATAAAATTTAATTTTAAAAACAAAGCTTGATTTTAAAAAATCCAGATGAGAGAAATAAATATATCAATTAATAACATTAATTTTTATTAATAGAGAGAAATTAGTTTGAGTGTTTAAATTACTAAAATATTTTTTTTGATGGAAAATGAATTGAGGATATTTAGAAAATGACCATTGTCAAAATGGTGAGTTAAAAGAATGATAAGTGACAAAATAAATTTTATTTTATTAGATATTATAGATTATAGATATAGATTTACTTTTTTTAACTTTTAAATTATTAATATTATTTAAACATTTCCAAATTTATTTTAATTTTAAATTCTTAATATTAAATATGGAATAACTTTTGATTGACTTGTAACTTTCTTTCTAATACATTATTTAAATTAAATTCAACTAATTTATTATACTAATGTGTAATATTTTTATGCATATGTTGTTGCACCTTATGCATAAGGGGATTTCAAAAAAAAAAATTGATTTTTCACTTTTAATGTAAAGTTATTCGTTTTTTGTAATGCAACTTCTCAAATTTGATTTAATTTTAGTTTTAACCTAAATTCTTCATCTTTTGTAATTTAATCTCATATTTTTATATTTTCAACTTTGTTCTTCTATACTTTTCATCTTTCGCAAAATTCCGTTTTACATTTCGTTATAAGTTTTGCATGTTAACAGGACACAATATACATGTGTGGTTCAACATTTACGCTTTGCTTTACGTTTCGATCTAATTTTTCTTAGTTAACACGACACAAGTGCGTGTGTAGTATTTTTACGTCTATTTTTCCCTTTTCACAGGTTTGTCACAACTAGCGGATCTTAGATCGACTTAGTTATATTTTTCTTTGTTTTATGTTTTGGTCTAAGTTTTTTGTATTAACACACCACAACTTCAGTGTTGGTGGTCGTTAGCGGTGGTGTGACATTGGTGTTCTTTGCCATGGTTTTACACCCCGATCGCAACACTGAGAGTTTAATTTTAGTTCATTATAATTCATAAGATTTAGACATTTTAGGTTTTTATGCTTTGAAATATTATGAATTAGTACTATATAAGTATTTTCTTGTTTATGTTAAAATAATTCAATATGTCACACACACACGCACACATATACGCTTTCCATCATAATAAATCTATTTCGAGTCATTATTTGAAATTCTGGTTAATTTAAGCCTAATCTTATCTTATTTTACTACTCTAATAAAATGGTAAATAGTGATGATACGTGTCAGCACTACATTCATTCTTATCAAACTTTTACCGCTTCTCTCTTCTATTAAATAACTACATTAATTACTAATAATATTATTTATTCATTTTTATATTATAATTAGTTTTTTCTAAATTAAGAAATAGATCTTCTTATTAATCTTATTTCTACAAAAACAGTTTTATATAAAAGAATTTTTTCTAAAAATAAAACTATTTTAACGTAATAATTTAAAATTTGTTTTTTAAATTAATATTTTTTATAAAAAAATAATTAAACTAGGAAGTTATAGTAAGTTAATTTTTCAAAATGGAAAATCTTTTAAAACGTTATTTTGAAACAAAATGTTTACTTTATCTTTGAAAAATATAAAAAATTTAAAAAGTTCATATTATTGTTTTATTACTTATAGTTATTACTAATATGTAATTCCAATCATATCATTTCTTAGTATATCGTTTTATAATTAACAATTTTTATTTTATTAAATATTTTATTTATTCAACCCGTGTAATACACGGGTTTATTAAATCTAGTTAAACAAAATATTTGTTGTAATTTTTCTTTAAATCAATGATGATTGTGGGATTTAGATTTAGCATTTTGTTTCAAAAAATCTAATAAAATTCTTTAATTGTGACCATCAAAAATTAAATTATAAATTATTATTATATAAGATATTTATTTATTTTGAACAGCTAAAATTTTTATTGATCACCAAAAAGAAATTACAAGATTTGTACTAGCGAGGCGCTAGAACAGAATAACCCCCAAGACTGTCATCAAGCAGTGGCGGAGCTTGAATACTCTCGTAGGGGGAGCGGGGGCGAAATTGTTTCTTTTTAGGGGGGCGAACTCAAGTTTTATATAAAAATTTACACTATCGGACCAAAATTTTACACTACTGGACTAAAGTTTAACACTACCGACGAAAAAAAGAGGGGGGCCCCCCCAACTAAGCTCCGCCCTTGTCATCAAGCACTATTACATGTTACTGATATTAAAATTTTCCAATTCTCCCATTGTAAATCAAGACGTCTTGCTCGATTTTTTATCGAGAGGTAGCCCATCACATGTAGTTCCTCCATTATGTTCTGGATAATAACCTTTTTGGTGAAGAAGATGAGGTTGTTTCTTGCCTTCCATAAGGTTGTTTCTCGTCTTCCATGTAGCCCATGCTGCAATTAAGACAATGGCTTGTATTAACTGGCCTCGCACACCCCTGATTTTATGTAGATTGTGAAGGTTGAAAAGGTTTCTAATGTAGATATTTATATATTGTATATTTTTTCTAGATTACATGTAAGAGCATTCACATTGTTTTTTTTAAAAATATGTGAGTGTGTTTCCTATATTATAAGGAATGAGTTTGAGTGGTTATGAGTGGATAAGAGAAAAAATGTTACTGTTTATTTGTATATTTGAGAAAACACTGTTCAACTCTTATAAATTTTTTAATATTTTTGAAAGTGGTTGTAAGTGAAGCAGAAAGAAAAAAGTAATGAAAAATATATAAAAAGTATTATTTAATTGTAAAGGAGAGAAAAAATAGTGATTTTTATTGTAAATGTGTAATTATATGGATAAAAATAAGAATTCTATTGTGAATGCTCCAAATCTAACCAACTATAATATATACTAGTTTTATTAAACCCGTGTATTAGACGGGTTGAATAAATTAAATATTAAATATAATAAATATTTATTAATTATAAAATAATAATTTAAAATAAGATATGATTGAAATTACGTATTAGTAACGACTATAAGTAATAAAACTATGATATCAACTTTTTAAAACTTTTTTCCCAAAATTTTTTTAAATATTTTGTTAAAAAAAACCGTATTAAACAATGTCATTTCTAAAAATTTGTTTATTATAACTCGCATTTTTAATTATTTTTTTATAAAAAATATAACATCAATTTAAAATATTTCATATTTTTAAAAAAGTTTGATGTATTAGAAAAACATCTTACTTTATAAAAACTTTTTTCTTTAGGAATAACATTAATTGAAAGATTTATTTCTTAATTTATGAAAAAAAATTATTTTTAATCTAAGAAAAAAGTTAAATAATATTATTAGTAATAAAGGTAATTTTATTTAATAAGAGAGAGAAACGGTAAAATTTTGATGGGGATGAATGTGATGCTGCCACGTGTTCCCACTAAATACTCTTTTGTTAGATTAGAAATATTAAGGAAAATGTGGCAGCCTTGATAGCTCGTTCCCAGCTACAAACAGCTGTTTATTTCTAATATATATATAAGCACAAAGTAGCACATTTAATTAAGGTGTTGACCATGCGTTTTGCACAAGGTTTTTATTTTTATTTTTTTAGTATGATGAACTTATAAATAGAAGAGTGTGATTTGAAGCTGATCATCATCAACCGATAATGAAGTTGTTGTTCTCAGCCCACAAAGCAACGCAATGTTTCCTCAATCCTCAACGATATCATTTTCATGGAGATTATCGTCGGCAACTTTTCCTTGCTTCCAACCCAATCGGATCTTCAAAACCCGATCAAATGCGGTCTTCATTCTTATATTCTGGTCACTATTATAGCACCTTAAATGCTACTGACTTATCGCACAGGTTACAATTGAGAAATGACAACCTCTAGCATTTTCTTGTCTTAACATGTTTCACACATGCATCTCATGCAAAGGTTGTACGTGGTTTATTAATATTATTGCAGGTTGCCGAATGGGAACAAGATTGAAAACGATGTTAAGAAGTTAGATCTTGAAATAATTTCAAGAGAGATCATCAAACCATCTTCTCTGACTCCCCGTCATCTAAGAACCTTCAAGTTATCTATTATAGACCAATTTACGTACGATGTCTACACCCCTTCAATCTTATTTCTTCCTAATACCAACAAGGATAGTGTTACAGATGTTGCAACCAAAAGATCAAAGCATCTAAAAGAGGCTTTATCTAAGATTCTAACAAGATTCTATCCTTTTGCTGGAAAAGTGAAGGACAACTTGCAAATTGAGTGTAACGATGAAGGAATCTATTTTGCGGAGGCTCGAGTCAACCAGACACTTGAAGATTTTCTAGGTCATCCGGATGATGAAAGAGTGAGGGGGTTGATGCCCGAAAAACCTCGCGCCATAGAATCTTCGATAGGAAATTATGTTATAGGTATTCAGGTAAATTTCAATTATGTCATCATATAATCAACTGAAATTTAAGATTTGATTCTTGAATAAAAAAGTTGAACTTGAGGTATGAAATTTGTTAGGTGAACATTTTCAAATGTGGTGGAATTGGGCTTTCCTCAAGCGCGTCACACAAGATCTTTGACGGGCTAACCTTTTTTGTGTTTATGAAAGCATGGGCAGCAGCTGCTAGAGGTTCATAGGAAACTATTTTACCATCTTTTGTTGCTTCTGAGATCTTTCCTAACAATCCTCGCTTAGAATACTTGGCGCCTTCGAAGTTATTAGCCACCAAAAAGCTTAGTACAAAAAGATTCGTATTCAATTCTACAGCATTGGCTGTGCTGAAGGCACAACCAGTTGCCTGCACCAACTCAACAATCCCACCAACTCGCACAGAGGCCACGACTGCTGTAATTTGGAAGGCTGCAGCACAAGCGGCATCGAAAGTAAGACCATTTGGTCCACAGTCACCTCATGTTTTATTGTCAATGGTGAATCCCCGGAAAAGGGCATCACCACCTCTCCCTAAAGAATCCATCGGAAACGTTATCGATGGAGCTGGTGTAGTCTGCTTTCCTAGTGGCCACCTTGATTTGCCAACTTTGATGGGTGAACTGAGAGAATCGATAGCGAAAATAAACTCTGATCATATTGAATCCATGAAAGGGGAAAAGGGGCATGAGACATTCAATGAAATGCTGAGGAGAATAAACCAAGTGATGGATGTGACAGTTGAAGGAGACTGTTTGGTGGCTACAAGCTTGTTGAATAGTGGAATGTATGAGTTAGATTTTGGATGGGGAAAGCCAATGTGGTTTTATGTTATGAATGCTAGAATCGCGAGGAGTGTAGCATTAATTGACACGCTAAAGGGTGGTGGTTTTGAAGCCGTCGTCACATTGAGTCGTGATGAAATGGAGATATTCGAACGAGATCCAGAGCTTCTGTCCTATGCTACTGTCAATCCTAGTCCTATTTGATTTGTTCGTTAAATTACATGGATTGCATCTATCTTTATATTTTATTTTCATTATGATATAAATGTCAAGCATGGATGAACTAGGGAATGTAAATGATAACTCTCTACATTTTCAACTAATAGTTTGTTTGTATCAGTATTTGATTGATTTTTCATTTATTTTACACCATGCATGTTTTGTACATTAATAATGATATGTTAAGATTATTTTCCATTAAGCATATATTAGAGCAATTATATTTTACTCCCATCTCTATAATTTACCAGAAAATTAGCCTCTAATTTTATATTTTATTGTTTGTAAAACTCTCATATCTATTCCATCCCCATCACAATATTCTTTTTATATTTTTTTTTCCTCTTACTTCCATTTCCAATTTTAAATAGTATCTATTTTGTCTTGTATATTTTCTTTCAGATATTGATTGAACAGGTCAAGGCTTAAAACCTCAAACATGGTGATAAGAACTTGGTTTATAGAAAAGTTGAACACATTAAATTGCAAACAAAACCCAAATGAAATTGATGATTCCTAGTACTTTCCCGCAAATTTCAGAAAAAGTAATATGTTATGGGATCAATAACTATCAAAACCTAATTTTAAAGAATGAAAGATGATTTAACCCTCACAAGAAACAATCTCTATTATAGAATGAAAGATAATTTAACCCTCACAATTCAATTCAACCCTAATTACTAATCTGTGATAGTATGTCTACACTTAGGCTGTTCAACATCCATTCAATCTCTTTCACATTGCAAGATAAGTTGAAAGCATAGCTAATTTCCCTATGGTATATCTTCACTGTTCTACAAATTTGAAATATGCTCCATCAATGAAATGAGGATCAAATTGGTGCTCTTAACTTCTAACCAATGTTATCCCACCCTAAATTCAGGTGATTCTATAAAGTAGGGCGGTTGTAGGGGTTTGGGATTTTGAAGATAACGATGAAGACGAATAGTGAGGGGATAAACTGTGAAGCAACAACGCTTCTACGTAGAATTTTAGAAAGCGTTTGGAGTTTTGGAGGGGAATCAACGGTCATGATGTGTGGTTGAGGAATAGTGCACCCTAAGGTGTTGTTTATTTTTTCTGCAGCAAAACGTTGGCAGTCTACGAACCACATCTTTGCAAACATCTGCAGGAGAAAAGGTGGACCAAATGTCTGCAGTCTGCAAGAAAAATATTATTTGTTTTTTAACATCTGCAGACTGTAGGAGTGTAGGGGCGGCGGCGGGGCGGCGGTCAGGAAGGTGGACGTGGCAGGTGGGCCGGCGCACTACAAGAAACATGAGCTATAGAGGCGACAAAAGTCGTCGCTATAGCTCACAAAAGTCGTCCCTATAGCCTATAGCGACGACATATAGTCGCTAAAACGTCGTCGCTATAGGTTCGTCGCTAAAGGTAAAAGATGTCGTCGCAAATGTAGTCGTCACTAAATTGTACACCTATAGCGACGACAAGTCGCCTCTATAAGGTTGTCGGATAAAAACTTAGAAGACGAAAATTTTAAAAAAAATAATAAAAATTAAAAATTAAATTGAGGTCTATAGCAACAACATGTCGGCCCTAAATGTCGTCGCTATAGACTCAGATTTATTTTTTTTATTTTTTTATAATTTAAAAATTTTATAGCTTTATAAAAACGATTTAACCCAGTTTCAATTGTACAATCTGTTCAAGATCTATAAGATTCTAGTATAAAAGTCGAATACATACACGTTAAAATATATAAAAGTTGTTCAAATACATGCTAAGCATTTAGCACAATGTTTGTCATTACATCAAACAAAACAAAACTACTTAATCACTTGCATTATCATCTCCATCCTTTTCTTCATTCGGGTGATGTGACGATGTGTCAAACTCGTTTTTGTCTTGTGACATTGAAAGGAGTTGATTTATTTGTTGTTAGATTCGTTCATTTACTTGTTGTCATTGTCCTTGTCCTTGTTCATTTGCTTGTAGAAGTTGTTCTTGCATTTCATTGTAGCGTGGTGGGGATGCATACATACTAGGAGTCATATGAGCTCGATAATAATCTATTTATATCATTTTGAATTTATCTTATATTGACAAATAAGATAGCATACATTATATATTTCATTAAAATTCAACAACATAACTATTATGTAGTGGATAACCAACATTATATAATAAACTATAATCATTCTCAAATCTCAATCAACCTATACTATAAAAACAATCATACTTAACATCACTAATAAACATAATGTATCCAACTAAGAGTTTAAATGGGTCGAAATAAATCGAATTTATTTTATTAGTTATAATATATCCAACTAAAAGTTATAAACAACTTACGATGAAGATGAATAGTGAGGGGATAAACTGTGAAGCAACAACTCTTCTACATAGAATTTTAGAAAGCCTTTGGAGTTTTGAAGGGGAATCAACGGTCATGATGTGTGGTTGAGGAATAGTGCACCCTAAGGTGCTGTTTGTTTTTTCTGCAGCAAAACGTTGGCAGTCTGCGAACCACATCTCTGCAAACATCTGCAGGAGAAGAGGTGGACGAAATGTCTGCAGTGTGCAAGAAAAATATTGTTTGTTTTTTAACATCTGCAGACTGTAGGAGTGTAGGGGCGGCGGCGGGGCGGCGGTCGGAAAGGTGGACGAGACGGGTGGGCCGGCGCGCGGTGGCTACGGGCGGTGGCGGGGGGACCGGCGGTGCCTGAGGGCGGTGGCGGGTGGGCCGGCGGTGGCTGAGGGTGGTGGCTGTGGGCGGTGGCTGTGGGCGGTGGCGGGTGTGCGTCGGTGGTTGTGGGCGGTGGCGGGTGTGCGTCGGTGGTTGTGGGCGATGGCGGGTGGGCCGGCGGTGAGGGGAAGAGCTTTTTAAAAAAAACAAACACCTCCTACATATGAGTTTCATTATTGTTACCGTAAACTATTTGGGGTAGGGGATTGAGATCGGGATGCTTATGGAGAAATTAAAAAGCATGAAATTTGTGATTTCTTTTAAATTTAAAGATGTGGATAGTTATAGGACATCTAATGTGAATGCTCTTATATATTAGTTTTTAATAGTAGTAAAATTGAATGCAACATCTAACACTAACCTATTTTATAAACAAATATAAGAATTTTTTGGTCTAACCTATTAAATAAAGTCGTATTCTGGTGTATTGTGATTGACAGTAAATCATCACAGTTAATCCATTTAAATTATGTATCAATATACATATGTTATTTGCATATTTTTATAAGTTTAACATGTCACCATTTACGACTAACAGAGCCGTCATGACTTGTTTAACATCTTTATAACGTAATTATAACATATTTACATCTTGCTAAGCTGTTTTTGACTTGTTATTTCATTTAATCAAACAAGATCAAAAGGTTACAAGGGTTACACAATATTTTTTTTAAATGTTTTTAGCTTTTCATACATTTCAATATCAATCATATAACACCTGCAAGCCAAAGGTCATGATCACCTTCAAGCGTTCGTTATCACTTCTTACACATACAATTGTAAAGTTTCATTACTATTTCTTTCTAGGCACTTGCTGCTCGGTTAACCATATGCCAATAATAATAAAACATTCTATAGAACTACATTACAAAGCTCAGCCTATCTACTTCTAGCACTCCTAGGAATTTCAACTATATGTTTGTGTACTTACTACACAATCGTGTTCTCTAATCTTATCCCAGGCATATAACGGGCAAGTAACACGTTTCCTAACGGGTATTTAGCCCGTATCCCTCAAGTATTTAACTATTATAATCCCGGGTGCCTAACCCATACCCTTTCGGGCATCCATCCTGAACCCTACTACTACTATTCCCGCATATATGCTCTAACTAGAAAATAATAAAAATAAATTAGATGGGGTTACCTTCTCGACTAGAGGGCACATATCAAGTATTGAGTTTGAACCAGTTTCGTGTAGGATCAAGGTATTGATGGACTAAGTACACAGAGGAACCGAGTAGAACCATATCAGGGTACGGGGTGCATGGAACACTTTCCATTGGAACCGGTTCGTGTAGGATCATGTAATGAAACCGGTTATAAATAAGGTAGGTATAATTATTATTTTTATTATTATAAATAAAATATAAAGATTAAATAAACACACATGCGTGCGCGGGCATGCGCACTCACACATACATACATGCATGCATGCATACATATACGCGTACATAGTTATACACACATACATAATTACACATACATATACACACGCACATATAAGGGTGTTTACAAAAACTGAAAACCAAATTGTATCCGCAATTGAAAAAAAAACTAAACAAATTGATAATTTGATTTTCAATTTAGTTTCTAACCATGTTCGAGTTGTGAATTCGGTTTTCGATTCGATTAACAATTACATAGAAACTTGCTCATTTGGTCCAGTTATCCGAATAAAACGAACAATAACCGGTTTAGTCAAATAACCAAACCGAATAAATCAATTTAAACAATTGAATCCAATTCGATTAGACTAATTTCCAACTTGGTTCGATTCGGTAAAAGGTTTGGGCCAAAAATTCTTCATAACCAAATAAATCGAATTGAATAAACTGTTAACCAAACCGTTGAACACCCCCGACATATATACATATACACAGATAGTTAACACATACTTATACACATACATAGTTACACGCATACATACATAAATATACATACATACATATACATACACATATACACATACACATACATACATATACACATACATAACTAATGCGTACATATACATACATCTAAACATACATAGTTACACAGGGTAGGGTTATCTTGAGAACCAGCATTTTTTGTGAGAACTCTAGGAACCAATCTTAACCACAAAATTAAGTCGTATGCAAGTCACATGCTAAATCCACCTTTTTTTTAAATTTTCATAACTTTTTTTCACGACATTATTTTTTCAAATTGCACCATTAATTTCAGTATTTTTTTATCTTTTCAAAGCGTACCATATTGATATAATTTTTTTAAAAAAATCATTCATTTGTTATTTACACATGTGTAAATTAGTTATTACACGTGTGTAAATCCTGTTTTGCACATGTGTATTTTCAGGTATTACATATGTGTAAAATGATGTTCATAAAATAAACGAGTTTTTTTTATTTTTTATAATTTTTTTTTATTTTTTTTTGAAAGAGGGAATCAAAAGAAACATTTTCGCCATTTTACTTTTATTATTTTTATGTTATTTTTTGTTTTATAAATTTTTTTATTATCTTATCATTATTTACCATTTTGCCATTGAAATTATGTGGCTCATATGGGTTTCTAAATTTCTCATAAAATAAGTGAGTTCTCATTTGAACCCTCCCCTAGTTACACAAATACATACATATACATATACACATACACATACGTATATATACACATACATGCATATACGCATATACAGGCATACATACATATACACATACATATACACATACATATACATACATACATATACGCATACATATTTACACACATATACACATACATATACATACATACATATACGCATACATATTTACACACATACATAGTTACACACCTACATATACACATTAAATTTTTGTGCATACAGTAAGCCACATTAATGAGTACTTAGATCTTGAATTTGGATTACGGTTTTATATTTACATATTAAAAACAATATATTATGAAGTAATAAAAGTGGAGAATAATAAAAGACTCGAACTTCAATTAGCATCAACAAGATCATAACTAACCAACCAAATTCATCAGATGATTATGTCAAAAATTTGGTCAAAGTGCTTAAATACTCACAATTTGCATACAAGTTTCAACCTATAATCAAATGACCTTTTAGTTCAAAAAACAAATTAGAGCATTTAAGCATATAGCCAACTAATCATCATCTTCAGATGAACTATCTTGTCTTCCAAAATCATCTGTTGCTTCAGGTTCATCCTACACACATCAATCAGACTTCACATTTAGTAAATATTCAAACAATCATTAATCAAAACATTAAGAAGAAAATAGAAAATGTCTTGAATGGATTACACTAAGAAAAAAATATATCATTTCTGTAAACACATTTGCACATTAATTATATATAAAAAATAAAAATCTTTAGACGAGAAGTGTTTCAGGTTAACCCACGTGCCTTGGTTTAACTAGTACAAAAAGATTGCACATTCGGCATTTCAACCCATTACCAAACCCTACTAATTTGTAATCTCTAACACTTAATCGCTTACCAATCAACTATTACTATTTTAAAAGATTAATACTTAATTAAGTCTAAGATTCCAGTACTTTCCCATTGAAAGCTGATTTAGATATTTAAGAATTTGTGAGATAACTTGTCTCAAACTATATCAAAGGTTGTGATTTTCATGAAAGAGTAACAGAAGGGGAAAAACACAAAGAAAGTGCTTACAGCTGCTTTATCCCAATCCTTTAACTTAGAAGTCGTCAGCATATAGTTATCACGTAGAGGAGCCCAAGCAGGACCTTCTTCATCACCTGCATTTCCACTTGTGCCAACCTGCATCATAAATTAAATGTGTGAATTGTGATATGTGAATATCTCCGTGTGTGCTTGTGTGCAGATGTGTGTGAGTGCACGTGTGTGTATATAGAGAAATAACCTTAGCATCTGACCCAGATGCATGTTTGCCCAACTCAGAAAAGAAAGCTTCTTTCCTTCGCTTTTGAATAACTGAAAAATCATAGAACAGAATCAGCCATGTTTCAAATATGAACCAAGTCAACAAAAGTCAAGCCAGGACTCAAGAGGAAGTGCCGAACAACAATAACGTTGCTACACTTCATATAGACAGAAGTTAAAGAAGAGAAATAAGCATTAAATTGCACACCTTTAGCATCTTTAGACCTTAATGGATTTAAACCTTTTTGTGAACTCTGAGCCTTGTTAACCTATAAACAACCAGCAACATAAGATGAATTTCACGATACAGCTCATAGCTAGAGGTGGCAAAATGGGCAGGCAAGGCGAGTTTGGTAACGAAATGGGTCAAGGTCAAAACATGTAACTTTCTAAACACAATCCCGGATCACCTATTTGTCCTGTTTCTTTTTAGTTAAATATTTTAGCTCAACCCATTTGACCAGTTATAGATAGAAGTAAAATAAACAACCTAATCAAACCCATTTTATAGGTAAATGAATCCAAATAGCCACCTCTACCCATAGCCTAGAAAAAAATAGAGAAACTATTATATTCATGAATCAGAAACTCACAGCATTAAATAACTTCACCACTGAAAGTTCCACCAACACATGAAAAAAATGTCAATAGGTTAGTTTGAAAGTGGCAATAGCAAAAAAAGTTTCTATTTTGAACATAATTAAGCAAATTAAGCAAATAAAATATAATTTACCTCCTTTTGTAGCAATTCCTAAGAGTAGTTTTTCATGTGAGACTGAAAAAGCATCAGGCTTTACATGCCCTTTCTCTCTTAACTATATATCCAAACAAATTCCGTTGCAAGTGGTTAGTAAAAGAACTAAATATATATAAACACATTAAAAGTAAAAAAATTATAACCATGTTGAAATAATTACCAAAGCTTTTTCCTTTTTCGAATCCCCCTTAGCTTTCTTTTCAGCAGCTTCTTCAGCAAGCTTTTTTACTACAAGGTTCTTGTGAGCAGATAATACAGGACCCTGTGGGAAAAACAAATCTCATAAATATATTTTCCAACTGCAATCCAAAATTAATTATATAAACATAATGGAAATTTAATACATGTAATTATTCTTAAGATTGTTATTAATATACTTACCAGTACATCATCTGATCCACTTCTCTTTATTATTTTCTTAAATGCTTTTCTGAAAGAAGTGCTTCCTTCAGAAAATTTCATTATCCCATGTTCGGTTATCTCATCTTCATCATCAGAAACATCATTGACCACATCATCATCACCATCACCATCATCATCCATTTCTTCATCTGAAGATTTTTCATCATCCTCCTTATTTTCAATTTGCAATTGCTTCTTTTCAAACTTCACTGGCTTTTCATCTACATCCTTATCATCATCACTATCATCCGAATTATAATCTCTTGCCTTTCTTCTGAAAAGCTTCTTCATTTTTCCATCCATTTTGACCTTCTGCCCACTGCCCTGAAACACTTTCATTTTCTTCTTCCCTTTACCCTTCTTGTGCCCTATTTTTCGCTTCCTTGGGCCTTGTCCAGCTTCTTGCGTTTGAAGTTCTTCCGCCATTACACTAATCTCCTTTAGCCTGTCTCAAAACCTAACAACTTCAATTACCAAAGTATTTCCAATTAGTCAAGCTTCGAATATGAAAAGTAGGTTCTGTATATCACCAGTTAAGAAAATTCTATACAATCAATCTACAAGAAAATTCAAAATAGTTGAAAACTAAAGATAAACTAAAGATGGAATGATTTAATTTGATTACCAAGAAATTTAACAGTAATCAAAACCAATAACCTACACAGATGAATCACAGCCAGTAGACCCCAATTACAAAATAATCATGATAAAAATATAAACTTTGGTCCCAAAACCTAAACAAAGTTGTATCAAAACAATTAAGAACCTGAAGTAAACCTGCTGAGAAACCCTAATGCCAAAAAGTGGGGAAAATGTCCAAAGTTGATTTCAAGCATACATATGGACGACAATACTTAATAATCCCTACAAAATTGATTCCAAGCAACTGAAAAGAATGATTCAAAAAGACATTAAACCTAAGAATTTCTTCTTTTTTTTTTTTTTTTTTTTTTTTTTGAAAGGCAAGCATTAAGCTAGGAATTAACAGAGATAGAAAGCTAAGAAGATGCATGACCAATTAGCTAACACAAAACTGTAAATCTGGTATTGAAAATGTTACCTTAACACCAACGAAGCAATTGTTATTTGAGCAGCAAGAGAGTGGAATTAGTGAGCGATGTATGTAGAGTCACGGCGGAGAAGAATGAATAAAAACTTAGGTAGAAGAGGAACCCAATAGAGACAACCTAGTGTTGAATGTTGATGAGCCCAACCGACCCACTTTCCTCTCTTCCTATTTTAACTTCTGCCCAATATATCACACATTCACACATTGGAATGAAATGGTTAACGGTTCAAATCCTATATTATTCCAACCCAGATCTTAAATGTTGGGACGCAATAATTATAAATTAAGATAGTGTTTAATATGATGTAATGATAGAAGTAATGGAATGATGTTATATATCATTTTTAAAATATTTTTACTTGTTATATCTCTTCCTCATACTTGTAAAAATAGTTAACTCTTCCTTTTATGATTTTTTATTTGTCATATCACGTCTTAATATATTAAATTGAATATTTTAAGTTTAATTTAATTATTATTACTTTTAGTCTTTATATATTTTTCTTTTATTATTTTTATTTGTAGTGATTACGAGTGTTCAAAAAAAACCAAAAACAAAAAATAACCGAAAACCAAATTGTATCCGTAACCATAAAAAATTGAATCAAATCGTAAATTCGGTTTTCGCCTCGGTTAACGGTTACACAAACTTTTGTTTATTCAGTTTGGTTATCCGTATAAACCGAATAATAAACGGTTTAACAAATTTAATCGTATAACCGAACCGAATAAATTGGTTTAAACGGTTAATCGGTTGAATTAGATTCGTTTAAATCTGTTTCCAGTTCTAGAAGTTATTTTTAAAAGTTTTTTTTTTTTGCTTCAAAAATTATTATATTAAATTTTTATAGAAATTTTTTAATTCTAAATATGTTTTTATATGGTTATATAAAAATTGTTTTTGAAACTTATTTAAAAAAACGAAAAACTTTTTTTCAAAAACTAAACTTTTTTCTCGGGTAAAATATGACAAATTTTAAAATTGTGTTTTGAGGGGGGAGTATGAAGGTAATAAAGGGGGGCGTATATTACTTAACCCTAAAAAATAGGTTTTTGGTTTATCAATGGAATGAAATCGTAAGGAATCTCATTCCCATTAAACACTCCAAAATCATTCCTCCATCCGTCTTGTTTTTTTTTCTTTTCGTTACCACTTTCACTATTCATTCCCACCACCACAACTACCAATCCCAAGCACCACCAACCACCGCCACCGTCACCACCACCACCCACCGCCATTGCTAGTGGACCGCCGCCACAACCCACCATTACTATCACCAACAACCAACACGACCACCCACCAAGACCACCCACCATCGTCACTGTTGGCGGGCTGCCTCCACAATCCACCATTACTACCTCCACCGCCACCACCACCAACACCATAACCACCACCACTACTGTTGTATTCTATTTCTTCGTCTTTACTTATCTACCAAACAACACAAAGTAATGATTAAGTTCATTCTAATAGAGTAACCAAACAAAACAACTGAAATAAATGGTTCATTTCATTCCTTGTCCATCTAATTACGTCGTCTATTCCATTATAATTATATTTAAAAAAATTATTTTTTCTTTCTTATTTTTTAATTAAATAATACTTTTTATACATTTATTATTATCTCTTATTTCTTCTCCACTTGCAACCGCTTTCAAAATATTAAAAATTTTATAGAATTGAACAGTGTTTCTTTAAATATGGAGATGAACACAAATAATTTATCTCTGCTCCACTCACAGCAATCTCCTGTAATATAAGATACATACTCACAAAAATTAAAAAACCTACTGTGAATGCTATAATGAGGTTTAAAAAGTTATATAAATTGAAGTGTTGTAATTGGTAGAAAAACAAAGAGAAAGTAGAGTTAGAGTAGGGGGGAACCGATTCTATTGATTAGGTTTATAACAGATCATACATATATCATATATTTATATATAATTATCAAACCTTAAAGCTCATAAATATTGATATGTGACTAAAGTAGTTTGGATTTTGTAACAAAGCGGATGCTTTGGAAGCCTGGAAGATCTCCAATTGATGTGGTGCTAGTCATAGAGTTTGTCTTCGTTTTAGTGGAAATTCTCTAGATCATTCAATTTCTTCTACTTTATGCCTACTAAAAGCTAAATCAAGCCTTACCACCAAGAAAAAATTCTCACCATCTAAATACACAAAGAACTTCTTCTACAACAAAAGAAATTGTTCCTCCTAAGTGTAAGGGCAAGCCTAGTCCTAATTGTTCTACTCTTTCCATTTAATACTAGCTCAATTGTAGCTACATTGCTCAATAGGACCACTAATGGACCATTAGAAGCAAAATGAGGAATTGGTCAATTGATGGGACAACTAGCTAATTAGAGGCACAGGGAAACTCTTTAATGAAAATCAATCATTTTGCTCCTTATAGTTTGATAAAAAAAATCATTTTCTTTCAATATTTTAAAACATTTTTTTATAAAAATAACATGTATTGAATTCCCAACAAATATATGAAAGTTTGTTTAAACAGTCATCAGAGTTGTTTTGTGTTATAAAATAAATCTTGAAACATACTTCCATTGTGTAAACGTCTTTCAAGACAAATAAATAAAAGGTGAACAATGACGTATGCCAATCGGTTACACTCATGAGATGTCCTAAAACCAAGGTATGAAAGGTTGGTATTAGAACCATAGGTTTTAGAGAATTAAATACGTGTCTTAGTATCTAGATTTTTAACCAATATTAGAAATATTGCTTACTAAAAAAAGTAGGTATATGTATCATTATATTTAATATGTAGGATCTCGGAAAATAATAATTATAACACTAATTTTTTTAATATCAAAATAAATACTCATATAATTAACGAATCTTATTTCTCAAAAACAATCAAGATACTCGTCAAAGTACCCGGTAATACTATTGACAAAACTTTCGGATATTTGTTTTAGGGCATTCATTACTATTTCTCGTCGTAGAATGTCATATAACAACGAAAGTAGAACCTTGGAGTATAACAAAAGGAAACAAAAGATTTAACGACTATGAAGACCGTGCAACCCAAATCAAAATACAAAAGTTGATTGCTGTTGGGATTAAGAATGTGTCCACCGTAATCTCAACGATAATAGAGAAAGAAACTTCAATCAAAATAAAGAAGTTTCGAGATCTAGAAATAAAGAAAATGATGGTCATAATTTAAATGATGAATATTCTAAAAAAAAGCATCAAAGAAAGGAAAAAACATGAAGGATGTTCATATTTAATATTTCAAACCTAACTTTTCAGGGAGTAAAGGAGCAATTATAGCCATCTAATGGCCGGAGAAGATTGAAGTAGTTTTAGCCATCAGCAAGTGTACTTATGAGAATAGGGTTTTGTTTACTTTACATTCTTTCAAAGACTAGGTATTAGAATGGTAGAACTCTGTCATCTGGACAAAGGCATGACAAAGACTTATGCAATGACTTGAGAAGAATTATGTGCATCAGTGACGTGAAAAATCTTCCCAACGAACAAAAAAGAGAGAATCACTAACGAATTTTTGAATCTCGAATGGTTGATTCAGATAACAAGGGGTATAATACCAAATTCTTTACATAGCCTAATTGGTCCCACATGTTATGACACCTAAATCTAACATGACCAGTCACTATATTTAGGGGTTGGTTAATGAAATATTTGATATGGTGAATATTTTCATGCCGCAATCAATAGAATTTGTGGTAGAGTTGATTGAGCTTTTGACAAACGGGATGGTTAGAACCCAGGAGAGAACAATATGAAAGAGGTGACCCAGAAACCAAATGTGGAGACAAGGAAACTTGATAAGGGGTCAGCAAAGAAAGAAGTTTCATATTCTTCCCCATATGCAAAACGTGCGGGAAGAGACATACATGAAGATGCAGATTCAATCTATTATGTAGCTTCTTGGGGGCACACTTCTAAGGCTTCCTACAAGAAAAGAGTGGTTATTGATTCAACATTAATGAATATGGACATTACAAGTCAAAATGCTCAAAGCTTAATAAAGAAGGTGGTGCCATAGCATCCACAACCAAGACAAGTCCTTATGTGAGGGAGACGACATGAGCATTTGTGATGAATGCTCGTGAGGCTGCTACTTGCCAAACTTCATTACCGGTATACATACATTTATGCTAGAATTCTATTTGATTCTCGTGTGTACCAAGGTTTTATAAGCTATAAATTTTGTAGCTTGTTAAATAATCCTTTAACGAAGTTAGGCAATTCCTATGAATTTGAAACAACACATGGAGATCTTGTTAAAATCTTTGAATCCATAGATAATGGCAGGATTACTATTTCTAATCATGTTATCCCTATAAATTTTCTACTTATGACATTAGTAGGATTTAACGTGTGCTTGGCCTGGATTGGGTGGCCTCAAACCAAGCCTATTTTATCTTTAATCAAAAGTTGGTTAAACCTTGTGCACTTACAAGAGAAGATATTATTATCAACAAACCATGTTGAAATAATCTCAATGTTGAAAGCAACTAGATGCTTGAGGAAGGGATGTCTAGCGTATCTAATCAATGTATCAGATTGACGAAACAAATAAGATGACTTGAGATGTGTTAGTTGTAGACGAATTGGCTTATGTCTTCCCAGATGAATTGCCATGAATTCCACCTAATCGAGAAGTAGAATTTAGGATTAATCTGGTGTATATATGACAACAATAGTCAAAATCCCGTATAGATTAGCACCAATCAAAATAAAAGAATTAAAGCATCAATTAGATAACCTGTTAGAGAAGGGATTTATTCAACAGACTTCTTCGCTTTGCAGAGATCTAATTCTGTTTGTAAAGAAGAAAAATAAATCAATGCATATGGCTATTGCTTATCATGCGTTGAACAGGGTAACCTTTAAAAATTGGTATTTGCTTTCTCAAATCGATGATCTATTTATCATTTTCCGGGAACATGTGCTTTTCTAAAATTAATTTGAGATCAGCATCACCACCACAAAGTTCAAGAAGAAGATATTTCTAAAAATGCATTCTAAACTAGATACAAACATTATGATATCACTGTTATGTCATTTTGACTCATGAATGACCATATGGTTTTTATAGATGTGATGAATAGAATTTGTAAATCTTACTTAAATAAGTCATAATCGTGTGCATAGATGATATTCTCATTTGTTCCAAAACTTGAGATAAACACGCAAATCATCCTAAAATATTACTTCAATTACTAAGAAATGAGAAATTATACGTTAAACTCTCGAAATGCAAATTCTAGCTGACGGAAGGATTATTTCTTGGCCACCTTATAAGTGCTAAAGGCATTCAAGTATACCTTCTAAGATTGAGTTCATTTCTAAATGAGGAATCCTTAAATTCCCAAACAAAGTTCATAGGTGTCTATGTATATAAATGCAATAATAATTTTCTACACAATCTAATTTTAAAATTATAGAATTGATTTTCATCTAAGAACTAAACCACAAACAAATAAACGAGTGTACTTGTCGTATATATAGTATAAGTTTAGCAAGAACCAACTATCAAATCAAGGACACGGTAGGTACTACGTTTTTAGTTAATAAAGCCAGATGATTTGTTAATATTATAAATGAACCAAATTAGCTAGAAGTTAGTCTAATTGAAGCAATTAAACAAAGGTGAAGTTAATAAATCAAAAAAAGATATCACTTAAACTTCAAAAGAGTTTAGCAAAAGAATAACAATATGCATCAACCAATGGTGAGATCATTTTTTACATATGATGTATGGATATAATTTAGATTATTATCAATGTTATCTAATCATATATCTCTTCTAAAAACTAGAATGATGAACACACAATTGTAACCTAAAGTTATTTATGAATCAATGATATTATTAAATCTATGTGGAAGATGGTAAGGCTCCCTGCTAGACTATCTAAACTCATACATCTTTAGAAAGTTAACACAATAAACACTTATTAATCACCTCAATTTGTGTAATGTAACAATAGTTATATAATTTTCTCAACTTATGAATGTCTTATCCCAAACATATGGTGCAATATATTTAACCCTCATTCAATATTCATAGTCAAATACCATAAATCTCACATAAAAATATGCAATCCACGAGTAGATACTCTAACATATAAATATTTCCAATGGTTATAAAACCCATAAGATTCAATATGTCATCTAGTTAAACAAACACACACAATCATTGAAGAACATGCATATCTTATAATAATTATTAACATAATTATCATCATATGTTACATACAAATTGTCAAAGCATGATGAACTTCATTTAATTTAAGTGATAAAGAGTATTTAGCCCATAAAAACCACAACCAATCCTGTAGTAATCGATGAATCATGATTAATCAAGAGTTTATCAAACCAAAACTAGAAGAAATGAGATTGTGTGATGTTAGATTCCTCTTTAGAGTGCATGATCTTCAATCATGGTTTTTCTTCCTTTAATAAATGGTAAAAATTATTTTAGGCGTTCGAGAGAACTAGGGATTTAAGTCCTTAGAGTTTTATCTAGAATGTAAGACTAAATTAGGTTAAAAAGCAAATTTGAGGTCGCACACGGTCGTGTCCACAAGTGCAACAACTGTTTGAGCCATTAACTGCTTAAAAAGTTTATCAAACCGATCCATTATGACTTACATGGCCATGCCGAGGTGGGACACGACCATGTTAGTAGCTACAGGATAGGGTTGGGGAGAGATCAATGCAACAGTATCACAGGCGTTGGAGAGATAACAAGCAAACACTTACAAAATCAAATGGGGAACCGACTATAAGAAACAAAAAACTAAAGGAACGAACACAAAACAAGAACAAAGCAGATGGTTTTCAAGAATGTTGTAAATTGCTCTCAAGTGTTCAACCAAAGTTACAAGGCTTAGTCCCTAAGGACTGATACATAAGACACTTTATACTACAACTTATAGCCGGCCATACGTTGAAAGCCAGCTGGAAACACTAATCTAGACAACAAGATCAATGTAGAGTCAAAAGGTAGATTGCCTTTTGACTTATGAATATGACATGCCATAGCTCACATCCTAATGTATTACAAAAATGATAAAAATACAAGAGTAGAAAGTTACAGACCAAAACCTTAATCTATAGTTGACAAAAATATGGAGCTTTTCACCAACTTATAGCAAAGATGGCAACGAAAAGTAGTTCAGCTTTTGTCAAAAGCTTATTAGAAAAAATATATTTTCTCTGTATTAGAAAGAAATCAGTGTTTGGCTTCGGAAGACTTTGTCATTAAATCTTCGGAAGACTTTATCTTTGGATTCAGAAGATATGGACTTTTGGCTTCGGAAGATTTTATACTTGGCATAATTCACTAAGATGTATAAAATCTTACATGTAACTTGCTTGTACTTGAGTGTTGCATGCTGAGAGCTCTTTGGTTGCAGCAGCCTCAAAGTGTGATTCTTATAGTAGCCAAACTCATAAACTCCACTTATCTCTTTAGCTTTTTCCCATAATCACCAAGAGGCCATTTAATGCTACACCATTTAAACTAAACGCAATTAGGTGTCTATCCAAATGAATTTGCAACCAATTAAGATATGCTTGAAACGGGGGATAATATATAATTAACATGTATATTAAACATAATAGCTTTAGTAAACCCGTGTATTACATGGATTGAATAAATAAAATATTAAATAGAATAAATTTTGTAAATAATAAAATGATATTTTAATATAAGATATGATTAAAATTTTTCTTATTATAAATATAATAAAATATTGTGTTTAAAAAGAACATTTTAAGAAATATCATTTATGAAAACTTTCTTATTATAACTCCTAATTTTAATTATATTATAAAAATTTTTCTTTTCAAAAAGCACCAATTTTTAATATTTTGCACTTTTAAAAAAGTTTGGCGTCTTAAAAATTTTTCTTATTTTATAAAAATCTATTCTTTAGAAATAACATTAATAAATAAAATCTTTTTCTTAATTTATTACAAATATGATATAAAAAAATTTAAATAATATTATTATTTAATAGGAGATAGAGTCGGAAAAAACTTAGTGAGTATAAATATGATGATGTTTTGTGTCATATTTATTTATACTTTTATTAGAGTTGAAAAATATCACATATCAAAAATCATATCCTCAAAATTCAGGCTTAATACCAATGGATCGGCTAAAATTAAAATGTTCCTTCCAAAAACGATAACCATGCTTTCCCCGAGAATGTAATACGTCAATAACATTCATGTGGCCCTAGACATGGAGTTTGTTGATAACCTGTCATAATTGTTGATAATAAACTTTACTTAATTTAAGGCTTTTCTGGTATCTTTTTCGGTGTTTGTCAATCTTATGTCATTACATACCGACGACTAGTATTTTATCGATGGTGCTCGTTTGGTTAGCAATGATACAACTGTATATCAAAATATATCAGTTACCATTAGCAAGTTGAGACACCTTATGTTTCTTAATTAAGTTTGTTTAGCAATATCCAATTTATAAGTTGGAAGGAAAATAATTCAAGCAAGTATTATAACTTATGAAAGTTGTAGGTTTTAATAGATGCTTTAAGGATGACCCAACTAATTCACACAAATATTACGCCAATGATGGTTGTTTATTCAACAAAATAAAGAATGTTACCGTGAAACAAAATTAACTGACTTGATCAAATTCTTCCATTCTAATGCTTCAAGCCCGATATTGAAATTAAGATCTCTTGTGGGGCATAGAAAGCGTGATTCTTACATAACAATTTTCGTATGGTGATGTCTAATTCGAACAAAATTGAAGAAGTCTTATTCAAACACAGTATAACAACTATAAGAGGTAGAAATATATATATATACAATACAAACTAAGTCTGAATACACTAGATCTATGTTGATATACGATCAACACAATACAATACCATGCATACCATACCATTCAACGAATCCTAAAAAACATCTCTAGAATATACAGAAAAGTACATAATCATATAAATACTTGAAGAAACAAGTAAACATCAATCAAAATCATCGTCATGATCAAATCAAACTCGACCATTACTAGCCACACCATATCCATTATGGCCATTTCTACCATTAATCATCTTCTCCGATTTTGCGGCTTTCTTCCTCTTTAAGACCACAAACCATGTGTAAGCTTCCAAAACCAGTGCAACAACGGCTAAGACTATGATAATGCCACTATAAGACCTCTTCCATTTATTTGGAGGGTGTAAAATGTCAAAACCTTTGAATATGTTGATGATTCCCATAATGATGATGCCATAGCCAAGTGAATGGTGGTATATGTTCCAATAAATTCTATATTTGTGATCCTTCCTTGGCCTTACAAGCAAAGCAATTACCTACGTATGTACAACCCACCAAATCTTGAAACAACCACCTTTTTAGTATGGTGACTTAAGTTAACTCATAATTTTGTTGTCCCTTTTTATTTTTGATTTGGTTAATATAATAAGAAAAAACTAGTAATATAAAAGAAAGATAAAAGAAAGTAACTAAACTAGTTTTTATATCAAAGCCTTTAAACTTGTGTGTAGAATGCATGGAATTATGAATTTTTATAGCGTAATGACTTTTTTTTTTAGTAAAGTAGCATTCGTAACTTTTGTAAAATTAAGTTTCTATCATTTTATTTGTACAATTTAAGAGTTAACAAGCCAAGAATGACTTAATATTATGTGCACTTAAGATATTTTACTATTTGAGAGACTTTAATACACAAAAATAGTTTAGTGACCTTTCAATATATTTTACGAGTTGAGAGAGTTTAATATATCAAAATTATTTTTATATAAAAAAAATTATATTGACTTTTTTATGATCTTAACCTTTTGAATTTCATCATTATTAGTTTTTTTTTTTTACAGAAAATGTGTGACACTGTTTCGAATAATAGGTGTTATATTAATCGGGTCCACCTATCTGTTTGCCGGTCGGTACTGCACCCACAACTCTCTGAGGAGAAAACCATTGCTGAGAAAACCCATAACTCAACTTTGAGTATTTCACTATTTTGCTTAGAGTGAGACTTGAATTCATAACCTACTCATATTTATATGTCATGGGTAACTCAACATAACCAGCTAAATATAATTGATAATTATTAGTTTATTAAAGGTTTTTTAAACACTAAGTTTTTAATTTTGTAATTAATAAGCATCACCTAATCAAATACTGTAATTAATTATGGATCACTGGCCACCAACTTGTAGTTTTTTAATCATTGCCTCTTAGTGGAAGACTAGAATTTGATTTCTTACATAGAAATATTAGAAATTAGTGTAGTTTAGGAAATAGAGTAACGGTCGCCACTTAAAAATAATTATAATTATAAACTCTTTAAGTTAAATGAGCTCGAAACTTTTAAATTTTCAAGTAACCAATATAAGCCACTTGTTGGGTTACCAACATATATAAATGTATATCATCTAGAGCCTAGAGGTGGTACCTGGAGAGTGGCCACACAAAAGAGGATGATGCCGATGATTCTATGCGAGGTGAACTCGATACCCGAAGACTGGCTACCGAGCCGGATGCCGGTGGCCCAACCGGCTACTCCAACGACGTAGGCAGAAGTTTGACAAGTCACATGTAGGTAGAACCACGTGGGGTCTACTGATTCGAAGACCCTTATGTATCGCGCCATCATAGCACCAAGCGGCATCAAGATCCCCCAGCCGATTGCATTTAGGATACCATGAATCTGCAATACTTCCTAATCAAGTTAATCATCATCACCACTATAGTTGTATATTTTTCTATACATGTGTATATTATTTATCTAAATGTGTATCCATGAGATACACCAGAAAAGTTTTGCGAAGGCCTTATAGCATAAATTATTATGGTATGTAATAAATGTGTTCATTCTCAAGTGATTGAGGGTTATAGTGATGCCATTAGGCCCAGGGTGTGCATAAAATATTCTAATCCAAATATTCGAATGAAATATTTGAAATTTCGAAACCAAATTATCAAAGAATTGTCAAATATGTGAAATTTGAATATACAAAATTCAAATATCAAAATTTTTGGATTCGGATTCAGATTCGGAGAGTAATTTTAGGAAATTTAGATAGTTCAAATATCCGAACTAGCCGGAATTTCACATTTATATATATCTTTTTATGTTTATAATATAAAAAATAAGAAAAAGCAAATCGTAATATTTTATTTGTATATTTATGTAAATTTTTATTTTTTATGTTGTTCTTATAGTTTAAAAATAGTGTCTATATATAAAATTTACCATTTTTAAAAAAAATTTCCAATATCGTTTCACAATCTAAATCCGTATCTGAAAGTTCGAATATTAGTATTTTCATAAAAGATTCAGATAGTGAAATTAATTATTAAAAATTTTCGCATATACGAATTTAAACACCCATACAGCTATAGATTTACAAGGAGTTTTAGGGAATTTGCGAGTCAACCATTTAAAAATAAAATAACATAAAAAAAAAAACTTCAAATCCGTGTCTAAAAGTTCGAATGTCCATAATTTTAGATAAAGATTTCGATAGTGAAATTAATTATTCAAAATTTTCGCACATACGAATTTAAACACCCCTACAGCTATAGATTTACTAGGAGGCGTAGGGAGTTTGCGAATCAACCATTTAAGAAAATTAAAAAATAAATAAAAAATAAACCCTTAAAAACTTTAAAAACTCACGTTTCTTTTCTTGGTTTTTGCACTTCCTGCTCTTGTTGCACTCCCATTTTGGCCCGAAACAACATTTAGTGTACCCATAGACTTAATATGATCACCAGAAGTATCATGAACCATAGGGACATTATTCGAAACGTGCCCATCTTGCCAAACTTGATTCAGCTTCGTGCTCACATTTTGCATATCCAAAGTGGCAAAAATAATAATCTCATTGTTCGAATAAGTAGCCGACAAGTCAGAAACCGCGAAACTCAAGTCACCTTCCCGCAACTGTGTGGAATAACCTGTAACAGGTGAAGTGTATACCTTCATCTTGCCATTTGATTGCTTGAATGCCACAAGTGCTTGTGAGCCAACCATGCCTTGAGAAGTTGGATTGATGGCCCACGCGACCCACCGTGAAGAACCCACATTCGTGTGGCGGTACGCGATCTTGAGTGTTTTGGAAGATGGGTTGTATGTGTAATGGAGAAAGGAGTTCAAAACTGGGAGGTCATTGCAAGCGTTGAATATTTTGTTGCTTGTAAATGCATAGTTTGTGCAAGTTTTAGCAAATGATGATGAAAACATAGTTGCCATTATAGTAAATGACAAAAGTGCCCCTTTTGACCAAAATTTTATGGGAGACTTACTCATTTTTTTGATCAAGAATATATGCAAACACACCCACAAGAGAAACCTTGATTATGAGGAAGTTATGAAGGAGCATTAGTGTAATTATAGGCAAGTGAGGTGAAGTTGGTGGGGTATTGTGTTAGGTTAGTTTGGTGTCGAATGTTCTATTTATGTGACATTTGTTTATTTGGTGAGAGTTTGATAGTTCGACTGATGATAATGAAAGTGTTTGTTTGCTTGTATTTGAAAACAATCACAACCACCGTATCTTACTCAAACGGCTCTATGTTCTCACAAAGTAGTTTTGCTTACAACCATGCATCCTATCCGTGAGTTACTTGATGTTGACTCGTGAAAAACTCGAGCTGAGGTTAAACAAGCTCAAGCACAGGTCAGGTGTATGTTGAATATATTTAATAAACAAACTCGACTGAGCTTCATAAATCAAGCCTAATAGGGTCAACGGTTTAAACATAGTCTTTTTTATTTTCATAATATGATATATTATTGCATGATAAACATTGTAGTTATAATACAAATATTAGATGTATATATCTAATTTGTTCGTATATATAAATATAATTAAAATATATATAATGGTGTAACTTCATACAATAGTAACTAAGGTCATTCGTAATCGACTCTGAAAAAAAGCCTAGGAAGACCGGTGAACAAAAGCACTGAACGCACTGTTTCCACGTTTCAAGGTTAAATAGAAGAAACATAGAAACAATGAGGATTCATTGATTGACCAAACATTACATGCCACCCCAAAAATGATAATATTACTAATAAAATACTGTGAGGTTTAAAAAATATATATTTTCAAACCTCATATATAAGTTTCAAACTCTTAATAATTCACACAAAAGAAATTCACTTTCTAACCCAAATCTATTTTCTCTAATTTCTCTCAATGGATATGTTGAAATTTAACCTATCATCAATTTCATATGTGTCTTCAATTTCAGAAAGTAAAAACGTCCCCAAGACGAGTATAACAAACTTTGAATTTTTGGTACCGTGCAGTGGCGGACCTAGGATTTTTTTTCTGGGGGTTGGATAATTTTAAAGATTAGATGTCTACCGATAATATTAACTTTTTCGGGTCCAGTTAGGTCGGGTCTGAATATAAAAAGATAAATGGTCAATAACATATTTTGAAAGTTAATGTGGTGTTTTCATTACAAGAACAAGACTAACAAATCATTGTTCAATACTCTCATATTTATCCACGTAACTTGTTCATATAAAAAACAATATCCAATAAAAAAACTCAATGTTGTAACATAAAATTATAGAAAAAAATGAAAATATATATTTTAATTTCTAAATAATATAATATAAAATATAAATCAAAAGAAACCATGAAATACAACATTACTTTTAGGCTGGATTATATAGACATTAATTTTTGTTATTAACACATCATAATCTCTCTATATCTCTCTATGTGTCTATATGTATGTATAGAAAGAGATAGAGAAAATGATAATAATTAGGGTGTAACAATAACAAATCATTTACTTTTATAACTGAAAGAAAACAAATACTGAATTATTCATGTCTCAAGAATTCTTCTTGATTTGATTTTTATTTCACAACTAAAAAGTACTTAAAAAATTAATTTTAGATAATCTATACATTCTAATAAAGTAACCTTTCTAAAGCCACATGTCATTCTCTTAACCAACTTTTTTGTCATTTGTCATTCTTTTAGATATTTATCAGCTTATTTTTTTCTCCAAAAGGGTATTATAGTAATTTAAACATTAAAACTAATTTCTCTCTCTTATTAAAAATCAATTTTATTAATTGTAATATTTCTCTCTCTCATCTAAATTTTTTAAAATCAATATATCTTTTTAAAGTTAGATTTTATTAAGAACATAAAAAATCATATTTTTTTAATTAAAATAGAACTAATAATAAATTTTTTTATATAATATGAAATTTTTAAAAACACTAAACCTTTTTGAAACAAAATATTTTAAATCTGTCCTTTTTTAAAAAAATATATAAAAAATGTGAACTTTTCTAAAAACAATCTTATTAAAACAACCAGAATAATTACAAACCAGAGTTTTTAATAAACAAATTTTTTTTTAAAATAAATCCTTTTATAAAAAAATCTTAATACGAATGTTTAAAAATGAAAATATTTAAGATAAAAGAGTTAAAAAAATAATATAATTATTTTATTTTCTTGAACTATTACATATATAAAATTCATATCCTATATTACAATATCGTACTGTAAATCTTTTGTTTATTACTAACTATAGTCCGTTTAATAAATAGGTTTCTAGCCTATCTATCTATATATTTATCTGTCTGTTTGTCTATCAATCTATCTATAATAAGAAAAAAATAAGATAATACATGACGCAATCGTAAGCCTCATCATACTAACTTTCTCATTTCTTTCCATTATTAAAACTAATATTGGATACTAATAATATTACTTATACAATTTTCAAATTAAAAATTATATAATTTAATAAATTGAAAATCTATTCATTTTAAATTAAAAACACAATTTTTAAAAACAAAAAAGCAACAAACTTTTTAAAAAAAATTATTTTACTTAAAACAAAATATTTACAAACCATAATTTTTTTATAAAACAAAAGTTTAATAAAAATATATAATTGTTTATTTACTTAAAGTAGCTATTTATAAGTAATAATAATCATATTTTATCTTTAAGCATAGTTTTATAATTCATAAATCTTTTTTACTAATTATTTAATAATTTATATATTCAACCCGTGTAATACACGTGGTACTAACCTAGTAATATTAATATAGAAGGAATATGAATTAATTAATTTTAAATATAAAATTGATATAAAAGGAATGTGAATTAAAACGTTACGTGATTAAAATCTTTTAATTAGGAAGGATTACGTAATTGAAATATTTTAATTAGAAATGATCTTATTATCTGATTAATATTAAAAAATTAGACGAGCTTTCCTATACGGAATGATTCAATCAAAAAAATATTACCTTATATAATCTTTTATTATTTGTCTATATTCTATTCCTGTTCAAAAAATATATATAAATTGATGTCATCCAACAATTGTTTTTGTTTGTCACTCCCAAATTTCAAAGATAGAATATTTCATATCTCTATCTATGTTTTTGTTTTTTAGACTTCTACAATTCTTTAACTTCTTTTTGTCTTCCTTTTTAGACTTCTGCAAGTCTTTCTTCTCGTATCCTTCATCTCCTAATGAACCTAGGCGCAAGGTAAAAGAGAAAACTTTGACACCCACGACTTAACACACTTAACTCTTTCAAATAATTGGAGGTGTCAAATTTCTTAGGGGTCGGTCGGAACTTAAACGTTTACATACCACAAAAGAAAAAATTTCATGGGGTGCGGACGACCCCCATCTGGACCATATAGGTCCGCCCCTCAGCATCCATAGGCGAAGTTAAAGACACCGCTACATTAGGAAGAATGGTTTATTTGTTTACTTTCAATCTATTTAAAAGGTTTTCTATATTTAGTTTAGTAAAATTCTGTTTTTTTTTACTTTTAAGTTTTTAAGAAGATTCTATTTATTTATTTTAATAGAGTGTTATATTTTTATAGTATGTGATGAGAGACGACCATGAAATCTCATAACCAATTAGTGGACCATTACTCGCGTGATAACCTTCTAACATTCATACCCAAGATGTTTAGACAAAGATTTCAAAGGATACAAATTGTTGGTGAAATAAAGAGAAATTATGAGTAATTTTAAATGACTTATAATGCAAGGGGTTGTCGAAGTTTTACATCTCTACAAAAAAGTACATAAATCTACCGGTGTTAGGAAGCTAAACTCTAATAAAAGGCTTATAAAAGCAAGGGTAAGAAAAAAGTTGTTGCCAGCCTGCCACCAATTACAAACAGTTGGCTAAAAACAAAGCAGCACCCCCACTTGAGGAGCACCACTTCTTTGAATGCAATAAGATTGAGCATTTGAGAATTAACTGCCCTAACTATCTAGTCAAACTGAGAGCAAAGAAGGTCAATGGTGAAGGTTCTTCTTCAGATATTCTTATTTATGTTATAGAATATTTCATTATTTCTAAAAACATATGAGTATTTGATAATAGATTTAATTAGCACATCATAAATATTTTCAGAAGCCTAAAAAGTGGAAGAAGCTGAAACAAGATGACATGGAGTTTTGCTGGTGATGGAAAAAGAGTACTAGTTCTAGCAACTGGAACATATCATCTTTCTTGTCCATATAGCTTGTAATTACTTTAGATAATTATTTATTTGCTCCTGGTTTGACTAGAAACATTCTTCAGTTTTCTTATTGTTTGAACAAGAATTCAAGTACGTTTTCAATTATGTTTTTATTTATTCCTACTTGAATGATGTCTTTTATTTTGAGGCTAAACCTCATAATGGTATTTATGAGATTGATGTTTAAACAGATAATAACATATATAATCTTTCTAAACATATCAAATCTGGCATTACTGATATGTTTCTATGGCATTGTAAACGTGACCATATAAGCAAGGACCTCATGAAAAGGCAAGTCTAAAGGGATTCTTGAATCCAAAGGATATGATTCTTTTGTTGAATGCAAATCTTGCTTATTTGGCAAACTCACAATGAATTCTTTCACCCATATTGGTGAATGGGCCAAGGATCTGTTAGTACTCATACATTATGATGTATGTGGTCCTTTAAGAACTATGTCTAGAAATCATAAAAAAATATTTCGTTACATATATTGACGATTATAGTCGATATGCTCATGTCTACCTTATGAAGCATATATAAGAAACCTTTGAAAAGTTCAAAGAGTTTCAAAACAAAGTAGAAAACCAACTAGGTAAGACTATCAAGGATTTTTGATCAGATTGAGGTGGAGAATACCTATGCCAAGAGTTCACTAATCATCTGAAAAACATGAAATTATTTCATAGTTCACTCCACATGGCACACCTAAGCTTAATGGCATGAAAGAGAGGAGAAATCGAACCCTACCTAATATGGTTTGATCGCTGATGTGTAGAACTAACTTACCTCACTCCTTTTAAAGTTATGCTCTTGTCAATCTTGCATTGACTAGAAAGGTAGACAAAACCTCATATGAGATATGGCATGGGTCTAAATTTAATTTGTCTTACCTTAGAGTATGGGGATGTGATGCTTATGTCTCCAGCGAGTCTGATGACAAGCTAGATCCTCGAGGCGAAAAAATTTATTTTCGTCAAACATTTTAACAAAAGCGAATATTACTTCTACCATCCTGATGCAAATATGATTCCCATCAAAAGGAAGGCACACTTTCTCGAGAAAAAGTTTCTTGATTGAGGAACTAGAAGTAATATTATGGATTTTGATGAAATCCGAGAACCACAAACAAACACTGATTACTGATTATAGTTGGGGTGTCTGAACAATAAAAAGTTGTTGCCGATTCAGACATAAACACAAGCATTCCCATAAGTAGCAGAACTCACAAAGAACTTAACAAATATCTTTGGAATCTAGAGGGTTCCGAGATCTTGATAGTAGTTGATTCTTGTAATGAACCTACTAACTATAAATCTGCAATCTCAGATCCGGAATATGTGAAATGGCTAGATGCCATGAACACCAAAATGCAGTCTATGCGTAACAATCAAGTTTAGGACGTGTTGAGCTACCCGCCGATTCATGGGCAGTAAGGAGCAAATGGATTTTCAAAAAAAAACCATGTATGGAAATGTACACACCTATAAAGCACGACTAGTTGTGAAGGGATTCACTCAAACTTTATGTGTTGATTATGATAAAACCTTCTCGCCCATTGCTATGATCAAATCGATTAAGATATTACTTGTTATAGCGGCGTACTATAATTACGAGATATGGCAAATAGATGTCAAAACTGCTTTTTTGAGTGAACATCCATCTTAAGATGTCTATATGATACAACCTGATGGTTTCGTTGATCCATAATATCCAAATAAGGTGTGTAGGCTGAATAAGTCCATTTATAGACTTAAATAGGCATCTCGTAGTTGGAATCTTCATTTTGATAAGAGAATCGTGGATTTTAGTTTTGTCAAAAGTGAAGATGAACCTTGTGTTTACAAAAAGGCAAGTGGGATCACTATATCATTTCTCATTTTGTATGTGGATGATATATTAATCATTGGAAACAACATTTCTATGCTTAACGAAGTTAAACAATGGTTAGGAACTTGTTTCGCAATGAAAGATCTTGGAGAAGTTGCATACATTCTAGGAATCAAGATCTATAAGGATAGATCTAAACAGCTTCTAGGGCTTAGTCAAAGTACGTTCATAGATAAAATGATAACACGCTTTAAGATGGAAAACTCCAAGAAAGAGGGTGTTGCTAAGACTAAAGGTACCATGTTGAACAAATCGCTCTCTCCTTCAACAAACATTGATATTGAGCGAATGGAAAGGGTTCCATATGCTTCAACGATTGGTTCTTTCATGTAAGCTATGTTGTGCACTAGATGTGACGTCTCGTAAGCTTCAAACATTACCAACCATTATCAGCAGAATCCTAGGTTTGCCCACTGGACTGAAGTTAAAAACACTTTAAAGTAGTTAATAATAACTAAATACATGTTCTTAATATATGAAGGAGTTGAAGAATAGCTCACTGTAAGGTGTTACACTAATGCTAGTTTTCAAACTAACCGAGATGGCTCTCGCTCATGATCGGGGGTTTTGTATTCACACTCAATGGTGGAGCTATCTCTTGGAAAGTTTCAAGTAAAATGTGGTGGCAAATTCCACTACAAATCTAAGTACATTGCAGCATCAAATGCTACAAAGGAAGTTGCTTGGATGAAGAAGTTCATAGCAGATCTTAATGTGGTTCCAAGTACTCATCAACCAATCAAAATATTCAGTGATAACACAGGTTCTATTGCTCAAGCCAAAGTGCCTAGTTTTCATCACAAGACCAAGCACATTCCAAGGAAGTTTCACTATACATGGAACATAGTGAAACTAGGAGACATCATGATATGCAAAATAGACATAGATCAAAATCTAGCAGACCCGTTTACTAAGCCCATGACTCAAGACAAGCATGATCAGTATAAGGATGCAATCAGACTTAGATTAGCTAGCTATATGTTTTGATTTAATATTTGGATGTATGAACGTTTAACAATTATACTTTTGAATTCATTTTGATTTGCTAATTTAAATGCAATTATGAATTTTATAACCGTGTTCGTTTTTAATACATTACTCCATGAATATTATATTTCTAAATTATCCGTAGTCAATCAGACTCATGGGATTGATTTTGAATTAAGACTAAACTGAATTTAGATTCAAGGAGTTGACTTCTAAATTCACAGACCTCATTATAAATGACGTTGGATGTAACCATCCACAAATGACGTTGGATGTAAATGACGTTGTTTCCGGCGGCGGTGGTGGCCGGTGATGGTTTCCTGCGGCGGTGGCCGGCGATGGTGGTGGAAGGTGGTGGTTTCTGGCGGCGGTGGTGGTGGTTTCCGGCGATGGTGGTGGCCGATGGTGGTTTCAGGTGGCGGTGATGGCCGGTGATGGTGGTGGCCGGTGGTGGTTTCCGGCGGCGGCGGTGGCCGGCGGTGGTTTCCGGGGGCGGTGGTGGCCAGCGATGATAGTGGCCGGTGGTGGTTTTCGACGGCGGTGGTGGCCGGCGATGGTGGTGGCAGGTGGTGGTTTCCGGCGGCGGTGGTGGTCGGTAGCGGTGGTGGTTTCCGGCAGCGGTGGTGGCTGGCGGTGGTGGTGGTTTCCTACGACGGTGGTGGCCGGCGATGGTGGTGGCCGATGGGGGTGGCGGTGGTGGCCGGTGATGGTGGTGGCTGGTGGTGGTTTCCGGCGGTGGCGGTGGCCGGCCGATGGTGGTGGTTTCCAACGACGGTGTTGGGCGGTGGTTTCCGACGACGGTGTTGGGCGGTGGTGGTTTCCGGCGGCGGTGGTTAGTGGCGGTGGTGGCCGGTGGTTGGTGTTGGCAGCGGTGGTGGTCGATGGCGGTGGGTGAGTGGGTGGCGTTGGTCACTAATGATGAAAGAAGGGATGGAATGAAAAAAAAAGGGGGAGGATGGATGGAATGAATTTGAGGGAATGAAATTAACTATTTAATGGTTCATTACATTATCTTCACAAACAAAACATGTATTTATTCATTCACCCTTAATGGTTCATTTCATTCAGTCGTTTATTCCCGCGTACCAAACGCAACCTAGAACTTCCATTTACCAAAGGTTATTTTGTGATCACTATTAACCTTTGTAGTGTAACTGCCAGTCATAAAGGCTTTGATTGGGAATAATTCTAAAGTTCAGTGGGAGTTGTATGTAGTAAAAAAAGTATTCTGTACCCTTACATTTTATGTAATAGTTAGACATCGTGATGCCCTCGTTGATTCAAACTGGTGAGGTGTGAGGCCTCACCCAAACGGTTTGTGTGTTTGATTGGACCACTTTGAATTTGAATCGAGAACAATAATGATTGAGCATCATATGAGAATGAATCTCAATGACTTAATTGATGTTTTTTACAGAAATAATAAATGACTATGATTACCATAAGTTTATTATCTTGTTGTAATAAGGTGTTACTTAGTAGATGTCTTTTATTTGTATTAGCATCGTTTGTAACCGGATCTCATCGGGTTCACTTTAAGTATTTAATTATTACTCCTCTACGTTAAATATTATAAATTAGATTAATAGTTATCAAAAATATTTTGATAAATTAAATTTAATCTAGATACCAATGAACCCAACAACCCTCTTATGTGTCGGTGTCCTTTGTACATAGATTGCGATGGCACGACATTTTCGGGAACCACTCGAAGGTTGAGTGCCACCCCAGCGATGCTAGGATGGTGGTCATCCTCTGTTTCCATGTCCTTTGTACATGGTCGGTGAAAGCACGACGAGTTATTGGTGACGGGTCCTGGCATCGACACCAGCTTTCTTAATTCAACTTCTTTGACGTCTCTAGCCTACCAAGGCCTTGTGAGCCTCTGATTAGTTGATAATGATGGGTAAGGATTCATCTAAGACGCTAATATGATGTTTCTAGGTTTCATCCTCATTGTGATGTTTTTGGTTCAAAGCCCTAAATTGATTTTGGACACTTACGCTATGTTGTTACGAGGTGATGGTGATGGAGTATGCTTCATCTTAGACGTTCATTTGAGGTCTGGTAAACATAATTTACAACCAATAAAAACCACAAGAGTTGTGTTTCTTGAGTGTGTAGTCCGATAATGCTAATTATAAGATCTAATATGTATCATACATCTCAAAAATCCATTATTCCTTTCGTTTACAAATTAATATATAGGATAATTATCATAATTAAAAGAATATCATGGCCAAAATTAAAAGACCAGAAACTACAGACAAAATTAAACAGCCAAGAGAAAATGATGATGAATTTTGAAGGTTAATAGGTGATGACGATACAAAAATAAATGTCAAGCATGTCATTTTGGCGTTAAACGACCGTTTGCGGTCACAACAACCCACAACTTCTGAGCCTTCTAATTCATAATTATATCACTACGTTGCGTTAAGATCACCTTTCAACCCATCGCAAAGAGCGGACGAATCACATCTAGTTTCAAAGATAATTTATTCCTTTTCTCACTTCTTTTTATTAATATTATTTTTCTGTAATCCATCATTATACGTATCTTTCCATCTTGATCATTTCTGTTGTCAAAAATTCACTTGAAGAAGCCCATTTGAAGGCCCAAATTTGCACCGATGTCTTCTTTTACCCTGAATCTGGTTCATCACTCCCCCTTTCTCTTCCTCCCCTCGAACCCTAGTCTCTTTTCTTACTCCCCCTCACCAATTAATTAACACTCTTCAACAATTCGCATTTCCTTCAGCATTCTTCCACATTGCCATTCTTTGATTTGATCTGCATTGCTAAAAACACAGACCACAAGAGGAAAAGGGTCGGTTTCAAACGCTAAAATAATTCAAGGGTATGTTTAATAATTTCCTGCTTTTGTCTGCTTGAAAAAATCCTTCATATTTATGCCCATTGTTCGTAATTTGAAATTAAATGTTGTTATGTTATGGGATTATTTAGAAATCAGAGTTTTCTTTTGAATTTGTTCGTGGGTAATTGTAAACTATGTTCCCAATGTACTTAGTTTGCTCTTTGTGAACATAATTCTTGAAATACTAATAGGATCATTTATGTTTGGTGTGTTTATTGAGAGGATCACTAGGTAGATTGACTTATTCTGTGGGTAATCTTGATTTTGGGATCTATCTTGGCTTCAACAACGGTAAATTGGCTGCAATATGATGTTAAATATTATGAGTTTGGGCCTCAGAGCAAGTGAAAGGTTGCTGCTTTTTGACTTTAAGGTCATGGGTTTAAGCCGTGAAATAGCCTCTGTATAGAGTGTATGGTAGGGTAACATGGCGATCCGGCCCCTTCCTGGACTCTGTGCAAAGCTGGAATTAAGTCAAGCATTGGATATGGCCTGAATTTTGTTAAACATTATATAGATCATTGACTTTTTTGCTTACCAAGAATCAAGATATTGAAATTGAAGGATGTTGCTTGAATGTTTTTTCAGCTGTTTAGTATGCTCTTGGGAGCACAAAAATCCGCATTTTTTATGAGTTTTCAAAAATGCCAAACTAATTGGTGTCAAACTTTTGAGTCTGGTCTCTTTAGGAGTAGTATCTTTATTCCCTAGATAGGTTAAGATTTGCTCTCATCTCACCCTCCTGACATACTTGATGAGTGTGATTTGCAGGTTAGTTAGTTTGTTTGTAATTTGTGTCAAATGAGCATCAAATGCTATAAAACACGTACTTTTTAGTGTTAGTATGTGGGTCATCCTTGACCAAAAGAATCTTTATTCTTTAGGATGGTAGTATCTTGAATAAGGTAAATCAATATTCGTTCTCAATGATTTTCTTAGATGTTTTCGTTGTAGAAGACTTGAGTATTTCATGACCTTAAAGTATTTCATGACCTTAATGCTATGTTCCATCATACACAGTTTGTTAACCTTGCTTTTACAATGATTAGAGGGCTCATTGGACTCTAAATATTAAAAGTGGTTGATAATTTATTTGTATCAGGCTTGGCTGACCTACATGTAATCCAGCAAAAAATTATAGGTAACTAGGATAAAAGAATAAAAGATGTTATCGTAGTGGATTCTTTGGTCAAAAATCCTGAATTTGCCACAAACTTATTAGTACATGTTTAGTTTGCCTTTTAGTTCTGTGAGCAACATGAAATTTGGTTTAGATGATACATCTTCTTATGGAACTTTTATAAATGATGCAAATGAAAAACTCCAGTGTCATCCGTATACTTCTTTGGTTAGTTTTAGTCACAAGCGTCATGCATTTGTACGTAATTATCCTAAGATTATTCTCTGGACCTTTTCAGGTTTGTGATCAGAGCCTGCAATGTATAATAGGGGAGCTGGATCTTGAGAACAGCAATATAATTAGGTGAGTTTGTAATTGTTTGGATGGCAAAATAGGCAGGTTGGATTAAGGGTGATCGATACACGTTTGGGTCAAAGTGGATAACTTTATAGTGCCTGTTATAAAGGTCCGGCTGGGCTAGTTTGATTTACACATATTTTTTTGTCTTTTGTTTCATGATTTTTTTCCAAGTGATTAATGCTCTAAATATTATTATAAAATATCAGTTTATCACAATATTAATCCAATTTTTTTAGGAGGTTTTATGTTTTTTGAGTAGGATTTTGCCAAAAGGTAAATGCTTGATTGCTTGGTGGGGTATTTTATTTGTTGTGTTGTTCTCTCTCTGTCCCATGAAAAGTGCAACTTTTTTTTTCAGAATAATTAATTGCTTACTTGTTCATTGTATAATATTTGATGATATTCTTCTGGGCCCACAAGATTCCCTTATTTTTGTTTATTTAAGGTGTCTATATCAATAATATCAGTCGAATAATAAGTTAATAACTGAACATAGTTCTTAAACTAAATGCACAAGAGATGTTCCAGATGGCGTCCCAGATATTTTTTATCCTTAATTCACTTATTTTTGATGGACATAAAGAAGGTTCATTAGTGCTTGAAAATATTAGCACAAGTTATATATTAAATAATTTCCCCCGAAAAAAATTATAATTTTTCCAAAATCATATATTTTTCCAATTACAAGTTATATATTATAATCAATTTGCAATCCATATCGATTAATTATTTTCTGGGTGTGATGATTAGGTCAGTTTGATGCTCCTCATGGGACGGCCGTTTGTAAGAAGTTATATGCTCCTGATTATATTTTTGTAGCATCTTGCTTTCTGTAAATTATTAGAAGATGGCGTTTCATTCAGGAGAAGATTCAAATGATGATTACCTTTTTAAGATTGTCTTACTTGGTGACTCGGGTGTTGGAAAGTCAAACTTGCTTGCTAGATTTGCTAGAAATGAGTTTTACTCAAATTCGAAGTCAACGATAGGAGTAGAATTTCAAACCCAGAAAATGGAAGTTAATGGGAAGGAAATAAAGGCACAAATATGGGATACTGCTGGTCAAGAACGTTTTAGAGCAGTTACATCTGCATATTATAGAGGGGCTGTTGGGGCTCTTGTGGTTTATGATATTAGCAGACGCCAAACGTTTGATAGTGTGGGCAGATGGCTTGATGAACTTCACAGTGAGTATCACCATATTCTTCTTTTCGGTCAAAGAATTGTGCATTTTGACTTTTTTGGTCAAACAAGTTAAAGTTTATACGAAAAAATTGGCACTAATTTTGCAAAAGTAAGAAATCTAGCTCAGTGCTCGGTAATCAAGAATGTTATTTTTCGTCATTCGAATAAAATAAGGTCTTTTAGTTTTGGCATTTGACTTATGGCTTGTTTCACTAGGGAAGCCAATCTCTTCTCTCTTACTTTTTCAAATGAAGAGTATCTTATTGTGTTTTATATTCTACTTTCCATGGAAAATGCAACACCTTTTAATTCAAAGTTACCTCTTGACCTTGTTCATCTTAATTGGTATTTGACTAATGACCTTTTGACCACAATGTGAAGAGTTTCATAGATATACCCTTGGAGAAATGCTACATCCTCCTAAACATCCACTAGAAACCCTCCTAATGGATGCTTGGCAATAGTTTATACACCTAGAAAGGGCCCATCCTTATGGATTATTTCCAAGTGTCTGTTAGGATGATCTCTTAGAAGAGAATAAAGCATTTCTCATGTCCTTTTGGTCTATGAAAACTGCAACCCTTATATGGTAAATGAGCATTTGTGCCTTTGAGTCTTTGACCATGTGTCTTTTTCTGTAACTTGTTGAGAAAATCGTTGTCAAGGTTGAAGATTAACATAAAAGTCGATTTCTTTTTGAAAGTTGGATGATCTTTTATGGTGCAAACCGAAGTTGGTTCACTGAAATCAAAATTGGTACAAAGTTCGTTACATTCCTATGTAAGTTATCGGCCAATATGCTGATTCATATATTTTTATGACTTGTGGGGAAACTTCTTGAATCAGCATTTTATCACCAAATTATATTTGGAGGATCTTTTATTGGTCTAAAGTTGGTTACTTTTTAATGCAAATTAACCCAAAAATGCCTAATTTATATTCGGGTTGTTTTTAACTTGTTGTGCAGATCACTGTGACATGAATGTAATCACAATACTCGTGGGAAACAAGTCAGATCTCAAAGATGCAAGAGAAGTTTCAACGACAGATGGGAAATCATTAGCAGAAACGCGAAGTCTGTTCTTCATGGAAACTTCAGCACTCGATTCTTCAAACGTAAATGCTGCATTTCAAACAGTTGTTAAAGAGATTTACAACATTTTGAGCAAGAAGGTGATTCAATCTCAAGAACTGAAAAAGGACCCATCGATTGGAAGCAAAAAGACAGTTGTTTTAGACCCGAAACAAGATGCTAACAATGAAGAAAGCAAAGAACCGCCACCTAAAAAAGCTGGTTGTTGTTCATCTTAGATCAAAATGCCACCTTGTGTTTGTTGCTAGAGGTGAAGTTGTATTAGAAAATGTAAATGACATGAAGATTTGAAAATGGGAAAAAAGTTTAGGGAATTTTGATTTGTGTTCATAACAGTTTCTGGAGTAAATTACATTTTTTGTTATTTAGGTATATAGTAAATCTCAGGTTTCATCCTTAAACTAAGAAAATTACAGTAAAGGTCTTTTACATTTAAAAAAGCTTGCACGTTTCGTCCTTTCTTCTAACGGATGTTAATTTTGTCCGTTAAATTTGATCACGTACCTTGCATATGAGGGCAATTTAGTCATTTAACTCTTATGAATATTAAAATAATAAAATTACAATTACAATTAAAATTATATATAAAAAAATCACATTCAACCATACACTATCTCTCTATCTCTATCCCCCTTCTCTCTCCACCCCCTACCCCACCTCACCACAATATCGCCACCATCATCACCGCAAAATCACCACCACCAGTCACCATCATATCGCCACCATCATATCGCCACCATATCGTCATCCACCCTCGCCATAGCGTCCGGTTCACTGTTCGGTCCGGTTCTGAAAACATTGCTCGCCACCACCATCACTACCATATGGCCACCACCACTAACATCATATCGCTGTCCACTATCAACATCAACATCATCGTCAGCAAAGATCCACCAGAGTTGTACGTCCTCCCTTGTCGTCACACCATCAACATCAACGTTATTGTCTACAATGATCCACCATATAGTCGTACACCCTTGCCGCCCACCCTCAAAAGCTTTCTACATAACTTTGTGGTGGGGGTGGTGATGGAGATAGAGGTGGGGGTGGTGGTGGTGGAGGGAAGTAAACTGGTGGTGGGGGTGAATAAACAAGTGGAAGAGGTTATGTGTCCAGGGCGGCGAACTGGTGAGTGTTCAAGACGATGGAGGAGGCGTTGACAGCGACACGCGGAAGAGGAGACAGGGTCACAACTGGCGGCAACGAAGTGGTGGTGGCATTCTTGGAAGCAGGTGGCTGTGGAATGGTTGAAGAACGAAATTGGCGATCTAGGGTTTTTGGTGATGGATGTTGATGGATAATGATGGATGATGATATTTATAGATGATGATGGTGGAGGGTGGGTAGATTTTATTTTAAATATTTTTAATGTTTTAATTTTGAGGGGAAGTAAAATGACTAAAATGCCCTCATGTGCAAGGCACATGACTTGACTTACTAAACAAAATTAACATCCGTTAGCGGAAAAAACAAAACGTCCAATCTTTTTTAAATGTATAGGACGTTTATTGTAATTCCTTAGTTTAAGGATGATAACTATAATTTACTATATATCTAAAGGACGAAAAATGTAATTTACTCTGATTTCTGTTATTGCTGCTAGAAACGTTCTTGAAAGGCTACAAATTTATAACTTCCATTAGAGATTCATATGAAGGTTGACTCAAGTGATAATGAGATACCAAATTTTAATATGTATAAACTAGATCATGCATGATGTCTAATGCTCAATGTAGGACCATAAAGCACACTTTGAAATTGGATCCTTTTTTCTCAAATTTCATTAATATGAACCTTAACAAAAGTTTAATCTTAATATATAGTAATGGAACCATAATCATAGAATAACAAAGACAATATCAACCATTATCATTTTAAGTCTTTCAAGCCTGAAACATAATTTATCTATTTATAAAGGAAAAAATAGAATTTTGAGGCCTTACGGAAGTGAAGGCTCAATGCCTTTGCTTTATTTCACTATCTCTTGAGGAGCGCCTTTTATTCTAAAATTACTTTATGGTATATTAACCATTTACTAGTGGCTATGACCCGGCTATGCAACGGGGTTATAAAAATTAAAAGATTAAATTCTGATGTTTTATACTTTAGTACCAACCACCCGAAAAAATATTACGTATGAAGCGCTAATAAAAAGTGTAATACAAAAAAATAATATAAAAAAAATCAATACCTCAAAACAAAAAAGAAAAATAGAAAATGCGTAAATGATTACTTTACTATAATTAGCAAGCTCTATTGTAACGATTAAAACAAAATTTGACATAATTTGAATACTTAAGTATAAAACTTAAAAAAAAAAAGTTCAGGTGAATAAATATAAATATGACATAACTCAAAGGTTTTAGTATAAAATTTAAAAAAAAATCAGATGATTAAATATAAATTTGACATAACTCAAAGGCTTATATACAAAATTTTAGAAATGAAAAAATGAATAGGTATCAATTTGAAGAAAAAAAAAGAGAGAAAGTGTTGTGATTAGTTTCAAAAAATCCTTAAATGTTTAAATGTAAATTGTAAAAAAAAAAAAAAAAAACCAAACTAGATTTTTTTATCAGTTTGGAGAAAAAGAAAATGATTATAGTAACATTAAAAAAGCCTACACCTTCACTATCATAATTTTTTCTATTTATTATATATAGTGATGTAGCGGATGTTATCGACCCTTTTGTCGACCTATATTAAACGTTGATATATTTGGGATTATTATTATAACTATGTAAATATATAGTGATTATATACTTAAGTGTTTAAATAAAATAATACTTAAATCAAATATTATTAAGTTATAAAAATATAAATAATAAATGTATATATTTTAATATTAATTTAAAATAGTATAAATAAGATAGTACTTAAAATTAATATATATTAAATAATGTATTAATTGGGAGAAATAATTAAAATATGAGCAAATTAATAACTATTATATATAGCACTTGTATCTTATATTAAAAAAAGTTTCATTAGGTGTCTTATATTTTAAGTAAAATTACAAGTGTGTACTTATCAAATTCTTTATATAATAGAATAGATAATATAGATATATATTATTATTATTATTATTATTATCATTATTATTATAAAAGTATTTAGTAATTATATAGTTAAGTATTCAAATAACATGTTACTTATTTAGTAATTATAAAAAGTATATATAACAAGTGTGTATTTATAATATTATTATTATTATTATTATTATTATTATTATTATTATTATTATTATTATTATTATTTATTTTATTATTATTATTATTATTATTATTATTATTATTAGTATTTTATTATTATTATTAAAAAAGTATTTAGTAATTATATAATGTATTAATAATATATATTAATTAGAAGAAGTTTATTAAATGAATGACAAAATAAGAATAATTGCACAGAACACTTGTACCTAATGGTTAAAAAGTTATATTAGGTGTCTTAACTTTTTTTATATAATTACACTTGTGTCCTAAAGTTTTATTTTATATAGTAGTACTGATAAATAAAAAAAGATGTTTAGTCAATTAAATCTAACAAGGTTTATCTGTTTCTCTTTGAATAGTTGTTTCTCTAAATCTGAAATAATTGATATATTGTTATAGAATGCATTTCTCATATTCAAAAAAAATTGATATATTACCTATTTATATAATAGCAAAGTTTTAGCTACATAAACTTTTTAGTTTTTGTGATTTAGCCATAGAAGTTTTAAGGTTTTAATATGTGGCCCTTTTTGATTTGTGAAATTATTTTAGTAATTAAAAAGAAATCTGAATACATATTTATTTAAATTGCATCATAAAATATGTGAAAAGTTGCGTAATTTCGATACATTTGTTAAGTTTACTCTGTTATGTTGACATAATTTATTTCTTTTCATTTGCTTGATGTTTTCGAGTTCCAAGTCGAATTGATAGGCGTTAGTATATTTTTTGTATTTGGGTTTTCGTATTCAAGTTAGTGATGCAATTACCCGCGTAACGGGTGCAAAAACATATCTAGTTGTTATAGAATGTATTTCTCAACTAGAATCCAATGAAATTTTGATAATAAGATATTCTTATTTGAAAATTACTTGAATTCATATATAAAATATTAAAATTTGTGTTGTAAAACAACCTATAATGTAACACCCGGAAATTTTAAAAGAAGAGAAAAAGTGAATAAAAGTAAAGAATAGCAGAAAAAAATTCAAGTTGAGGAGTTAAAGTTGCACATGGGGCAAAGATTTTTATTAATTTGTTCAAAAGGTGGTATGGCCGCCCACATCACCTCATGTACCATCTTTCCATCGAATTTTAGAGAGAGAAAGAGCAGAATTCTCTCGGGTTCTACAGAGAGAAAGAAGAAGAAGCTGAATTTAGGTTAGTTTTCTAATTTTTGGGTTGTTCTTGGCTGATTTTCAGCCTTCGGGTATGTGCTTATGTGCTTGTATGTGTTCGGGTGTATGTTTTTGGTGTTTTTAGGTGTTTGAACTCATAGAGCATTTGGGTTTGAAGAAGTCTTACTCAAAAGTTGCAAGAGGTGAGTTCTAGATCCCCGTTTTTAAACGTTTTAACTTGTTTTAGGGCTGGAAATGCATGATATAACGTTCTTATAATGTTGGGTGTGTACCCGTATGTGTATGTGTGTGCCCGGTTGGGTGGGTGTATGTTCGGGATGATTTTTTCGGTTATGTTCATGATTTTATGCTTGTTATGATGCTTAGTATGCTAGAAACTAGGCTAGAACAGGTTAGAATGATGATTTTGGGCCTGAAAATGGTGTTAGTTAGAAAGTGGTTGTTCATGCCCCCAAATAGTGTCCATGCGCCTAGAATTATGCCCAGGCGCCTAAGTGTGCCCATACGCCCAACTGCCCAAACGCCTAAGTACCCATGCGCCTAAATCAGGCTCATGCGCCTGCATAGTACCCATACGCCCAGAAACCTGCCCATGCGCCTAAGTAAGGCTCATGCGCCCCAATAGTGCCCATGCGCCTAAGTATTCATGCGCCCGCATAGTGCTCATGCGCCTGCATAGTGTCCGTGTGCCCAATGCCTTAGAAAATATTCTGAAATTTTGGGGAAAAAGAGATTTTTTGGCTATGACTTAGAATGTCTCCGGGGGTGATTTATGATGATGTTATGCATGTTTATGGCCTGTTTTCTTTATGTTCCTTATTATGTATTATTCCGTAGCTTTACGTGGTGTGATTATGTTAATAAACGTAAAGTATTATCTTAATGAAGCGAAAGATCTAAGATAATAAAAGTGGAACATAATGAATGAACGAATGAAAGTCTTGCAAGCAAAATGTAAGGAGGTTCACAACTCCTTGAGAGTTGTTAGCTCAACTGTGTGTCATATAGCATGCGATTTTGGCTGACCCATGAGGGTTCACACACAGGGGAGTCAGTCTTGGTGACTGTTCCATACGTGCGATATGGGATCCTTGTAGCTAAACCCTAGATTAGTTGGCTTCGTGCCCAAGAGGGGGGTTTAGCATATGACAAGATCTAGATAGAAGTGAAAGATAATGTAAAGTGCAAAAAGTACGAAAGGAACGATGACGGAAGATAATGAATATTACCTTGATGTATGTGCGATGTATGATCATGTACGAAAGTATGAAAATATTTTAACGAATGGAAGGTAATATGAATATTTTTATAAAACTAGAACTCACTCAGCAACGCTGACTTTTATGCATTTTCAGTTGGCAGGTAATGATTGCTGAGGATGGCACGGGGTAAAGCTACTTGACAAGATTTTTGGATGGCATCCATTTTATGCAGAAATGATATTTTTGTGTTGTAATGCAATTAAACAATATTTTGTAACTTTAGCAATGATGTATTATTTCGCAAAAGTAATTATTAATGCATGAAATGGTTTTGTTAAATTATTCCGCTGCAATGATTTATGAAATGTAATATGTTTTAATTATCATGTGCGATGAATGTCCAATTGTGAGTGTCCCGGGAACGGGGCCTTACATATAAACACAATTGATAGTGTTTCATTTCTCAGTTAAATTAGAAAGGCGCTTTTAAAGTCCACTTCTCCAAGCAACTAGTGAAAAAGGAAATGCAAATACTATCATTAAAGCAATTCGAGTTAGACCTGTTAAGGGCGTTTGTTATGCAGAAATTCAATGATATTTTAATGGAATTGGAATCTGAATTCCATGGGGAATTGTGTTTGGTTGGTAGTACTTCGTTGGAATTGTAATTTGAATTCCATTCTTAACGTGTTTGGTTGCGAAAAAAATTGTATTTGGAATTTGAATTAATTCCATCAAATTCCTTCAAATGAAGGATTTCAAAATCCTTCCAAATATTGAATAAATTCGAATTCCACCGACCCCGCCTCCGCCACCTACCATCCCGCCGACCGCCAACCGACACTACCGACAACCCTCTTCGACGTCGCCGACCTTGACCGCCGCCGACCTCCGACTGCCGCCGACACCCCCGCTCGCCACCACCAAACTGACTGCCACCGACGCCCACAACCATCCCCGACCGCTACTGCCCCCGACTGCCGACCCCTGACCGCCGCTCTCTGCCGATTCCGACAGCCGACGCCGCCTACCGTCGCCGCTCCCAACCGCCGACGCCCCTGACCGCCGCCCGCAGCCGATTCCGACCGCTGCCGCCCTAGACCGCCGACGCCCCCGACTGTCGCCGCTCCCGACCGCTATCGCCCCCGATCGCCGACTACCGCCTGTCGCCAACCCCGACCTCTGTTGACACGACCCGACCCTGACGCACATGACTGTCTACCACCACTGCCAAACCGCGTCGGTTTAGACGCGCTTGACGGAGACAGCCGGTTCTCGACGATGGGCGTGATCGGTTGGTGGTGGCAGCATGGGCGCAGTTGGAGGTCGCGGTCAATTGTCGACGGTGACGAAGGCGGCGGTCAGTGGTATGCAGCGACGGTGATCAATGGTAATGGAGGTGGTGTCGGTTTACAATGGGTGATAAATTCTAATTACTTTATAAGTGTTTTGTTACTAAAATGCATTTGGAATTAAAATTCCTTTTATAAATTCCAATTTTATTGAATTTCAAATCCTTTGGAAAGTATTGAATTCTAAATACAATTCTTTGTAATTCTAATTCCAACAAATTACGCGAATTAAACACCCCCTTATTATATCCATATGAATTATCTCAATTATCTCTATAATAGAATTATTATAATATTTAGTAGAATGAATGCCGTAGAGTCAAAAGAGATTCTAGCCGAACACTATTAATAAAACTAATAAAATATATCATTTTAAAAATTCCTATAAGATTTCTAATCAGAAAAGACTAAACACAAGTAAAATAAAAAAGCCCACTTCAATTTAATGTTACTAATAGAACATCTAGTAGTAAAATAAAAGGGTTTATTGTATTTTTTTTTTGTTCTTTAAGATAAAAATTGATCAATTGCTATCGGTTACAAACTTTTTCATATATGATCTTATGCATACCCTTTTTTTGATTGTTTTTCTAAGGGAGTTGGGAGATGGTATATTATACTGTTAAAGAGAGGTTTCAAATGAATGACTTTTTTTTTTTCATTTTTTATTATCTAGAAAAAAGTAAACTATCTATCTTAATCTAGTGATTTATTGTCTAAGTAGTTAGAGATTCTCACAAGTCTATTTATGTAAATTACAGTATAGAAAGAATTTCTCTCTGGTAGTTGTTAACTTATCTTCTGGCTATCCAATAAAGATCCAACTAATAAACACTACATTAGTAGTAGAAAGAAATTGTGAATTCTTACTTTGATCATTATAATCTTTCTTTTGACTTTTGATTCAAAGATTTCTAATATCTTTAAAAATCCTATGAACAAATGTTTAAAATCAACCAAGTATTAAAAGTCTCATTCTTTTGTTTTGCTAGATGAAATTCGATTGAGTTATATTAGCACAGCTGATTAAGAGAATTTAATTCATTTGTTGATGAGATGCCATCTAGATTTGAACTAGGAAAATAGGATATTTACTGTCCCCTACCTTAAAACTCGTCCCATGACGCCAAAACGATAAACAACAGGATAAAATTTTCTTTTTAGGTTGGATTATTAAATTTAGTTTATTGTATTTGCATCTCTTTAGTTAATCATTTTTTCTAAATTTAAAAAACAAAAAAATCCATTTTGCCCATTTTGATATTATTTGATCTACCCTTTCGATTCATTACATAGTATCTCAAAGCATACAATAGGTTCGCTTAGTTTTCTATTGAAAAAGAAAACGTATATTCAGTTGAAAAATGCAAACTTTATGAAAGATGAAAGCTATTGACTATGTGTTAGAGTTAATGAATAATTCTTGAATTTTAATCTAAAATTCTTTAATCATTTTTTTCTAAATTTAAAAAACAAAAAAATCCATTTCCCCATTTTGATTGTATTTGATCTACCTTTTCGATTCATTATATAGTATCTCAAAACACACAATAGGTTTCGCTCAGTTTTCTAAAAGAAAACGTATATTCAATTGAAAAATGCAAACTTTATGAAAAATGAAAGCCATTAACTATGTGTTAGAGTTCAATAATGATTCTTGAATTTTAATCTAAAATTTGATTTGCCTACATAAGAAAAATCAAAATGATACATACCTAATTGATTCTTTTGAACCCAAAATCCTGAATTTCTATTATAAAAAATACGGTTACAATTTATAAACCCCAAAATGAACATTATTACACAAATATCAAATTGGCTATTTAGTGGTTATAAATAAAAAATAGGGTTATTGGGAATGCGTCATGCATCATTGGATAGGAATCTAAATATGAATAGAGAAACAAAGAATAGTACTATTGTGTAAAAGAAAAGTTCGAGAGTAAGTAAACAAAACCTTCAAAATCATTTTTGGTATGAATAACAAGAAAAGAAAAGATAATAGATCATACGTTTATATATCATATACCTACCCTAACATCAAGGGAATGAACGATATAAGTATAAAAAAATATTTAAAAATTCAAATGAAGTTGAAAGTTTTAAAAATAGTCTTTGTTATGATAAATCACTTTCATACCCACAATTAAATATTTTAATTGACCCTTAGGCGGCCTTAGCTAATAACTTATTTTGTATTAACTTGAGAAATGGGGCTTGCTAGATTTGTTGTAGCTATTTGAGAATTTCGGATTGAAAGTTCACATGGTCAAACTTATTTGATCTTATTAATTGTTATCATTTTTCTTGAATAAATCACACATTTTGTAAGATACTAGCTATAAAAATCTAATCGAAAACTTACAACAGTTTGTCAACGCAAAGGCTAAAAGAAAAGAGAAAAAAGGTATGATTGGCATAACATTTACAATTGAAATTGAAAAAACATAGGCTTTGTTAGTTATTATAGTATAGGGGGTTAATTGTAATAATAGCAAAGTGAGAGGGTTGTTATGAATTCTTCAATTGTACATATACTCAAGATCATTGAATAATATTGATTTTAAAAGTAATATTCTTTTTCTCAATGTTTTCTTTTTCTCTATCTTTAGCTCTTGATTGTTCATTATTACCAATTGTGTTCGTAACAGGCTTTGAGCAATTTGATGAAGAAAAGGTTAACCGGATAAAGAGTAGAATTAAGACAAATCAAAGTAATTTAAATACTAAGCATAACAGTTATTTTCTTCGTCAATTTGACTGAGTTGTTGATATGAGGATAAATGATGAAAGTAAGATAGAAAATACTTTTTTTCCCGTACAATCAAAATCCTCCAATTATCAAAGGAAAATAGAAGAATCATGCTTTCATATAAAATCTTAGTTTAATTATATGTTATGATCAATTAATTCAATTAAATTCTCAATATATACATGTCAAAATCCGAGCAAAGAATCTATAATAAATTTTGTAGAATATTAATATCTTATTTTTTTAACAATGATAATTCTGTAATTGTTCGATCTACTTACATCATTGATAAAATGGGAAATATTCTTTAATAAACATGAACCCCTCAATTTGGAAAATGATAAACAAATATGGGCAAAATCCTATTTAAGGAAATAGACCAGCAAATTGCTGAAAACGATTGAAAGGCTTGTATTTGGATAAGGGTCAACATAACCCGACTATTCCTCATTCTCTACACACATGTTGCATATTTGTAAAACATGTAAAAGATAAGGGGCTTATATGTAAATGTAGGGTATATACATAAGAATTTTTTTTTTTAAACAATTAAAAACACTTTTTGATTAGTAATCTTTGTAAGCAAATAAAATGGTTAAAACATCACGGTAACTTTGATTATAATCAAAGTTCTAGTTGGACTATAAACTACGGTTCACTAAACTAACTGAGTTGGCAAGGTCAATTGATTCAATTGATTTTAACAGTCTGACAGCTCATTTTCAGCAATTTGGATTGATTTTTTTAATTCTTTTTAGATTGTTAGTTTGTATTAAACTTTTTAAAACCAACAAGATAATTAAAAATACAATATATAGATGCAACCTAATATTCTTCTAAGTAAATAGTTGGATCGATTTGTAGCTGGTTTCAAGTTCCAAACAGATATTCAAACCATTGAACACCAAACCCGTCAAAACTAAACTGTTTAAATCTAAAACCGGCTGCAACGACCTACTTGCTTGTTTGAGCTGTTCAGTCGAATTCTAACGGTTTATGAACAACAAATCTAGATAATATTCAAGCAAACAGAGTTCCCTCTACTCTCTACCATGCTTCAAAACAAATGCAAGCAGAGATTTTTCAATAAAATCAAGCAGAAAAAAAGCATTTGTGAATAAAAATAAACAAATATACTTAATATAGAGTAACTTCATTGTAAATGGGATCCCAATGTAGCATCCAACAAGAGTGTTCCACACCAATCATTTCATACAATCTAATCAACAACAGAACCCCAACATGGGTATTGGAAGAAAATACCACATACCTTGCAAAAACTACAACTTTGGGCTTGACATAAGAAAGTTTCAAAAACAACAAATATCAATAAAAAAGTTTCAATTTTTTTTCTTCTTTTCCATATATATCTTGATGTCACCATCAGTAATGACACCAACTATATCTGCAATCCAAGTTTCACATCTCATATGAACTCACAATTCAAAATGCCTATTTTGAAAACCAAATCGTATAATATGTTCTATAAAACGGGTGCTTCCATTAGCTCTAACCAAATGTACGGTGTTCTAAAAACTGATGTACCTTTTTCGCAGGGTGTATTATAAACGAATTCACAAAATCCTTCAATCTTAATTCGTGTTCATAACTTTTCGTATCTCCAGACAGCAATCTTTCTATGCAGCGATTCCTGAAACAAGATATCAAAGCACAATGAGATATGGGGCATGCGCATTACCAGTTGTACTAGACTTCTAAATAAAGCTTTCTTCACTTGTACCCGCTTTCCTAACATCACTTGAGTGTGATCACATTCGGGTCAAAATAACCACGGTTCTATTATTTATACCATCTTCTCAACTTGACATTCTTCATTTTATGCATTTCATCTTGAGTGTTCAATACCAGTTATAAAACTTATAGATAGGCTTTCTACATAGAATACTAAAAACTAGACAAGTTACTATTGAGTCATTAAGAGAGTTTTGTTACCGTTTGGGTCATTAAAACTTTCTAAATTACTTTTACAATAAAAATTATCATTATATAATTCTGACAATTAGTTATGTAAGTTGAACATTTATACAATGCAAATCACACATTAAGAGATGTTTTTCATATATGAATATAACAGTAAAAGATGGTTTTTACAAAATATAATTGAATATAGTTTCAAAAATGATAATAACTATTAGAAAAATTTTAAACATACATAATAATCATATGATAATAAATGATATATCATATAACTCTATTAAAAGGTTTTTGACCCAAACGAGACACCAAGTCGGCTTTTAAGATATAGGAAAAATTGTAAGTTGTCTCATTCAGGAAAAATTAAAAGGTACATTGGTATTTTATGTAACAAACCAAATAAAGAAATATTCTAGATGCAAATCAATACTGCTTAGACTCATAAATGTAAGAAAATTTACTATATGAAATCATAGGGTATAACATTTGAGAATATACATGTTATGTTTCATGTTTAATGTTAAATAATGTGATAACTCTTTCATTTATTAGTCTGGTTTATGGCTTATTTGGGTTAGTTTTCCATCAAGGCTTCTCTAGATATGGATGGCTATATGGAGTAAATGATAAATCATGAATGAATAGAGAAAGGAACATAAAAAGGAAATACTTATAGGTATCCAACTAGTATAAAGTTTATATTTCCATTAGTAGATTAAAATATATACACATCCAGGCATCCACATATTCAAGTAATATCTAACATAAAAAAAAATATTTTAGGAAAAAAAACATACCTCTATTTGATCTATTTGTGACACTATAACCAACATAACCAACTGAGTTTTTGGGTAAACCATCAGAAGCTCCACTTCCAAGATTATAACCAAATAAATCAGATACTTCCAGATCAGAAGATGATGCCGGCCAAGTAGAGTCAGCATAAAACGGACCGCCAGCACCAGCAACAGCACCAGCACCAGCACCACCACCGCCACCACCGCTGCTACCACCACCAAACATGTTATCACCATCATCAATCACACCATATGAGTAGGGTGGGTCAATACTATTCCCATTGTTCCTCCTATACCCAATAGCACTCTCTTCATTGCCATGGTTAAGATTACCACCAATGAAACCGGCACTACCACCACCTTGACCACCATTAGAATTACCCCATATCGCTCCAAGCCCGTCAGATCCATTTCCACTAGCCAAAAAGTTGTTCAAATTTGGAGAATTTGTAGTAAAATTTTGGCTCCCATTTCCCCACATGTTATGATTACTTGAGTTTAAAACAGAAGCATTTCCACCACTAGTATTACCACCACCAACACCACCACCACCCATGCCATACCCGAGTGGTTCAGCATACCTGTTTGAAGTCACACCATACATAGGGTTGACTGCACGCCCATATCCAAGATTAGAACTAAAACTTCCATTTCCACCATAGTTTAAACCGAAAATGGAATCAGAATTTAATCCCAAATTATAATTAGATGGGCTAAATGGTGGATAACCAGTTCTGCCAACAGAAACCGGGCTAAATCTACCATCCATTCGAGCTCCATAACTAGGACTATTATACCCCTGACCTATACCATAGTTAAGGAAACTATTAACTCTACTTAAACCATAGTTAAATCCACTTATCTGACTCCTGTTAGGACCAGGAGATGATTCTTTCGGAACTGCACGCTTGACTTCCACCATTTTGCCATTGAGTTCATGGAAAGTTTTAAGCAATGCTCTATCAACAGATTCCTCTGAATCAAAAGTGATGAACCCAAAACCTCTAGGCCTTTGTGTGTTATGATCATACATAACCACAACATCAGTGATCATCCCAAATTGGTCAAAATAGTTTTTGAATTCATTTTCAGTAACCGAGGATGCTAAACCTCCAACAAAGATCTTTTTTGTGCGTGTAGGACCGGGCGAACCCTGAACGCTGCCACTGCTCCTGTTGAGGATCTGTTGATCATCCCTTGGAACAGCCTTCTTTGCTTCTACCTAAAGATCAAAATACAACCAAATGATTCAGTCAGTCTTTATATGATATAAAGACTCAATTGTTTAAATAGATTAACAATCAATAGTCTTTACTGTAATAAACATTATAAGATGAGATTACAACAATAAAGCATGATTAAACACATAAGAACTTACAGTTCTACCATCTATCATATGTTTTTCTTTCACAACTCTTTCAGCAACAGCAGGGTCAGAAAAAACAACAAAACCAAACCCACGAGCACGACCCGTGGTTCGATCCTTCATTATAACAGCTTCAATCACCTCACCAAAAGTTTGAAAATACTCCTTCAACCGTTCTTCATTGGTGTCCCATGAAATCCCACCGATGAACAGCTTCCCATTATCCATTTCCATTCTTCACAATCAAAATCAATACCAAATTACATCATCTAATTTGAATAAAACTTAAACAAATAACCAACACACAGATCTCATCAAAACCATACACAATACATCACTTAGATAAACACATGCCAGAATCTATCAATTCAATCATCAAACACCTTGTCCACATGACCATCAAGACGCAGATTAACTAAAAAACATGAAACAAAAAGTTCCCAATTTCGACAAAACATGTTTGTACCAGAAATTCAGGCGGATTGCTTGTAACTAAGAAGAACTAAGAAATGGGTATCCTCAGATTCAATCAAAAAGCATCGGATCTCCGACGGATCGACAGATGATCAATCAGAACTCCTACAAGATCAAAATTAAAGCTTTTGATTCCAAGATTCAAGAAAAGCACAAAGTGACAAAGAAATAGCAACAACCCATGATTGTGAGAGCCATAAACATACCAAAAGGATCGAGAATCCAAGATCTGATTGAAAGAAAAGGGAAGATTGGGGGAGAAGCCAGAGAGTAGATGAATAGAAGTTATTGATAAGGAGTTGTTAATCGTGTTAGATGATGATGATATGATGGATGTATGAAGAAAGAGTAATGGGGATTGAAGAAGAAGATCTGTAGATTGAGGGAGATAAGAGGGGGGTGGTGGATGGGTGTTTAGGTACCCTCTTCTCGTGTAAGAAAATGTATGAAGCCGAAGACCAGGGGCAGGGGAAAGAAGAAAGGAAGGGTGACTGCAAACTTTTAAATTACTCACAATTTTCTAACATTTTCTACATGCTGTGAAAATTGGAATGTTTTTTTCTTAATATTTATTTTGTCACATTATAATATAATAATAATTAATCACCTGTTTTGCTTGCCCTTATTTGACATTACCTAGACTTGTAAAACAATATTTCTATAATATGAGATACAGGTAAGATTTGTTAACATGTTATTTTTCTTAGATTATGATTGTAATCTTGCTATAAACGATATATAATGGATATAATTATAATTATGACTATAACATAACCTATAGTATGATGTACTTAAGATTTTTTTTTCTAGCATGATATGTATGTACATCAAGACATTGTTATCTGGACACTTTGAATACGGGTTATATTGTCCAATTCGACCATATTGAGCCAATTGAGAGAAAGTGTTTTGTATTATTATTCTTTTTAATTATTAATAATTAAGTCGATAAATAATTTGATTTTTCTATAATTATTTGTAGCATTTTACTTTTTCACATAATAAAAAACACCGTTTGATTAAAATTAAGATATTTCCAATACGACATTCCAATTTATATATTATATAAAAAAACCGAGTTGTTTTTATAATAAAGTATTTACACATCTTGCCTATCTAATGTTTTTGTTTTGATGAAACATATTTACACAACTCAATTGCCCATGATGTATTCAAAACCCACTCGACAATACATCTAAAAAAGATCAGAAAAATAATGTTATTTCTTTTATTAATGAAATCTAATTTTTATTTAATTGTAACATATTTGAGCACAATTTGAAAAGTGTAGTGAATATTCATTGCACAAGAATAGTGTAAAAACTTTGTTTTTTTTTAACTTTTAATTCAGCAAGTAAAATATATAATTTAATGTTTCTCTAATAACTTGTAATGTTAAATTTTTGTAAAATTGTTGTTTTGTCTAATATTATAAATATGATGTGAGTTATGATAAAACCTAAATTATTATTAAAGTAAAGTATTTTTTTTATATTTATGAGTCACTTTCAAATTGTATTTGGCACCCTCACCATGTGTGGTTGACAAAGTATTTTTATGTCTCGCAATTATAAAAAATGTCTTATCTTTAAAAGACACAAATTTTAAATATATCATAACATAAAAAGTAGTTTAACAAAAAGTGTATTTAGATTATATAAAAAGTTAAATGAGAAAATTAAATTATGAATTAAGTGAAATATTGAAAAAAATTGGGGTATTGGTTTTAATAATCATAATTTTTATTTATTAGTCTTGATTAATCCCAACTTAGTAAATATTTACAGACACTACTAACTTTAAGCTTATTTTACTTCAACAATCCCTTACTAACAAATAGTTAACACCATTAGTTTTTCGATACGTGAACTGTTTATATGGCCAAAACACCAAGTAGAAAGTTGAAATCAGCCATCCAATCCGTCAATCTGAAATTACTACACTTTAAAACCCGTCAATCCCCATCTTCTCATCTGAACCACTTGACTCATTAGAGGTAGATTTCAGGTGACCTTCGAGGCTAGACAACAAAAAACGGATTTGAGGGAGGCCGGGCGGTGATGAAGTTGAAAAATGGCTTAATGTTGGCCCCATTTTTCAAAAAAAATAACGAAGGTAACTCTTAGTTAGTAAGGGATCGTTGGAGGAAAATAAGTTTAAAGTTAGAAGTGTTTACAAATATTTCATGAGTTACAATTAATACCGGCCAATAAATGAAACTTAAGATTATTAAAATTCAATATCTCAAAAAATCAAAAGAGTTAAAAAAAAGAGAGGTGAATGATAAAGTGAGAGCATAATATAAGCAGAGAGATGGTAATATGACGGCGTAATAAAAATAGTAAAAACTAAAAAGATAACCATAACATATAAGATACTTTATGGTTCAGAAAGGGTTAGGGATGGTATAAGAGGCCTCACAGAGAAAAAAGGATGCAACTGATAGATGATTTTGTGACCTAAATGCCTCTAAAGTTTAGTGATGTGAAAATGCATTTATGAATGAGAATATAAAAGTATTGATTTTTGTTAGTATGTTATATACAGACATAATTTCACATATATTTTTTTAATTCACTCTTCTAAACGCGAAAGTATTTTCATCCTAAACATAAATGATGGTGCATACGTGAAACTATACATGTATAACGACACATACAAAAATCTATGTATAATTATATAGTATCACAACTAAAATGATTTGAAGTCCTTATCATGGAAAAAGACTAACATGAGTAAAAATTGATACGTGCTTGAGACACATATCTTCTTAAATAATTGGACATAAATAAATATACATAAAATAATTATCTTCATGTTAACTCATTATCTATCATCTATTTTATCACACTTTATTTTAAGAAAAAAAATTGGGATTATTTGGAAGTAAAAAACAACTGATCGGCAATTGTCACTATATTTCAATTTTCATTATAACTTTATACACGCAAATTATTTAAATTGTATATGTAACATAATTCCTTATACTCATGTCTAATTTTGTCTTGAATATCATAAATAGACTATTTAGTTTGAACATACGCCTTAGTAATTCTAAAAGTAACAAAATGCTTTTAAGTCGACAATGTTTAAAGATGAATAAACTACGATAGTTTGAATTAATATACGATTTAGTAATTTATAAAAATAACAAAATATGCTTTTAAGTTAGACGATGTTTAAAGAAGAATAAACTGTCATAGTGTGAGTATTGGCCTTTTTTATGATTTTTACAAAAGTATTATAGGAGGCCTAACACGGTTACTAAAGGACTTCTATTATTACATGAAAATATAACATTTCATCTATGTATTAATACTTATAATATCAACTGGGATACATAGAGGTCCGTAAGGGACATTCTGATAATAACATGTTTCTTGGCTATTCAGATGTCAAAAATTCAAATTCTACAATGTATATATATATGTATATATACGTATACGTGTGTGGATGGTTATACATTGCAAAAGAAAAAATCTGATATATCGGCTAAACCAATGCCTAATCAATGTTTCTCATAAGATTTTAGTAAACATATATTTTTTTTGTTTTTTTCACTAAACTTACCTCCTATCAGTTAGATTAATATGTAATATTTTTTAGATACAACTGCATGACCATGTATATGCCGGTATTCGACCATTAATGTCATTACAAGCTTCTTGCACTCTTATACACCTTTATAAACGTTTTGACACTCTTACATGTTTTTACTCGACTCCATCTAATAGAATGACTAATTTATAGTCATTTGACCAGAGTACATTCAATCAAACTGAAAGAGGAGTGTGTTTAACATCTGCTATCATATTAATTTTCTCTTAAAATTTATTTACACGAGACGTGAAACCCTTGAAGACAGAATGTTCGCATATTGAGTAATGATAGTTCAAACTCGTTTCTATAAATTGTAGAAAATCTAAAGAGAATTTTAGAGAATTAAAATTTTAACAAATTCCTGGGGTTAAAATTTTTTTCTCATAAATTCAATTATTAGTCTTTTCTGGGATTTTTTATATATATTTGTTTTCTATGTAAACTCAAGGATTATACAATAAAGGAACAAAAGTGATGAACTTTAAATTGAAGTAATAAGAGAAAAAGATGTATTGAAGAGTAAAAAGGGATAAAGAAATAAAGAACCAAATGTAAAAAGTATAAAAATGCTTTTATGTAAGAGTGAAAAGATGTATTGGAGACTTCACGAGGTTCCATTTACTTTGTCTAAGAGGGATGAAATCCATGAGATAAACCTTAAATACGAACGACTCGTCGCTATCCATTAAGAAAAAATTTAAATAACCACGTGAACAAAATTATTGACAAAGTTAATTTCAATTTTGAAATGTAATAAATAAACGAAGGCCAACATATTCAATTCTTTAAAGTTTAAAGATCATCATAGCATTTGACAATGTGTAGTTTTTAATAACCTAAACTTATATTAAAATGTTTAGTAGAATTAAATGATAAAAAATAGATAAACCTTGTAATTTTAGTAGAAAAATTGTTATTCGTGATAAATTCTATTACGATTCTTTTTTGTATTTGAAAACTTTGGTTTTATGAATAAAGAAAATCGTTCACTTGAAGTATTTATTTTTTATGTTTGTTATTTAATATAAATAGCCAGTTAGGTATTATTGATCAAGTCGTAACTTGAGATTAGTATAATAATAAAAACTAAAGGAATATTAAAGTAGAGAAAGAAGCTGGAAATGGAGGGGTTGATGTGTGAAAGACAGAAGGGATTGATAGGGTGTACATTACTTGTTCTTGGTCCTTAGTTGGAAAGTTGCAATACACCTTTGCTATTATCATCAATTAATTTAAAATTATATACTACTTAGTACTTATTTGAATTGTATGTATAACTTACCTAGCTATGTCGATATATAATTGAATGTTTCACCTGTTTGGGTCGCTAAAATTAACAAAGACTCTAATAAAATAAATAAAAGACATACAATAATAATCACATAAATAATGTGGTTATTCACTTCATGATAAAAGTCAAACAGCAACTGAAACAATTGGTTGCGCGCTTTTTATTTGGGTTTATACTGTCATCATTTAAATATATACATTGTTATTATTTGAAACTATATGAACAGATACAATATAATACATAACTTTTTACCATTGTCACATGGTATTGATATTTACCACATTGATCCGTCCAATCTAATAAAATTATTAGATCACATATCCATATCTACAAAACCTATTATTCTGATTACTTGTTAATATAATTTTCTTTAACCGCAAAAAATAAAAATTAAAAAAAAAAAAAAAAATCCATGATTGTCAGATAAAATTGATCATCTAAATACTTGCTAATTAGTCTGCTAAAAATCAATTATTGTAATCCATATGCATTAGGCACTTGTTCCCTTCCCCTCTCACACACAAGGACACCTATTGTGGTTCCCCTAAATACTTGCTTGGGCACATGCTCTCCAATTAAGTACCCAATGAGTGACCTAATCCCCTAGCTAATCCATAACATGTTGAGTTTTATTAATTCCTTTGAGATATTTATTATTTTTAACAACACCACTTAAAGTTTTTTAATATAAAATCACAACATCTTGCATGTTGCAGGACTAAAATCAACAACTTTTTAGTGGAGGAGAATATCATTTATCAATGCTCCTTGGGGGAGTACACCACTTACCACAATGACGAGAATTTTCTAGAAATAACATTTATTTACTTTAAACATGTGTGTGTAATTTGAGAAAAACAATACACTTGATTGATTGAAAGAAACCGAATCATTTTCTTGTAAAATGTCATATTATGCTGTAGTTTACTGAATGAAAACATAAAGAAATTATGAAAAAACGAATATATTAATACAACTTTGTTACAAGTATAATTGTAGCAGAATATATTTTAAAAGAATAATAGTTAATTTAACTACAACAAAAATACTTTTGATACAAATGATAAATTATTTACAATCAAGATTATAATTAATATAATAAAAAGCTAATTGCCCTTTTTCATGACATGTTAAGCTCAATAATTACAACATGATAATAGATATATTAAATTTTTGATGTGTAATAATTTAAGGCACGGGGGATTGTCCCCTTAAATAAAAATAGGATGGTGGATTTACAAAAATAACATAATTAAAATTTACAAAAATATATAATAAATTCAACACTGACTTGTAATATATTCCTTTATTTCTTGGTCATTATTTATTATTATGTAAATGATATAGAAGCAAATGGCACAGTGCTTAATACAATAGATCGAGAGAATACGAACAAGTCTTGGGGTGTTTGGTATAATTCGTGGTCGGCCACTTTGACTAACGTTTAGCTTCTAAGATGAACAATTATGATTTACAATATCTATTCGTGTTATACGTTTTAATCTTAATAATCAAAAACCATGTATTTGAACCACCGAAGCATGTCTATATAACCACAGGCTAAAAGGTTGGGGTTGTATACTTGTATATATCGAAAAAATTCAAGTAAAAATATTTTAAATCTAAAAAATGTAAAAAGAAATCTTGATCATTAATCATTTTAATCAATCATTGAGATTAAATTGTAGAATTTTTTTATTAGAGACGTACTTTATAAATGATCACTTTTGTTGATTTTTTTTCAAATTTCTCCATTCTTATAATCGTTTATAACCTTTATATGCGACATTATTTTTATTTTATGAAAATTACACTATAAAAACGTACTTTTTTACCTTTAAAACAAGTATAGTGTAGTTATATGAAAACGTAAAAAAATACGTTTCTTAGCTCATATGATTTATGCTCATTATTGTGTTTTTTTTTGTTCATTGTTAGATTTTTTTAAACACTGTTTTGTTCTTCTAAAAAAGATGAAATCTTTAAAGTAATATTAAAATAACATTGTTGTGTATTTCTAATATGTTAAACACAATGATAAAATAATAACTAATTAATATAATACATCAAAACCAATGATATAATACGTAAAACACAATCATAAAATACCCCATTGTGTTATTCTCCTTCTCATTGTGTTTTTCTGCTCCTCTTTGTGTTTTTCTAAACATTATATGTTTCGAAAAACACATTAATTAATAACATTATTGTGAATTTTTTATTATAAAACACAATAATAAAATAAAAATAAACTCATTTTTATATATAATAAACTAGCTTTAGTAAACCCGTGTATAACACGTGTTGAACAAATAAAATATTAAATATAATAAAATTTTATCAAGCATAAAGTGATATTTTACGATAAAATATAATTGAAATTACGTATAGTAAGAACAATATGTAATAAAACAATTATATCAACTTTTTAAACTTTTGGTTTAAAACTTTTTTCCAAAAACAATAGTAAATATTTTGTTTCAAAACAAACCGTATTAAAAAAATATCATTTTTAAAGTTTTTCTTATTATAAATTTCAATTTTAATTATTTCTTGTTTATAAAAATTAACTTTTTTAAAAACACTAATTTTAAAAAGTTTAATGTTTTGTAAAAATTTCTTATTCTATAGAAATTATTTTTTGAAATCACATTAATAAGATCTTTTTTAAATTTATTTAAAAACTATTTTTGTTCTAAAAAAAGTTAAATAATAATATTGATAATTAAGATAATTATTTAATAGGAGAGAGAAGCGGAAAAATTTTGGTGAGAATGAATGTGGTGCCGCCACGTGTCACCCAAGATAATATTTTATTAGAGTAGAAAAATAAAAGAGATTGCCACTTGTCAATATTTTAAGACATATTTGTCACATGCCAAAGTTTTAAATTATTGTTATCACTTGCTAACATCATATTTATTTTTAAAATTTAATTGTATTAATTTGGTGACTATTTTAAATATAAAAAAAAAAATTTAACATGAAAACAAATTAGTTTAATCTCTTATATTTTTTTTAGTTAGTTTGGAAAGCACAATGATAGGCTTATAAAATCTGCATTATTTTCACTTATAGTTTACATCCAAAAATATATAAATATGCAAATAATAATTTCAAACATGTTTTATCATATATATTAATATTATTAATTAATATATTTTATATATACTTTTTCAATTCACATAATATACTAGTCGTTAGACGAGTATAATATATATAAAATAATCACAAAAATGACCTGAAGTGATCTAAAATGTAAAGCACAATGATAATTACACATAACAAATAATGACAAATATTTAACATAATGACATTACATATTTGACACAATAACCTAACGTAATTGATAAAATGACCTGACGTATTTAACATAATGACCAAAATATAACCCTTCTTATAAACAATAGAAATACACATGTTAAGCATAAAATCCTTCTTATATATTTTTTTAGATTAAATACTTTTTTTAGCATGACACTACCTGCGTATATTAAAGTAGTAAAATCGTTAACGAGTCATAAACTATGTTGGGTTCAACAAGACAATAAACTGGAGCTTTTCAAATCACAATCACAGCCAACTGAAGATCTCATTATATAAGTTTAGAGATAAAGTTGATCAAAAGACGAAAAAAAAAATACAAAACAAAGTCAAATCAAGACAAAGAGAAAAATTAAAATTAGGTTTATGATGTAATAATTCATAAAATAGTATAAATATAACGCACTAGTGTAATTTGCAAGTGTGTGTTCTTATGGTGTGAATCACCACCCAAGGAGAAATCCTTTTTTGGGTGGGTTTAATCTTCATGATCTTTTTACAAATTTTATTGCTATTTGATTACCAGCATCAATGAATTCATCTTATTATAATTATCATTTCTTGTGTTTTTTTGTTCACACACATACACCCATATTAATTTTAACTTTTTGATCTTGAACATAATGAATCCTAAGATCAAAGCTCACTGAATCTGAAATATTAATTTAGCATAATGATATTAGAGCTATTGGTTGCTAGATTCATCTATGTTTTAGATCTAATTTCAATTTTTTGATGTCAAGAACAAAGAAGAAAAGAGAAAAATGAAGAACAAGTCAGCGTTCATCAAATTTGAAGAAAAACCCATCTATTTATCACAAATCAAAAGAAAAATCATCAAATATGTTTTTAAGTTGGTGCGACTTGAGAATGGTTAAATAATTAAATGATTATCTACTCAAAATCCGAATCACATGAACAGAATGGTGTATAAAAATAAAGAAATTTATGTGTTAATCGAGGATATTCATCGCATCAGTTCATCAACATCAATCGAGTAGCAATTGATTATCAAAGATCGAACGATGATTCATTAAAGTATTCAATCATCTAATCAATATGTTCTGTGATCTGAATTTTCAGCTTCAATTACAAATATTGAAAGTAGTGCACGTTCAAATTGGCTGCCCTAACTTAATAGTAAATGATTGATGTAGATATAATAACCAAATACGATTGATGCAATTAATAATCTTATCTATGCGAATGAGGATTGTTGTTTGATGTTGAATGCAACTTATTTTGACGTGAAATTTTTTTTCATGTAATGCTAGCATAATATGGAGATTAATGTGGATGATGATTTGCATCCTATATGAATGAATTGGAATGCAATGCGGCTGGAATAAATGAAATGGGAATGGCAGATTAATGCGGGCGAACATGCATCCAATGCACATGAGAAACTAATCCAATGCAAAAGGTTACCTAACAAAATGCGGATGCTCAATTCAAATCAAATGCTATTGAGAAAATCAAATGCGGATGATTCAAGCAAGCCAAATGCAAATCATATGCATTTAAAGGAAGCTGATGATGATTAAATGATGATGAATAGACGACGACATGAAAAATAAAAAATATTATGAATGCAACCAAGAAGAATATCCATTTTGAGCATTTATTATTTAAAAGAGTATTGAAATCAACTTTGGACACATAATCAGTGATTTATCAAGGGATTTGCAAAACTGTTACTCTTCCTAAAGTACTTGGAATCTCATTCTATGATGATGTTTTGCACCTGTGTTTGACTACTGAGTGAACATTAAGATAGACTTTAATAAAAGGGAATAATAATTATCTGAAGAATGTCATTTATCAAGTGATTTCAGGGATACAAAAGAGTGTAAGTGTGTTCATGATTAATTTATGTTTCTAATACAATTTATTGAAGTTCTTAGCTTTACCATATGCCTAATACATTCTAATACTTAAAGTTGTGATATGAACATAATCCAAAAGTGATAAGACCGATATCCAAATCCAATACCAAAGATGTATACTTAAGAGATTCTAACATTTGTTAGAAATATATTAGGAGAAGCTAATTTTTAAGGGGAGAACTATAATAAATTGTGTCTGAACATCAGTTGATTAAAAAGACATGTGATAGAGAAATTCAATCTTAAAGTTTGGCAAGAATTAGTTTAGGGAGAGTATTGTTGGGTTCAACAAGACGATAAACTAAAGCTTTTTAATTTACAATCACATCTGACTAAAGATCTCAATGTACAAGTTTAAAGACGAAGTTGATCAAAAGAAGAAAAAGAATACAAGACAAATTCAAAATCAAGACAAAAAGAAAAATCAAAATTAGGTTTATGATGTAATAATGCTTAGAATAATATAAATCGAACCCACTAGTGCAATTTTCAAGTGTGTGTTATTATGGTATGAATCACCTCCTAAGGAGAAATCTTCCTTTGGTTGGGTTTGATCTTCATGATATTTGCATGAATTTTATTGTTATTTGATTATCAACATCAATAAATTCATCTTATTATCATCATCATCATCCTTTCTTGTGTTCTATGATTCACGTACAGACACCCTTCTTAATTTTGATTTTTTAATATTGAACATGATGAATCCTAAGATACAAGCTCATTGAATTTGAAATACTGATTTAACAAATTGGTTGCCGATTTATAAACAAGTGATAATCAAATTGTAAATGGGTTGGCGGTTGAATTCGTAAGGTTAAAATATTTTTATTTAGGTTAAAGTACTTTTATTCTAATTTTAAATGAGTTGACAAGGTTACTTTTGTATTCAAAAATATCAAACACTATTCTTTTTATTAAATAGATAAACATATGAGCCAAAATAAAACTTAACATATGAGCCAAAATAAGACTTGTTTATTAAAATTGTTAAATTAAATTGATCAAAATTTGATTATTTTTGTGTCAGGGTTATTAGCAATTTATGACTAAGGATTCATGCTCTTACGACCTTGTTTTCATCTTCAAATCAAAGTAGAAACTATATAGAATATCAAATTATTTATGTTACGATATAAAATTTTTTCGAGACAAATGTAAATTTATAAAAGATTAAGACACATAATACAATTTTTTAAGCATAGTAATAATAATAAAAATGCTTTATGCAGTCATTCCTATTTTTATCATCATCAATAAACTTCTTCTAGTTAATACATTATTTATATCCTTTAAATTAACTTTAATTTTATAATAATAATAGTAGTAGTAGTAGTAGTAGTAGTAGTAGTAGTAGTAATAATAATAATAATAATAATAATAATAATAATAATACCCAACCATGATTAATGTTTGAGACAGGTCGGAGAAAAATCTTAATGACACATGCCGCATTACGCGGGCTAACTCACTATCTATACTATCTTATAAAACATACTTTTAGGATAAAATAGATATTTTATTTAATTTTTAGATTAAGACATTGAGTAGGGACATTTTCGGTATTTAGTATTTTTAATATTTTTGAAATTTTAATATTTAATAACATATTATATAAATTAAACGATTAAATACAAACATTAATAAAGTATCAAATAAATACATGTTCTAATTGAAATGTAAATATATATAGTTTTTTGTAAGGATCAACACAATAATAAGATCGGTTTCGTGATGAAAATGTGAAACGTTAACAACACGGAATAAGATTGAATAGTAAATGAAGAACACTAACACAAATGTAAATAAACTTTGAAGTATATTGCTCTCTAAGTTTAGTGAAATACAATAAGTGTGAAATCAGGAAATAACAAAAGCTCTAGAAATTACATTACAAAACTTCTATTTATACTAAACTAGAAGTTCTCGCGCGGCTAATAGGTTCTCGCGCGACTTGATGTTGTCGCGCGAGAATCAAGTTGTCGCGCGACAACTTTAGGTCTTTGCTTGACTTGATCTTGATCTTCATCTTGATTTGATTTCCCGAGCCTCTAGGTTCAACCCCTACAATCTCCCCCTAGGCTCGGTAAATCAATGCTTTTAGAAATCCACGTCATTTACCTTGTAACTGCCTCCGTATGCATACATCTTGTTGTCTAGGGCCTTCGTGATTATACAACCAAATTATGCTGGTATGAAATGAACAGATTCATCAGTTGCTATAGGACAAGCCTGCAACCACATCAAATCTTCCTTTCCAAACTTGAGCAAGTCCACTAGGTCAATGATACGGTAATCTTTATCCTCACAGTGTATTAATGCATGCCCCGTCTCATTTTCACAACTCCACCACATTAGCTTAGACAAGCTGTTAATTGGCACATGAGCATGTATAGGGATCTTTCTTGCATATCTTGGATGCTTAAACACACGTATCTTCATTGGTTTTTTTGTCGAAGGATCAATACGAGTCTTATCTTCAATGACTTTAGATTTGGCTGTTTTAAAGTCCTTGAAGTTGGTTTTACGTTGCCTCCATATCATATTTCTGATCCAATTACCCTTTCCATAGTTACTGGGGTTAATGAATGGAACACGACCCATTGCATATAAATCCGAAGCTCTAAGTGTATGAAAGTCGTGTTCATCTTCATAATACTCAATTGCCCCTACTCGTCTCTTAATCACATACATCTTCTTTTCAGCATCATACGCCCAACTAATAATAGGTTTTGAGTTTCCGTACCTTGTGAAAGGTTTAGAATGTCTCAGCGTGTGAATATAAGCTGGCGGCGGAGGAGTGTCAATTGTAATATTACCGAGCTGACGTACAACACTTTGACGAGTTTGATCTACTATCTTATCAGTCATTTCTCCGGCACTCGTCTCTCCAACTATCTCTTCTTCTTCAACCAAGATATCAGAAAATAAGTTCTTAACACTATTTTTGAATATGTCTTGTAGCCTACAGTCTCTTCCAAATCATCAAACGAACCAAAATCTTCATCTTCTTTCTCAGCAATCAATCTTTGCTGGAAATAGTAAAACTCCTTCTCATATGTAGCTTCGATGGCAGGATCCAAAGGTGTATAGTCAACTGTATCATCAGGACTTGGTCTGGAGACATTGTTAGTGCCTGATGATCCAGAAGTACCAGTAGCAACACCCATATCTCCTCCTTGATTATCATCATCATCCTTTGTGTCATCATATTTTTTATTATCATCTCCTTCATCTCCATCATCTCCATCATCATTCTCATCATCATCATCATCATTCTCTTCATCACTAAATCCATAATCTACCAAATCCAAATCATTATCAACTTGATCAGGAATAGGCATAATATGTTCAGGCTCCACAAATTCCTCTCCAGCAAACTATACAGGTTGATCCTTAGTATCCTGAATGATAACATCATATAAAGGCTCTTAATGAACATTAGTAGTGTCTGTTGTCCTTTCTGTATCACAAGATCAACAACACGCTCTGTATCAATGATAATAACATCAGTAGGATCAGTTCCAATAGTTTGCTATCCGCTTGATTCTCCAACTTCCGAGGTATGAAATATCGAATCGACACGGGAAGTGAGATCTCTCAAGTTCTGTTCCATGATCTAAACATAACTGAACATAAACTGCTGCTGACCTTCTAAACTCTTTATCTTTTCATCTTCCTCTATCAACCTTTGACACAACTCATCAATCATCTTTGTCTTCTCTAACATCTCCTTCTCTAATTTGCTAACCTTCTGCTGTAACGTAACTCTGGTGGGTGAAAATGAAGCAGACTCAGATTGCGGTCGAGGCTCTAGTTTAGTATGGAAGAAATCAGCTTCTCCAAACATATCATCATGTGTTTGCTCCCTCGGAGGTGTCATCATCACATCAGCAGCAGTGGGTATAGATGATGATGTTACAGTTATTGATTCTGTATCAATCACAGGTGTAGAAGCCTCATTGACTGTGGCTGGAATATCTGACATATGTACCTCTTCAGTCATCACAGTGGTCATTAGGGTCCGACGCTTTCTTAACACACCTCGTCCTCTACCCCTCCCACGTGGACTATCACCGGCTCTTCTGGCCATTCTACTTCTTCTTCTCCTAGTAGTAGACATATCCTCAGGGATAAAATTGGCATCACGATCCTCAGCAGTGCGTTTGGCAGGAGTTTCTATCACTCTAGGACATTCTTGCAATAAATACAGCACATTCCCAATCTGGGCACTGTTGGTCTCACTACCACTTTCAGTGAACCAAGTGTTCACTTCATCCATATCAGACCTCTCAACACCTTGGTAACTCTTAGGTGCGTCTTGTGCAGCACTAGTAGATGTACGAGCTGTATCATCTCTAGGAATATGAGAAGTCTTTATTTGTCGTGGTCGAGCTTCCGACTAAAATCCTTCAACAAACCTCCCAAGCTTAGCAATATGTGAACCATCCCATGCGTTCCCCCTTGCTCCCAATAAGTAAGTGAATATATATTTCTTCATCACCATAACAACATAGGTAGATGAATCAGATAGGGCTAGTTCAGGATAAGCAGCAATCACTATCATCTGAATGAATCTGGGGTACATAATGAACTTCTTCCCCATAGTAGCTATGACATTCTTCTGCATCTCTAAAAATATAGCTTTGTATATACTGTATGGTAAGTCATCGACAAGAGATATCAGCAGTGATCTAAACACAGCACTCAAACTGTCCATACCAGCTTTCAGATTACTCATGCAGTGAATCACAACATGAAACAAGTACTTTCAAAAAGGAGGTAAGTACTTCTTCCCCAGAGATGGGTATCGGTGACTATAGCCCATTCGGACTAAACAGTCCTTAACAACATCATCATCAATCTGTATAGGAGCATGAGCTTGATCTTCTAACAGTAAAACACTGTTAATCACTTCAGCTGTAATAACAACCCTTTTGCCCTTAACAGTGACAGATATACAGGGTTCGCCATGTTCATCTATCTCATTTGCAACTGAAATCCAAAACTGATCTATGACATCAGTGTATATAGTGGGATTTGCTGTGATAGCATGATGAATCCGGGATGTCTTTAAACCTTCAATTAGTGATCTAAACAAAGCTTTGTCATCAAGAATACCTCCAAGATATGCTACATCGTTATGGTTTTTGTTAAAATCATAGGTCTCGCCATCTGAAACATTAAACAAACTCGATAAGTATACAAAATACTTAGAGAATTTTAGACTTAGAAAATTTCAAACACTTAGAAAAATTTGGACTTCTCGTGCGAAAACTCATAGTACTTGCGAGAAAACATCATGTTTTTAGTTCATCTTTTTGCACGACAAGTTAGGTTATTGCATGAATCTGAATTTGGCCAGAAATCAATTTCTCGCGCGACAAGTCAACTTTCCACGCGAATAGTTCTATGTGATTTTGAAAGTTCTTGCGTCTGTTCAAATACAAACTACAAGTCTGTGATTTTTTAGCTTTTCAATGTGATATTTTCAGAGTGTTTTAAACAATAACACCTATTCATTAGGTGTCATCTAAGTAATTATTGAGGTTTATTATGTTTAATTTGTTCAATCTAACCTGTATTTGTCCTTTAAGAATCAATCAAGTTTCAAACACGTTCAAATCGAAGTTATTCACATCAATATACCTGAACAACTGGTTAGTAATTAATGGGTGACCACTATGAACAATACTCTCAAGTTTAACAACGTTTCAACACTTAGAATTTTGAGAAATTTTCAGAAAGTTTTCATGCGAATAGTTAACTTCTCGTACAACTATTCGTTATATAGTACTCTGATTTCTCGCGCGAGAAGTCTGAGTTCTCGCATCTTGAACTTATCTCATGACTTGAACCTTTCGCGCGAAAAGTTCAAAATTTTCTTTGAAATTTTAAATTTTTAATTTTTTTCAATTTTTCACTTTTAATTATCTTATTGAGCCTTCTGACTTGTTATGAAAAAGATTGTGTTTAACTAAGTGTTTACAATTATTCAAACATCCTTAATTTTGAACATTTTGTAAAACTATAACTAAAACATGTAAACAAAATACACTTTTAATAAAAATCCAATTGACACAATAACTATTCTAATATCTTAGTATTATTGATAAATTTTCAAGTACATGATCATATTTCTTAGAAATTGATCATTAACATCATCTAGTATTGTTTTAAATAATACTGGTTACGTTGATTGCCAATATATTGTATCCACTTCAAGTTTTACTTAGACACATAAACTGTGATTATTATCATGTTTTTGGTTAAATTATATGAATCTTGTGGTTCCCACAATCAAAAATCCTGCAAAACCCTTATCCAGCTTCAAGACACTTTCGAGATTTCAAGTCAATCCAATTTGACTTAAACCTTTCACTTTTGATCAACTTTTTCAAAATCAATTATTTTCTTAGATAATATCTATTTAGAGCATAACTAGCATGAGAAATGTTTATGAACACAGAATATTAAAAAGTTGTACAACTTATTAACTGTTAGTCGGACTTATGTTTTGCCCTCGCAAGACGTTTAGGATTTACAAGCTAAGTCGGACTTACATGCCCCATCATTTGATTTAGCCTCCTGTGTCATAACATATTCTCAAAGAAGAAAATATTATCATATAGTATGTATATCTACGACATATCTTTTATAAATATGCTTATTGGCATCTTTTATTCCTAGATGACCTTTTGGCTTCTTTTTGCTCCTTTTGTATTTTGTTTCGCTTTTGCATACAATTTTATATTTTGATGTTTACATATTTATATAATCTGAAATAAGCTGAGTAAGAAAGTAACTGGCTTGAGTATGACTAGACTGTAACTCTCAGTCTGTTTTTAGCATAGAATCAGTGTTATCACAAAACCTTGATGATTTACCACTTCAGTCATAGAAAGTTATTTTCAGTGCATCACAGTACATGGTGCTTTTCATTCTTGAACGTCAAGCCTATCAACATATCAAACATAATCCAAGTCAGTTTCTTGTATGCTTTCAAATGTAACAACTCAAAAACAAAAAATTTACTATCATTTCCTATATAAACTTGAAAATTTAATTTTTTCAATCTTTGAAAAACGAAAAACTTTTAGTACTTTTCTTCAAACTTTTTACTTCCCCTAATAAAAAAATCTTTTTCAAAGTTTTCAAATTTTCTTCTCCTAAAATTATGATTATCTAGTAAGAAATAACAATTTTAACTAAGAACAAAGAAAAAAAAATATTTTTGTAAAGGGTGAAAGAATAAGTGTTAACCAAAGTTAATCATTGAACTAAAAATTCGAATCTGTAATGATCAAACACTTTAGTAAACAAATCAGCAATGTTGTCATCGGACTTGATCAATTCCAAGTGAATAAGTTTCCTATCAAAACAGTCATGGATAAAATATATGCGGATATCAATGTGTTTTGTTTTCGAATGTTGAATCGGATTCTTCACAATGTTTAGTACTACAGTGTTGTCACACCAAATTTTGGTATCATAAAGGTTAAGGCCATAATCAAGAAGTTGTTGTCGTATCTAAACAATCTGTGAACAACAACTTGAAGCAGCCACATATTCAGCCTCTCCAGTTGATATGGATACTGTTTGCTGCTTCTTACACTGCCATGAGATCAATCTATTGCCAAAGAAATTGACATCCACCAGTAGTTGATTTCTAGTCCAAGTTACATCCCGTATAATCACTGTCAGTGTAAGCAAATAAATTGAAATCGGAATTTTTAGGATACCATAGGCCGAGTGTTGGTTGACCCTTGAGATATTTAAAAATCCGCTTGACAGCTTTCATGTGAGATTCCTTTGGATTACTTTGATAACATGCACACTAACAAATAGGAAAGATGATGTCTGGTCTGCTTGCAGTAAGATACATCAGAGATCCGATCATTGATCGATACATATGTTGATCAACATCTTCACCCGTGAGATCTGGAGTCAAAGTAGGACGAGAAGACATAGGAGTTGGAGCTATATTGGAGTCTTGAAACTTGTATTTATCTAGGATACTATGAACATACTTTTCTTGATGTATCAGTATACCTTTATCATCTTGTTTAATTTGGATTCCCAAGAAAAATGACATTTCGCCAAGAGAACTCATCTCAAATTTCTTCTTCATCACCGCTTCAAATTCCTTGCATAAATCATCATTGGTAGATCCAAAGATAATATCGTCAACATAAACTTGAATCAGAATAATATCATCACCGGTTTTCCTTTAAAATAAGGTTTGATTAATAACACCTCTTGTATAACCTTTTGCAAGCAAATGTTTAGTGAGAGTAGCATACCAAGCACGAGGTGCTTGATGTAAGCCATAAAGTGCTTTGTCTAACTTGTAAAAATATTCAGGATGATCTGAATTTTCAAAACATGGTGGTTGACAAACATAGGTTTCTTCTTTCATTTCACCATACAAGAATGCAGTTTTGACATCCATCTAATATACTATGAAGTTCTTGTATGAAGCATACTCCAGAAAGATTCGTATAGCTTCTAGTCTTGCAACATGAGCATATACTTCTTCATAATCAAGTCCTTCAACCTGATAGAATCCTTGAACAACAAGTCTGGCTTTGTTACGAACAATCGCATCCTTTTCATCCGTTTTGTTCTTGAATATCCATTTTGTTCCAATTGGTAACTTACCCTTTGGTAGTTCACACACATGCCATACATTGAGCTTCTTGAACTGCATCAACTCGTCTTGCATAGCTTCTACCCAACTGTTTTCTTTCAATGCCATCTCAACATTCTTTGGCACTATTTGAGAAATAAAACATGAGTACAAACATGTATTTATTGCACTAGAACAGCTTCGAGTTTGAACTCTCTATGATAATGGACCAATGATTACTTCAGTTGGATGGTCTTTATGAATTCTCAGCTGAGGAATAGCATCTTCAAAGATAACTTCATCTAAATTAGAAATATGACCCCATGGTTCTTCAACAGTGTTCCCACTTCCGGTTGCTAAACAATGTCTTCCTCTTGATGATTATCATTGTCAATAGATATATCGTCAAATGGAACTTGAATGGGATCAATTGTATCACTTTGAGTAGAAGAAGAACTTTGAGCAGAATCTTGTGAAACTTGCTCAACAATTGGCTCAGAATAAGGTGTATCAGATTCAAAAACCTATGGTGCAGCTGAACTAGTTGAAGAAGAAGGTAAATCCGAAGATATTCCTTTTACTTGAGTAGGAATAATTCCAATATCATCAGCAAAGATATCCTAAATTGAGGATGTCAAAAGCAAAGTACCTGTGGAAACAACTGATGATCGATTAAATGTTACAAATAATGAAGCATAATCATATACCCATTTAGTTGCAGAATGTGCATATGTTTTGTTAGATTTATGTCAATCAATATCGAAGGACTCAATTATTTGTTTAGATCTTTTATTATAAACCCGATATGCTACCTTGTTGGCTGGATATCCAACAAAATAACATTGATAAGCTTTTTCATCAAATTTTGACCTTGAATCAGATGTGTTTAATAAAATACAGCAACACCCAAAAGTTTTGAAATATTTGACTTTGGGTTTATGTTTGAAAAAGATTTCATAAATAGTCATGTTTTGTTGTTTATTGATTAACACACAATTTTGAACATAACATGCAGTGTTAACAACTTTAGTCCAAAAGAACGATGGTACTTTGGCGGTTGATAACATTGTTCTGGCAGCTTCAATTAAAGTTCTGTTTTGTCGTTCAGCAACCCCATTTTGTTGTGGAGTTCCTGCAGAACTGAATTGTCTAGCTATCCCATTTGAATCACAAAACTCATTTAAAGTATGCTTGCAGAATTCGGTTCCATTATCACTTCGAATGCACTTGATTGTTTTGTCAGTTTGATTCTCCATAAGTGTCATGAATTTATCAGAAGATGAGGTGTCTCATCTTTAGTTGCTAAGAAGAAAACCCATGTAAACTTAGAGAAATCAACAGTAATGATTAAACAATATGCACGACGTCCTAAACTCAAAACACTAACAGGACCAAATAAATCCATGTGTAGTTGTTGAAGTATAGAGTCAATTTTTGTATGAGCAACTGGTTTACGAGGAAGTTTATGTTGTTTGCCTTTTGAACATGACAGACAATATTCAGTTAATTGAAATTCTTTCAAAGGTAGACCTACAACATGATTTTCTCTAACCAATTTGTTCATATTCTTAACATTTTCATGACTAAGACGATTATGCCATAACAATGAAACACTTTCTAGGCTTTTGACAATAAACAAGACACAGTTACAAATGAATGAGATCCATTCATATCAAGTATGTATGTGTCTTTGTCTCTCGGAGTTATTAATAAGACCCATTCATCTGGAATTACAAATCAAGGTTTTAGAATAAAACATTCTTTATCAGTGAAATGTGTTGAATACTGTTTGTTACAAATTTGAGAGACACTTAACAAGTTATGTTTCAGTTACTCTACAAAATTGACATCTTCAAAACTTAACACACCATTTGACACTGTACCTTTCTTTGTAATTTTACCACCTTTGTCTCTAGCAAATATAACATATCCTCCGTTGTATGGTTTTATGTTGTGTAATAAAGATATATTACCAGTCATATGCCTTGAACATCCACTGTCAACATGCCAAACACTATTGATGCTGGGTCTTGGATGTTCCTGCACAAATAAATGATTTATTCAAGTTTAGGAACCCAAGCCATGGTTGACTTGAGTACACCATTTTCATTTAAATATGATATAGATTTCAATATCATATTTCTTTTATCATTGAAAACATAATATTCAACAATATCAGGTTCTGGTTGAACTGTTTTAATTTTCCATTTTTGAATTGGTTTGATCATATTTGTAACCAATTTCTTGAACATGGTTTGTATGGAAGATGAATTGCCATCATTGACATGTAAAGATTTCTTGTTTGTATTTTTTTTTTGCAAATTTGTGTTTGTGTGAACAATTTTGTTATTAGTAAAAGAGTTTAACTGATTCAAATTCCTTTTAAGTTTGGCATTTACAAAAAGCTGTTTTCTATTATTTGTAATAGAATTGTGAAATCTTTGTTGACTTGTCAATTACGTTGATGATGACAAGTTCTAGCCATGTGATTTGGCTACCCACAAACATAACAACATTTATTATGATACACGTTATGCTCTTTACTTGATTTCGCAAACAATTGATGATAACATCTACTGTTATCATAGAATCTGGCTTTAGTATTTCTTTGGCCTATAGATTCTTTAATAGTCTCTCGTTTTTCTTTTTCATTATGAATTGTTCTAACAGAATGATTCTCTCCTGAGACTAACGAGGCTTTAAGTTTAGCTTTTTGTTTGTGAATGGAAAAGTACCAGTTCCTGAGACTAACGAGGCTTTAAGTTTAGCTTTAGCTTTAAGTTTAGCTTTTTGTTTATGAATCTGGCTTTAGTAGGACCAGTTTCTTTTGTACCTGATCTACACATATCTAGTTTCACAGAATTAGCAGTAATAGGAGACTTATTTTTAAAAAAACTTGCATTTGTTTTCTTAAAAATATAATCTTTTTTATCAATGTGGCCTTTTGAAGCAAATCTATTTCTGAAATCAGTTTTCAAGTCAGATACAGATGTTGTGACCCATATTTTTTCTTTGGTCTTAAAATCTATTTTTGATTTTAGTTTATTTTCCTTATTAGACAATTGTGAACAAACATTTGTAATACTTAAAACTTCAGAACTTTCATTAATCACTGATGATGATTTACATGAAGATTGTTCGTTACAATTTTTATTTTCTTGAAAAACTAATTCATCATCACTTTCCTATTCTTCAACCAACCTTCCTTCTTCACACTTTTTGCAAAAGAATTGTCATGATTAATTTTAATTTTAGTTTTTATGACAGGGTCAACAGTTAGTGGAACATTGACCGTAGGTGTTAAGTAAGACTTTGGTTGAAAACCTAATCCATAGGTCTTTTCATCACAAATGGTAATTGATGAAGGCAATGAAGTGTAATCATGATTAATAGGTGGTGCAACGTTAGAATAACCAACTCTACCTTTACCACCATTATTTTTCTATGTCATTTGAGACTTGATTATACCTTCAACCATGTTTGTGGATAACTCAAATTTCTCAACAACCAATTTTGCAGATAAGAGTTCACTGTTTAGTTTATTGATTTCCAAAGATAGTTCATTGTTATGATTTGTCAAATTGTTTATGTTACAATCTTTATCATAAAGATCTAATTTTGACTGATAAATTGATTTGTTTAAGCCATCTATCTTTTCTTTAAAAATTTTCTCATCAATTTTATATTTATGTGCTTGATATTGAAGTTTCTCAACTTCTAAGATCAAGTGTTCATTGTGAACTCTATATCTGTTTACCCTTTTAATATAGTCACTTGAGCAAAGAATAGTATATACCCGAACAGTTTCTGCTTGTTTCTTTGTCTTCATGAATAACATTTACCATGAAGGCCTTCTCCACAAAATTTTCTTCTTGAAATGCCGAAGTGATCTCAACAGCATCGACTTGATTAGCATAGGCAGAAGCTGGAGTTTTCTTAATATCTTTGACTTTCATTTTCTTCATCAGCTGGAATTATCTCAACAACTTTTTCATCTGATTCTTTCATCTTGACTGGATTGAACTCAATAGTCATTGCTACTTTTTTTTCATTCACTTGAGATTGAGCTGGAGTAATCTCAACAGCTATTTCATCACGAACCTGCACTTCTTCCACTTTCACCTATTCAACTTGTTTTCCCTCAATTTTCTCAGCTTCAACCTTCTCTTCTTCGGCAAACACACCATTCATCAAGTCATTTGATACAAACTCAGCAAGTAAATTATCTTTAACATGCTCTTCAACTATTTGTATCTCAGCTAAAAGAGCAGTAGACAACTTAATATCAAGAATTTCCATCTACTCAGACCAATCATACTCCTCATTGGTTTGAGATGCCAAAGCTTTGTTTTTGGATGAACTGGCTTGATCATTCTTAGTTTCCACCTCCACTGTCACCATCTTCTTTCCAAGATCATTCTGGTTTGATATGGGTTCAGTGTATTCTCTGGCAAAGTGACCAGGTTTGTCATAGTTGTAGCATCTCAAACTGGACTTATCAAACCCTATTTTGCTTGAGTTGTTCGGACCAAAAACTTTTCTTACAGTTCTTCTTGCAAAATTCTTTGCTTAGTACACCACCATAGCCATTTGATATTTGATATCATTTTCTTCAATATCATCGGGATTAACTTGTTGTAAGTCATCAACCAAGATGTTGGGTGCACTTAATCTTCCTATAGAAAAGGCTTCATAACTATTTATGAATGATGTAGATAGAGCCAGGTGCTCTTCAGCTATCAGAATGGTTTGTTTGTTGAGTTGAGAGTTTACAACAAATGCTTGTTGTGTAGGTTGAGTGGCTTGAATTTGTGGGTAGATTTGAGATTGTGGTTGGACTTGAGTTTGAACATAAGGATTTTGATGAGAAGTTTGGTAATGAGGCAAGGATTGGGGTAAGGATTGATCTTTGATAGTTGGATGAGCAGAAGTTGCTAACTATTGTTGTTGACACAATTAAGAGTAGCTGACATAATAATTTGGATTACTAGCCATCTTGGCATATAATGCTGATGCCTCAGCCCCCATCGTGTTGATATAATTGACAGCCCTTTGCTTATCATCCATATCATAGGATTTGATGGTTGAAATTAGATCACTAAGAAACAAGATAAACAGATCGTTGGTTCTTTTAACTGTGGTGCAGTTGTTGTTCCAGCTATATAGCAGAGAATTTAGAAGCTTTTTGTTTACTACAATGTTCTACAGAATAATTCCTGCACTCTTCATCTTTGTGATCAGTTTCACAAATCTTAACTTTTTAGCTTCCAAAGTTTCCCTAAGAATATGATTGAACATATTGAATTCTTGGTTAAGCATATCATTACGACTCTTTCTCATGTCTTTATTGCACATAATTTGCTCTTCCATGGCATCCCATAGATGCTTAGCTTTAGTATAATCTTTAAACTTCTGAGCTATCTTAGTGGTAAGTAGTGGTGTACAAACCGGTTTTTTGGCCAAACCGGTTTGGGATCCAAACCGGAACCGGTTTGGTCAACGAAAGTCAAAACCAGTTTGGACCTAAACCGGTTCGGGTTACAAATCGGTTTCACCCCCCGAGACTTCAAACCGCCCAAACCGATTTGGACCGGTTTAGAAACCAGTTCGGGCCCAAACCAGTTTGGGTTTAACTTTTTTTTTTTTATTTTTTATTTTTTTTTATTATTCCATGATAAAAAAATTTAAAGAAAATTTTTGGTTATTTATATATAATATTTATATAAATAAATTAAAAGCAAATTTAAAGAAAATTTAAATTTTTTGTTAAAATATATAATTATATATATATTAATTGAATTTTTTTTTATTAATGTTGTTATTTATATAATTATATTTATATTAACTGATTATTATTGTTATTAATTTTGTTATTAATATAATAATATTATTATTTTATTTAATGTTAAATAGTTAAATTATTATATAATGAAAGTGAGATGTATAATGAAAGTGAGATATACAATAAAAGTGAGAAATATAATAAAAGTGAGATATATGATATAAAAACAAAACAATTTAAACATCATTGAAGATTAAATAATAGTTTTACAAAAACTAAACAATGACCGGTCGTTCTCCGTTCGTTCGTTGCATACTTGTACGTTTATTCTTCGCCAACAGAACCGGAGCTGTTACAAAGGTACTCATCAAAAGCCGCTTCATCATCTGTCATTCCGGCGTCAATCCGCTCTCGACCTCGTCCTTGTATAATTCTGCTTCGTATTCCAATTCTCCTTCAAGTAAGCATTTGTCTTGTACTCTTTCCGCGGCATCCAAAAAATCCTTCAAGCAAATCGACATTTCAACCGCTTGTGGAGTGAGTCGAATTCGTCTTATCGATATAACCCTGCCACTAACAGAAAAAGCAGATTCCGAAGCTACCGTGGAAGCTTGGACGGTTAGTAAATCTCGGGCTATGGTGGATAGGATGGGAAATTGATCTTCCTTACCTTTCCACCAAGCCAACAAGTCAAAATTTTTAAAATCTTGTGGACTCATGGTAGATAAGAAGTTGGTTCCACCATACCTCCCGAGTTCACTACTTGGAGTGTTACAACGTTGACGTTTATTACATTCATCCCTTAAAGTATTATATAAAGCAAACATTGGATCATTTGAACTTTCGGCATGTGCTGCATGCCTCAATGACTCATGGATATGTGATGTTTCACCTATAAATAAACATCGATTAAAAGTAGCTTTTAAAGTTTGAGCATAAAAGGGGTTTTCATCTTCTAAATCCAAATTAGAAGTAATTTTATCAAGTAAAGTTTCAACCCCCGACAAATTTAAACAAGGGTTTAATGCAGCGGCACATGTAATAACCGGAGGCATTTCTTTAAAATACTTTTTAAGTTTTTATTTCATTGGGGGTACCATATCCGAATAAGGTCTACCCCTAAACGACATCTCATTTAATTTTGAAGTCATTAAGTAAATTTGGTGAAGTACTAACGGACTCGTTGGGTAATAAACTCCAGAAAGACATGTAGTTGCATTTTTAAAAATTTGAAACATTTTGCTTATTTCTTCAATAATGGACCAACCCGATGGATGGTAAGTATTTGCCTTTCCACGACTTACCAAACTATTATGAAAGGCTATTAAACTTTCTTTTTGTTCAATTACCTTTTCAAACATGTTACAAGTGGAATTCAATCGTGTAGGTACGTCCCAATTCGGACCTAAACATTTGGAATTTGCGTCTTTACAAAACTTACGATATTTACTATATCTTTGGTTATTGCTAAAAATGTCACGTAACATTCTTTTAAAACTATCTTTTACTGTTTCAATGGTTCTTAAACCGTCTTGAACGGCTAAGTTTATGATGTGCACAACACATCGACTATGGAAAAAAACACCGTCACACATTGGTTTATATTTTAATTTTAAATGATCTATCGCAAGTGTGTTATTTGACGCATTATCAAAAGATATAGAAACTATTTTGTTTTCTAATTTATACGTTTTAATAACTTTATCAATAAGATAAAAATGTTTTGGCCGGTGTGAGGATAATCAAACAATTCAAACGCAATCGTACGTTTCATCATTTGCCATGAATCGGGTTCAACCCAATGGGCGGTGACACAAATGTATGAGTCCGGTGAACTGTGAGGAGTCGACCAAACATCACTAGTTAAGTTAACACCGGTTTGTAAATTTTCAAAATAAGATATTAATTCATTTTTTGCTTTTTTCCACATTTTTAAACAATCTCTTCGAAGAGTAGCACGACTTACATTGGTGTAACGTGGTTGGAGAGTTCGTTGAATGAGTCGAGTCAAACGTTCATTGTCGAAATGTTTGAATGGCAAGCTTTCTTGAATTACAAACTGTGCCATTTGCTCCCGAACCACATCAACGTTATAAGCCCAAACATTTCCTTCGTTGGTCATTGAAGCTTGACCTTGAGATGGTTGAACTTTTAATGCCTTGCAATATTTAAGCTCAATATGGTTTCTCAAAGTTGTGTTTGCATCTTTTTTGAAAAACTTATGACAAAACTTGCAACAAGCTTTGTTCGAACCGGTAGTCATTTGACATAAATCATAATTGCACCATACTTCGCGGTTCCTATTAGTAGGAAGGATTGCTACCACCACGTTGCTTGAAGACGCATCACAACCAACGGATGATTGAGCACTAGATAAAGCCATTTGAGAGAGTTTTTTGTAGAATGAAAGAATTGAGTGTTTTTTATGATTTTTGAGAGTTGAGAGCGTTTTAAGTTGTTGTGATTCAACCAAAACATACACTACATATATATACTAACCTATTGGGGGTATAATGGTAAAAAAACCACCAAAAAACGGTCAAAAAGAGGCTCCAACGGTAAAAAAACGGCTATATAGCCGTTACCCAATGGCTAGATTTGGGAACCGGTTTGGGAACCGGTTTGGGAACCGGGTTAAGAACCGGTTTTGATACCGGTTTGAAACCGGACCGGGTTAGAAACCGGTTCGAACCGGTTTGGGTCGGGTTGGAACCGGTTTGGCCCAAACCGGTTTGGGCAAAAAACCGGTTCCGGTTTTTTTGGAGAAACCGGTTTGCGAATCAGTTTTTTTGGTCACCTTTAGTGGTAAGTGCCATAGTGATAGCAGCATACGCTTTATCATCAAGTTCCATCCTTTTCAAATCCTCCTCATCCTAGAGATGTTCAGGTTTTGGCACCAAGTCTTCAGGTTTTGGCACCAAGTCTCCTTTGTCATTTTTATATACTGGGATATGGACCTTGTTTGATAGATCTCATCATCCTGGGTTCAGTGTAAATGACATGGTTTTCAAACCGATATGCCCAGTCAAGGTAATCTTCTTCGTTGAGCAGACGAGGTGGCTTTGTACTTGTACCAATCTCATTGTTGAGATTAAGAGTGGCAGTGATGTGAAATTCTTGACTCTCAAAGTTCTCGCACGAATAACCAAGTTCTCGCGCAAAATTAAAGAGTTCTCGCGCGAATAACACTAACTTTTCACGCGCTAAGTTCTGTAACTGATTTTTGCGAAATCTTCAAGTTTTCGTGCAAAAGGAATCTTTTGTAACAAACTTTTGCGAAAACTGAACTTGTCGCGTGAAATCTAACTTTTCGCACAGAATCAACAAGTTTTCGCCTTATTCATTTCTTCAATTTCGAATGTTTCCAGCTTCAATCTTTCACCAAATTGATTAAAATTTGATTAACTAAGTATTCAATTAGTGATTTAGGTTCAATTAAGAACCTAATTGTCTCTAATTGATTCAATTAAGCTCGTTTAAGTTCAAAAACATGTCCAAAACATCGAACATCAAGTTAATCAGCTCCACCATCTTCAAATGTAATCAAATTCAGTAGAAATCAAGTAGAACTTTGAATATCAGGCAATTCAATGTTCACGAACACTTCAAATCACTTCTTTAATTTTCAAATCAATAGATCTAGAGCATACCAGGCTCTGATACCAATTATAAGGATCTACACAATAATAAGCTCCATCTTATGATGAAAATGCGGAATGTTAACATGACGGAATAAGATTGAATGGTAAATGAAGAACACTAACACAATTGGAAATAAACTTTCAAGTATATTGCTCTCTGATTTTGGTGAATTACAATAAGTGTGAAATCAGGAAATGAAAAAAGCTCTAAAAATTACATTACAAAACTTTTATTTATACTAAAATAGAAGTTCTCGCGCGACTAACAGGTTCTCGCCCGACTTGATGTTGTCGCGCGAGAAGCAAGTTGTCGCGCGGCAACTTTAGGTCTTCTGTTGACTTGATCTTGATCTTCATCTTGATTTGATTTCCCGAGCCTCTAGGTTCAACCCTTATATTTTTGTATTTTATTTTGGTTTTTATCTTATGTCAATTTAGTATTTCTAAATATTTTAGGGTAGCAAATAATTTTGTTTTAAATAATTTTTTAAACTTTTAATAAACAATGATATTTTAAAAAGAATTCTCACATTAAATTTGTATATTTTATAAATATTTAGTAGGATTATTATATAAAGTGGGTTAAAAAATGAATGAATGGTGTAAATAAAGAAAAAAGTTAGATTAAAGGTTGTTAGCCATTTTAACTTATTATTATTTATCTATTTATTATATGAATTTATTAATATATATAACATAGACTAGAGTATATAATATAACAAATACATAAAAAATACAACACATATAAATACAACTTGAAACTGATGTCAATTTATAAAGCAATTCAAAACTATAACAATTAATTTATAGTAAAAGTCTTTGAAAATACAAAAATAATATTTTAGAAATAAAATACCTGTTAACTCATTTTTAAAGTAAATAATTCATGGTTTTTTATATTTATGTTAAAAGAGCTAATAACTAAAAGATATATTATTAAGTGGTAAAGCTATACTAATCATTTTTGTATCAACACAATTTATTACGTCATATTCAAAACTTAAACTAATTAGATTATTTTACACAATCCAACTAATAGTTATTCTTTTGAATGCATAACTTGTAAAAATAAGCATAAACACAAAAAGTATGAGTTTAACAAAACCGTCAACCTATATATATATACATATATATATAAGGGTTAACTAAGAACTTACTTTTTTGCACAACTCTAAAACCAATATGAGCCACATTTTTTCAATATTAAAATAGTAAATAACAAAATATAATAAAAATAATTATAAAACATAAATTAACGTCAAAATGAAAAAAAACCAAAATGTTTTTCTCGTTTCCCTCATTTATAAAAAATACAAAAAGATTTATAAAAAAATAAAAATCATTTGTTTATGAAATTCATTATACACATGTGTAATACCTAATTTACATATGTGTAAAGCTAGTTTTACACATGTGTAAATAACAGGTGTGTATTTTTTTAAAAAGTTATATCAATATTGTATGTGTTGGAAAGATAAAAAATACTAAATTTAATGGTGAAATTTTTTTGAATAAATAATATTGTCAAAAATGTAATAAAATTTAAAAAAATATTGGAAGGCCATGTGATTTACATGTGATTTTAAATGCACGACTGATATTGGTTTCTAAAGTTCTCAAAAAAAAGTGAGTTTTCAAGATATCCCTCCTATATACATGTGTGTATATATATAGGAAAATGTTTAAATGAGAACACTCTTTTATTGCGAGAACTTGCGAAAATCCATTAAAATCAATGTATATCTTTATTTTGTTTGTTTAAATAACATTATTACATATATAGAAGATTATAATATTATATGTATAGATGTTAATTCGCAAGTGTAAAATATTTTATATAGGTGTAGGTTTTGCAAAAAAAAAAAAAAAAAAAAAAAAAAAAAAAAACACATATATTTGAAATTGTAAGTAAAATTTACACCAATGTAAACTTTTTTACACTTATGAATTTATACATATACATAAAATATCATGATCTTTTATATGTGCGATAATGTTATGACAACAAAAAAATTATGATTTTGATTAATCTTGATGGGGTTTTGCGAGTTCTCGCAATAACACATGGTTCTCATTTGAACCTTACCCTATATATATATATATGCATATATTGGGGTGTAGTTGTTGTACAAAGTGTTAATTTTGTAAAACGTATAGGAAGAACTAAGAGGATGACATGTGTACATGCATGTGTTTTATGAGGGAGGGTATTTGTGTTTATTTATAAATTACGTTCTTAGCAACCCATATCAACATCTATTTTTTGATAAAGAAGCATAACAACACATTCATACATTTTAGCATTGTATGAATAAAAACACCAAGTATATTCACGATACGCATCACAATATTAAAAAAATGTAACAACACCACGTAAATTAGTATTTAACGTTAAAACATATTAAAAACTGTTAGTATGATATCAACATCGTTTTCGCATAACAACACATTCATACAACCCATATCAACACCTATTTTTTGATAAAGAAGCATAACAACACATTCATACATTTTAGCATTGTATGAATAGAAAACACCAAGTATATTCATGATACACATCACAATATTTAAAAAAATGATAACAACACCACGTAAATTAGTATATAACATTAAAACACATTGAAAATTGATACTAACACCATATTAGTATGATATCAACACCGTTTTTGCATAGTTTTATAAACTTTTTGTAAAAACATTGAGTTCTTTCTAAAAAGAAGTATAGGAATATTATAGGCTTTATAAAAAGAAAAAAATGCTCACTTTTATGGTATAATTCTTTTAAAAAATAATAAAGTATATAAATATTATTGGAGTTTTAAAAAATAGATGGAAGTAGTATTTAATTTAAAAAGTCAATAAAAGATACTTAATTCCCTCTTTCACCCTTTGTAACCATAATTATATTTATATTATACTAATTACCAAAGTGTATGTGCTATATGGTGTTGTACAACATGCTTCATGTGTTTTTATGCATATTGTTGTTGTACCTTTTTTAAAAGTGTACTTATTTTCTCAGCACCTTCCTTCACTCCACAACCATCTATAAATCTCTACGGTTCAAGCCTCCAATTCAGCCGGCAACTCTTCGCTTGCTTTGATCGTTTGGTAGTTCATCGCTCTCAATTTGTAGGTTCCCCCTACCATTCACATTGCTGCAAACTAAGCTGTGTGCTGCCTCATCTTCTTAAATCAGGTTAGGGTTTCTATGACCTTTCTTTTGCTTGATTTGGTGGAGAGAAGGGTTTGGGAGGGAATGGGAGATTAGGGTTTTAGATCTCTACAGCTCAGAGCAATCACTTGCATTTATTGTATTTGGTTTGATAGCAAGTAAGAAACCGAATGGGATATTTAGAGTCACATCTCAGCCATGTCTAGAATCTGGAATAAAAAACAATCTCAAAAAAAAAAAAAAAAAAAAAAACTTGAAGAATTTCGGTACTGCTTCCATTGATGAGATAGACTTCCATTTTTCTACATCTGCAAAATCTCTCCTCATATATGCATATCTTGCTTCAAGAAATCCCGCTACCCTTGATACATCATTTTTTTTATTCAACCGGAGGTTATGCCAATTAAAAAAAGAAAACAAAGTAAGGGCTTTAACTTTTATAGGTTATAAAGACCTCAAATTCGTAGTCCACAGGACTCTGTTCAACTGGCTCAATTTTCAGCTCAATTTGTTCGTGTGGCTCCTGTTTTTCTTTGCAACTTTCTGTATTCTGAAAAGGTGAAATGGGTTGAGAATGCCGGTGGCGATGATGGTGGTGGGTTGAGGGTAGAGACAACGATGTGGGTTGAGGATATTGGCGGCGGTAGTGGTGCGTTGAGGGTAGAGGCGGTGTGGGTGTTAAATGTGGAGAAGAAGATGAAAAATACAATAAATGTCTAAACAATTGATGGTTAGAATTATTACGATTTTTCTATTAAGTGACTTTCAAAATGTTAACTTTAGTTCAATAAGTAGATGAACTCTTCATATCGATATGCATGATTAACATGCGTTTATTTGTATGGAAAATTCCAATTGAGTGGGAAAATTGAATTTAAAGTTTAAAATTTAATGATTAAAAATCACTACTCTTTGTGAATAGCTGTAAGCCTGTGACCTTTCATTATTTCAAAACACATTGAAGCGTTCTCTTAATCACATAAAAGATTTTTCACTTTGGTTTGGTTCACTTAAATACTTAATTTGTGTGTTACCCAAGTTCTTTTAAATATTCCTTGAATTGTGGTATCTTGGAAGATGATTCAAGCATTACCTATAAGAATCTGTTGGCGTATACAAGCCTTAAAATATATTTCCAACACATGGCTCAGTTAACTTGATTAGATATCTTGCTTATATAATACAATTTACATCTTGAATATACTAATTACTAACTTGGTTTGTGTATTGTGGTTGTACCTTGAGCTACAATGGTTGTTTTGTGATTTTTCAATGCATAATGGTGTTTCACCTCATGCTTAAAGTGTTTTTCAAAAAAAACAAAAAAAAAAAAGAAAATTTATTTTTTACTTTTAACGTAACGTTTTTCATCTTTAGCAATTAATATCGGAAAATTTGATTTTTTACTTTTAACTTAAAGCTTTTCATGTTTAGCAATTAATCTCACAAAATTTGATTTTGTACTTTTAACCCAAAGCTTTTCATCATCAAATATGCACGTTTGTAGCTCTTCAAAACAATCTTAATTTTTTTTTTTTTTTTGAAATTGTCACAGATCTTAAACTTCATATATAATGGATTATTCCTATTCATACATCTAATTAGATTCCTGCCTTTAGCCTGATAAAAAAAAAAATTCTCTTTTTAGAGATCAAATAGTTAACTTTTTCCTTTAAATTTGCATAGGGTTGGTGTTCCTAGCATTATTACTTCATATGCTTTTTTCAAATGACTTATATATGTAGTTGTTAATATTCAGGTTTGAAGTCAAAAGGTTTGGCAAGGAATAACTTCTTATTTCTAGCTTTGTACGGGTAATGTTACTAAATTTCAGTTTTGGTTTGATTTAATACATGATAAATTTGTATAAGGTTCTTACTTTTCTAATATTTTCTTTTGTAAAAATAATCATGTATGGTGTTATGTGCCTTTACCTTAACTTTGGTTTAACATTATGTTTTTTATAATGAGAGGTTAAAATACCTTTACTTTTAGGCTTTACTTTACCTATACACATGTGAATTAGTGTCCACACCATTATCTTTTCATTTGTTTTTTTTGTTTCATCTAACTTTAAGATGTTGAGTCAAAAGAGGAAATGATCTTCAACAGACATCCTATCCGATTTGCCTTCAACTTCGATTCAACTTACTAGTGCATCCTTCTACGTAGACAATGGTGACTGTGAAAACGTGTGTGATTTTTGTGGTGCTTTATTTTGGTGGGATAAACGTCTTGCCTCTGGTTCATCCAATGGAAGGCCTAGGTATAATCAATGTTGTAGAGAAGGACGTGTGGCATTACCATATCCTAGAAAACCTTATACGAGTATTGTGCATCTTTATCAGCAAGAAGATTTCATGTCAAACATTCAAGCATATAATCTATGTTCTCAATGACCTCCTTTGGGGCTAAGGTTGATGATACTGTTAACCAAGGCACTGGTCCGTATGTCTTCAAAATTGCTAGACAGGTTCACCACTAGATTGGTACTTTATGTCCACCTAATGAAAGGCCTCGCTTTTTGCAGTTGTATATATATGATACTGAGAAAGAAATCTCCAACAGGCTTCACTCTTTTAGTGTCGAAAAAAATTCCTCTCTAAATGTTGATAAAGTAAGCCTTATTCTCTACATTTTGAAAAGCTGTAATGAATCGGTCAAGCTTTTCCGAACAGCTAGAGATCAGTGTTTGTCAACTGATGCACCATCCTTTAGCATAAGTCTTTACGGCTCCCAACCTAGCTTATGCTATGACATCCTATCCGGTGGGTGTATCGGCGCCATTGTTACTAACGATAGTCCACTGTGTAGCCGGTTCGACATTATTATCCGACAAAGGGAAGGTGGACCACAACATATAAGCAAACTCCACCCTCTTTATATGTCATTGTAGTACCCGTTACTTTTCCCTTATGGCGATAGAGGATCGTCGTCTGATTTTCTACTTCATAGTAAAGATGGATCACGTGAAAAGATGACTATCAACAAGTATTATAGCTATTTGTTACATGATCGTTCTAATATATACAAGTTGCTTATTAAAGGAGGTTGGTTATTTCAACAGTTCATCATACATGCCTATGTATGTATTGAGGAGGACCGCCTTGATTATATAAGGCAACATCAAAATGAGTTCCGTACCGAGTTCCTTCCAGGCATACATGATGCAATTCAACGTGGCGATACTGAAGGCCGATAGATTGGCAAGCGTACATACCAACAATCATCGTTTATCGAAGGTCCATGCTATATGTACAAACATTATCAAGACGCTTTAGCCATTTGTAGAGTGCATGGCAATTCTTAGTATTTTATTACGTTCACATGTAATGTTACATGGCTAGAGATTCAAAGGTATTTGTCTCAATACCCGTTACTAAAAGCCCAAGATCGGCCGGACATTATTGCTCGGGTATTCCAGATGAAGGTTAAATCAATGATAAGCTTCCTGAAAAATTCACGACCCTTTGGTGAGGTGGCTGCAGATATACCTTTATTTGTTTGTGTGAAAAATTAATTATTGTATAACTTGCCGATAATGTTTGAACCACTTTGTTGCAGACCTTTACACCATTGAGTTTCAAAAAAGGGCCCTGCCTCATTGTCATTTGCTATTATGGGCTACTCCACCACAGAAAATTAAAGATGCATGTGAAATTGATAATTTCATATCTACAAAAACAGCAGATCCTACTACCAACCCTCATTTATATAGGATTGTCACGGATCTTATGATACATGGACCGTGCAGAGTTGTGAAGCCAAATTCACCATGCATGGTGTCTGGTACATACTCTAAGAATTACCCAAAGGAATATCACAGTCAAACATCATTTGATAATAAAGGATATGTTCATTATAAAAGACGACCAGATGGTTTTAGTGTCAATAAGGATGGTGTTGGAGTAGACAGCAGGTTTGTAGTCCCATACAATCCTGTTCTCTGTCGTAGATTCATGGCTCATATCAATGTGGAGTACTGTGGGTAGAGCATGCTTATAAAGTACTTATTTAAGTACATATCGAAAGGCGCTCACCGTATACACTATAAAATTACGACCTCACGCGCCACCATCGATGCTAACCCAAGTAAAGACTCATGTTACCATAATGAAATACAAAACTTCCTTGATGGCAGATTCATATGTCCTCATGAGGCAGCATGGAGAATTTCAATTTCTACATACATGATAGAAATCCACGTGTGCACGTACTTGCTGTACACCTAGAAAACATGCAGAATATTACGTTTAGGGACTATGATCAACTAGAGACTGTGAAAGCAAACATGTACAGTAAGCGCACTACCTTAACCGAATGGTTACGTAATAACTATCAAGATCATAGTGGCTGCCATTTACGCTATGTTGACTATCTAAAGGAATATAGATGGCATGCAGCATCAAAGTGTTGGACACGACGATAATCAATGAAGACTCCAGCTATTTGGAGGTGGATATATGTGCATCCAAGCTGTGGGGAAACTTTCTACTTGCGTATGCTATTAGGTTATCAAAAAGGTTGTCAGTCATATGCTTGCATACGTACAATGAATGGAGAACTTTGCAAAACCTTTCACATCGCATGTGAAAGATTAGGATTACTAGGAGACGACGAAGAGTGGTCATGTACATTTGATGAGGCATCAAACTGGGCCACTACTTCCGAATTTCGATCTTTGTTCGTCCAAATGCTTTTATATTGTGAAGTTTCAAATCCTATACATCTATGGAATCAAACCTTGCATAAGATGGGAGATGATGGACAATGAATTTATTGGATAACAAATGATGATGACAAAGAGCAATATGTTTTATACGAATTATAACTGTTGCTTCGTTCACATCCCTCTCCATCATCTCTATCAGAGTTTGGCCTTCCAATGCCTAATTTAGGTATGCTGCAACCTTTAAAAAACAAATTACTCATGGAGGAAAAGAATTACAACAGACAAATTTTGGCATCTGAGCATGAATCCTCTCGCGCTCAGCTAAATGCTCAGCAAAGGCTAATTTATGAGCATGTCATTTTTTCTACAACAAGAAATCAACAGATACTCTCATTCGTGTATGGCCATGGCGGAACACATAAGACATTCCTATGGACCACAATCCTAGCTGCATTACATTCTGCCCGAAAGGTTGTGCTGGTTGTTGTGGCATCTGGCATTGCATCTTTACTACTGCCATCAGGTCGACAGCACATTCAAGATTCAAAATACCATTAGATCTAATAGATGAATCAATTTGTATATCAAAAAAAGATCTTATCTAGGCCAGTTGTTGAATGAAACAACACTTATAATCTGGGATGAGGCTCCCATGAATGATTGAAGATGCTATGAATCATTAGACATGGCACTAAAAGACCTTACCAATAACTCGAATCAACCATTTGGGGGAAAATCATTGTTACTTGGTGGAGACTTTAGGCAAGCACTACCTGTAACCTAGATCCTCAAAAGCCACTCTTTTAGCTTCCATATTGCCTAGATCTTATTTGTGGAAACACTTCAAAGTTTACAAACCAATGAAGAATTTGCGCTTGCAAAGGCCAAACCTCACCATAGAAAGACAAAATCGGATCTCTACATTTTCATCATGGTTAGTAGCTATAGGAGATGGTGAATTAGGAGTGCCTAACGCTAACGAACCAACAAGCACCAAAAAGCTACAAATACGAGAAGAACACCTAATACCCTACAACGAAAACGCACTAACGGAGCTCATTGAGTTTATATATGATAATGACACATTACAAAATCCATGAGGTGAGACAATATCAACTAAAGTAATAGTATGCCCAAAAAATGAGATAGTTGATGAGATTAACACAAAGATAATTAGCATGACTGGAGGCTCTACTAGAACATACGTCAGCATTGACTCAATTGTTTCTAATCCGGGTACAAATATTGACATCGAATCTCTTTATCCAACTGAGTACCTTAACCTTTTCAACTTCACCGGACTTCCACTCACACTTTAGAACTAAAGGTAGGCGCACTAATCATACTACTCAGAAATCTTAAACTAATGGAAGGCCTCTGTAACAGTACAAGAATGATAATTACACAGTTGTTACCAAGAATAATTGAGGCACAAATAATGACTGCAAAGTTCATAGGCAAGCGTATTTACTTACTGAAGATAACTATAATTCATAAAGACAAGTAACTACCTTTTGAATTAAAAAGAAAACAATTCCCAATAAGGCTATGCTACGCAATGACCATAAACAAAAGTTATGGCCAGTCATTGGACAAGATTAATAATTACTTGTCACACCCAGTTTTTACCCATGGACAATTATATGTGGCCTTATTAAGAGCAACCACACCGGAATCGCTTAAAATTCTTATTGTTCTAGGACCTGTGATGATACCAATACAACTAAAAATATAATGTTTACTGACTTTCTCAATGAAATAAATGCTACTTGCTAACAAACTTATATACTTGCTATTACTTTAAAAAATTAAGATTAACCATCTACATTCTTTCAAATAATATTCTTCAGACACACACACACATTATTTGCATATTCTTTAACCAATCATACATAATTGACATACATTCTAGGTAAACAAACTAACCGACCAACTACTAACCTTATGTAGTGACCACCAAGAACAGACAAATGTCGTGTAGGCGACTTCGTGACATCAGGCAATGGGAGAAAGCACATGCAATTGAAATAAGAGTTCTCAAGAAGTGGATACCAGTGCATAAAAAGAATGACATGATAACCAAAAGCAGTGAGTTGTGCTATCAGTTTGTTGACATCCATGTAAGCCACACATCTCTACTCATACATTAATTGTGGTTTTTTATGTTCATATTATGTGATCTGACTCGACTACCTCAAAACTTTCGACCCCTATGAAAATATATTTATGGGGCCGCCACTACAAGTCACCCATGTTTTGACACATGGTATTTTTAGTTAGGAAATAAGTTTGGACGACATATTTTAAGGTCATTTCTACCCATATTTAGACGGGATGTAATGGAGAAATGATATTTAATCGGGGCATTTTGAGAAAGTTTTTTTTTATCAAATGGCTATTTTGGAATTTCTCCCATAATTAAAACGGTTGACATTAGTAATTTAATTATATATTTCAATGTTTTTAAACCCAATTATGAATCACCGATAAGTTTCCAATTTCTTGATGAAAGATGTTAGAATACATGACAGCCTCTAGGACATACCTTTTTCGTCCATTTTCTCACTAGGAATAAAGAGCTAATTTTGACTTTGAAGCATAATTTTTTTGAGTGAATGAGATAAATGAACCAACATAAATGATCGTAAACAAACAACTAAAATATCCATTTATGTTAATTCCTTTTATTAAGTGAAAAAATGTTCATGTTCGTTCTTTTATTGAATAAACGAACTTTCAGCACGTGCAAAGTGCTTTCAAAATTCATACATTCAGGTAAACATGCCCTCCGTTATGAGAACATATATGTATACGTTTACTTTGAAAACCAACTTCTTTGCTAAACTTCTATACACTTTTTGTCTATCTACACAAATAATATAAAAATTATATTACTTTAATCACTTGTCTTTGCCGGTATCGGCTAAGAAATGGGCAAACCTTGCCCTTTCTGGACTTAGTATCTTCAAATCAACCGACATTATGTTTACAAATAAAGTTTTGTGCTTATTAATACACACAAATATTGTGTATATATATATATATATGTATACATATATCTAAAATCATGTGAACTATAGGGTGATGCCATTGAGGATACAACAGACGCCGACGATGTGGAGTACTTTGACTCAATCATACAACTATATGCATGCTATAGAGTTACTGGCTACATATGTACCCGACCACGACCATACATGGCAACTGTCGACCATGCAGCATCACTCATTATTGGAAGAAAAGCAAAGTTTTTTCCTCTAAAGAACTCAAATATACCAACTGTTTATTTCAACTTCGCAAGCTACAAGTTATTGAAGAAGTGGAATAAGTACAACAAATTGCTTATAGGTGAATGCAAATGAATTGCTATTGCCTTTAAAATGATCATACAACACTAGCATAGCAGGATATAAAATGATTGCACAACAATAGAATTTATTATGAATATATTAGAATTAGTGATGAATTATGATGAACAAAACAATAAAAAAAAAATATTAAGATTTAAGTTTCAGATACTATACAACAAATATATAAATCAGTACATTTAGCCACCGACTCCATTACAAATTCATAGATAACTTGATTCTTTGATTGTTGTACTATGACCTTTAAATATTGTACATATCTTTTTGTTTTTTCTTTCTTTTATTTTTGTAATTTTAAACCAAATAATTTTCCATCTTTTACAATTTAACACCTAAAGTTTTCGCTTTCCACCTTCTCCCCTTTTACAACAATATGCAATGCTAAACCTAACAGCTACAAAACAATTTTGTAGATTACATCGGACGTGTTGAGAAGAACTCACTAAGACCGACAAGCAAAGGGAAAACACTGAGGAAGGTGCTTTTGCAAGACGAATGGTAAGACCATTAAAAGCATAACCGTCATCTGACCGTATGATAATTGTCTCACCAGAGAAAACATTTTTTTGTATTAAAAACCAAGTAGAAATCACACTATGGTTAGAAATAAGGCACCTGATTGGATATGAAGTGACACCACGGGACATCATTGTTATCACATCAACAACAGTGTCCGAATTCAACAGTATGTACCCAAAACACATACGTATTTTCAACCCGCAACATGCTTGCTTATTGCATGTATGCTTTATTTATCCTTGGTATATGTTGAAATTTTAATATTTGGTATTAAGGTTTTTTTGAACAAAACACCAAGTATTTTAAGACTAACCATAAAACGAAATCTAGAAATCAAAACATAGACATCTAACCATATCCCTAAACAGAATTGTTGCAGCTTGAGTCAACATACCTCACAACTACGACTATCAACCCAGATATCCCACAAACAGCAGACCATGTAAACAGGTACGACATCCAAAAATTCCTAAATAATAAGCATCATATGTAGACTGCATGAAATTGAAGTTTAACATACTTATTATAGAGCAAACCTTAATCATCAACATGAAGTTATATATTATAACCACCTCATTTGCTAATACCTACAGGTTCAAGGCACTACGTGCTATGCAAACAACAAACACAGGAGAACGACCGGTGACAATCCACGAAATAAAGCAAGGCAATTTGCTAAATAATCAGGTATGTTAATGCGAGTAAAATTGTCGAACTTCCCTAAAAACAAATAATTAAGAAAAAAAAGAAAATATAGAAGTTAATGATACTTCAGCCATAGTTAAAAATATTTAGTATTAGTTAATTTGTATTTTTATAACTGCAATTTTAACACTCTCTTTTCTCTTTTATGTGTTTATAAAAAATTAAAGATACCGACACACTTACAATACGTTCGTGTCAAATTCATTTTTCATTTTTGACACACCTTATGGAGATCATTATTAGACAAAAGTACGCCTAATATAATTTGTTAAAATAGGGTTCCATAAACTTCAAATGCCAAGCAAAGGTCATAGATATTCAAGCACACAAGGGCTGGTACTATGTTGTAGGCTCAAAATGTACAAAGAAGCTCTATCCAAAAGAAGAAGATGGATCGGTGCAATTTGTCTGTAAAGATGAAGAAGTTGTCATGGTAGACTTCATGTAAGATACACATATTAACATTACTAAAAACTTTAACATTAGAAAAATAAACAAAAACTTTGTGATAATATATTTTCGTACACAACACCAACAGAGCACATCTAACCTACAACAACACAACGGGTATTACGTAAATGCAGTGATAAGTGATTCAACAGGTACTACAAACGTCACCTTTTAATACAAAGGCATGACCACTTTGCTTAACATCCCCTGTGAAGACTTGGTTATGAATGAACGTTGTATAGACTCCAAGAAATTGCCACATCAAATGATCTCCATAATAGGTGTGCCAAAGTTACTGCACTTAACTATTAGAAACGGCGAACAAATTGTTGTGAAAAATGTAACAGAGCCCCAAAAAACATCTGAAGATCAATCAGCCACTCCAAAACCAACTATATTCAAGCTACCTCCGGCAACACCCAGCCCAAAAGTCGAACACAACAAAGAGGCCGCAACTCGAATCACTAGGTACAAGCAAGCATAATACATAAACTATCAACATGATATAAGTACACTCATTATTCACGATTAACTTTAAATAAATAAATTTTTTTTTGATTTTACTGATAAGTCCTTAATCACATCATTAATCGCAGACACAAGCTAGGGACCAAAAAGAAGCAAGGAATGGTGAACAGCAGCATCAAACACTTTTCTACTCACTCGATGTTTAGAAAGTAACCACAAGTAGCCTAACATCACTTTTGTAGAAGTTTTACAACTAAAACTACTTTAATACCTTATGTGACTTCAAACTTGGGCACTTTGTACTCATGATGCGTGAAGTAAGTAGCCACAACAAGTGTAACAACATTGCTTTTGTATAGGTTGTATAACCAAAAAAACTATAAAAGCTTATGTGAATGCAACTTGCAAAAAGAGAAATGTAGCAAGTATCAACAAATAGCCAAACATCATTTTTGTAAAAGTTGTACAAGCAAAACATCTTTAACAACTTATGTTGTATAACCAAAATACTTTAAAAGCTTATGTGCATGCAACTTGCAAAGCCATCATGTTATCAAATTTATCAAATGTTAAACACCTTCAGGACACAGTACCCCCGTCGCAACGCGCGGGGTACCATTCTAGTTTAACTAGTTACAAAACTGTCATGTATAAATCTCAACCATTGAATTAGTTTCATCAAAGGTTAAATTGTTTTCTACATTTTTTTACAAAAATCTCTCCTTGTAAATGATCCTCCTCCTATATATAGGTACATATATGCATAAGCATATGTATATATATCCAGATATATACACATATATGCACATACGTGTATATATATGTATATAGAGGAGGGATTAAATGATAACTCTTTTTTTTTGTGAGAACTTTAGTAAGCAATGTAAGTCACTAGTTTTTAATAGTAAAATGGTAAATAACATAAACATAATAAAAAAATTTATAAAACAAAAAATAACATGAAAATGAAAAAAATAAATACACAAAAATGTTTCACTTTTTTCCCTCTTTCATAAAAAAATGTTAAAAAAAACTCGTTTTCTCTTCTGAAATTCGTTTTACACATGTGTAAAACGAGATTACACGTGTAAAACAGATTTACACATGTGTATAATAGGATTTACACATCTGTAAATAACTTGTAAATAACTGGTGGCCTATTTTTTTAAAAAAAATATATCAATATGGTAGGTGCTGAAAAGATAAAAAATACTGATTTTTATGGTGAAATTTTTTTGAAAAAGTAATCTCGTAAAAAAAAGTTATGAACGTTTAAAAAAAAGATGGAAGTGGCATGTGATTTACATGTGAACAAAAATGTGTGACTCATATTGGTTATTAGAGTTCTCATAAAAAAAAGTGGTTCTCAAGATAACCCTACCCTATGTGTGTGTGTGTGTGTCTATATATATATAAGAGCAAAGTCTTTCTTAAAATCTAAAAGACTAAGACAAGCTCCATTTTATGGCGTGTGATGCCTGTGTTATTGGAGAACTCTCTTAGGTGAGGATTATGGGAAAGAAGGTTGCTTTGATAACTTTATAAACGAAAGGGTTTCTTTTGTTTTAATTATTTTGATAATCAGTTTTGAATATGTGATCATATTATTTTGTTTTTAAATTAAGCTGGGATATAAGAAAACATATAAGAGATAGAACTGGGAATAAGGAGAGAAAGAGTTAAAGAGTAGGTATTCTTAATAACCATCGGTAGCTCACAAACAATCAAACGCTTAGAATTTCTAAACTTAGAATTTTCTGAGAAAGCTTACCAAAAAACACTTAAAACAGATAATTTCACATTAGTCTGTAATATTAAAGACTCTTGTGAACACAGTTTACACACAAATAATTCACAGCTAAATACACTAGTAGATTTACTTATAAATCTAAGTATTAGTTTACAAAGAGAAGTAATAAATAATAAACAGATATTAGAAAATTTAATAACAGAAGTTAAGAAAATATCACAGAATTTAGATTATATAAAAAATCAATCCAACAGAATAATAAGCGAAACAAGTAAAAGTAATACAGAAAACAGCACAGCTCTAGAAGTAGAGAAAATTACAGAAGCTTTACAGAAACTAAAAACAAGTAAAAAGCCTATACCATATACACACTGGCAACCAAGAAAATGAATAATAATAGTTTTCTAGGAAGAAGTAGAACTATACAGGAAGCTAGGAATTCTACAGGTAATATACAGGATACTATTACTTCAGATAGATTCTTAAACAGAATAATTAGAAGAGGATCAGGATCAAACAGTAATAGACAAATAACACAGATCGAAGAAGAAATAGATCTAGATAGAAATCTAGAACTATACAATCAACACCAGTTAGATATATTAAATCCAAGGATTTTATATCAAACAGGAAGATTAAACATAAACACTACACTCATAAGAAGCAGTAGAGAGGAAAGCTTAAGAGTAGTAGATAACACAGTAACATTAGATCTTTTTTCACCAGAAACTATAGAGAAGATCAAAAAACAGAACAAAAACTTTGTACACACAGGATTAATAGTAATAGGAGTTAAAGCTCTAGGAAGAAAAAACCTAGGAACAAAGCTCTTAGCCCTAATACTAGACAAAAGTTGGAAAACAGAGATGAAAAAAGCTATAATCTCAGGTATGGAAGTAGACTTGAGTCAAAATATAGCAATATTTTATTGTACACCTGATATTTTAAAAAATACAAAAGACTTACAGAACATTAAAATAGCCTTAAAAACAAAAGGATATGAAAATTACGAAGGAAACAACCTAGTAGTAAGCATAGGAATACTAGGAAAAGCTAGCAACAGTTCAGGAATGAAATACAAAGTAAACATAGATGGAATAGTAAAAACGATAGCATCAAAATCTATACAGATGATAGAACCAATAAAAATAGGACCAGAACAGTTAACAGGATTAGAATGGGATCTAGAGGATTTACAGGAAAATGTTAACGATACAGTCTTAGTCCCAAAGAAAAGTTATATATACGAAGAAATTGATGGAAAACAAAAGCTAAGATTTACAGATTTTAAACAAACAAAAGAAAATGATAATGAAGAATATCATTTTATGAGTATAGAGGAAGAGGAGGAAACACTTCCAATATACGATACAGATAATGAAGATGATACAGAAGGAGACACTCTACAGTTACAACACATCGTCAACCTAGAAGACGGATACGATAACGAGCAAAATTGTTCGAGTCCACAGTCAATCGACAGCACACACAGAGACTTCTAGAAGACACGACGTATGCAATGACGACAGGTTACACAAGACAAAAACAGTTACGTAAGCCATGACGAAGGCAACAATTATCGAAGACAATCATGGCAGACAAAAGTGACTTTTTCTTTTTAGGCTTTTTGAATTTTATGTTTAGCCTTTTTGACTTTTAGGCTCATAGTCTTTTGAATTTTGTAGTTTAGCAGATTCTTTTGCCTATATAAGGGCATTTGTAATTCATTTGTAAAGACGACCACACCATACTACCGAGCAATAATACTATGATTGCACACTAAACTCTTTGCCTCTCTTTAACTCTCCACTCCCTTACTCTCCCAGTTATATCTCCAGCACTTCATATTATATCCAGCATATAAAAAAAAAAAAAAAAAAAAAAAAAAAAAGATTTTCCCTTTCTGTACAACCTTCAACCGCTGTGCATACTCTCGTCAACACCACACCAACCATCCGCTGTGCATACTTTGCAAGTAAGTTCTTTCTTTAAACCCCCTCTTTCTATGGCAAAAAATCAAAAATTCAAAAGACTATGAGCCTAAAAGTCAAAAAGGCTAAACATAAAATTCAAAAAGCCTAAAAAGAAAAAGTCACTTTTGTCTGCCATGATTGTCTTCGATAATTGTTGCCTTCGTCATGGCTTACGTAACTGTTTTTGTCTTGTGTAACCTGTCGTCATTGCATACGTCGTGTCTTCTAGAAGTCTCTGTGTGTGCTGTCGATTGACTGTGGACTCGAACAATTTTGCTCGTTATCGTATCCGTCTTCTAGGTTGACGATGTGTTGTAACTGTAGAGTGTCTCCTTCCCCTGCAAATGGTAGAAGCATACTCCAATTTGTTTTTGCATAAACCTGTATGTAGTGTCCCTCGCCTATTAATCTGTATTGTTGCCAAGGAAAACAATCAGGAATTTCTGGAGTTTCCTGATGTTTCTTGATAAACTGTTCGAAATTTGTTGTAGGCTGGCTGTGTGCTTCATACATCCATGGTAGATGTGCGAAATCTATGTTGCTGACTGGATTTGTCATCGCTCTCTGTAGATAAACGTCTGTCTTCTGTTTATTGTGTTCGATGAATATCCTTTTTCTAGCTGGTCTGTATGTATAAGCGTCTGTAAAAGGAAATGAAGCAAAGACCTTGATACCAATATATGGTGTCGTAGACCGTGCTGCAATGTTTCCTGCTGTTAAAATGATCTTTTCTCCAAGTTGGTTTAGGAGATCTTCTGTTCTTCTGTCTAATTTTATTTCTAGATAGTCAATCATACCATGATGGTAAAATTGAATAATCTGTGCGTCTGTTAGTTTTGTAGGGTGATGAACTTGAAGTAACAAGAGGCCTGTTCCTTCACCATCTTCATCTGTTCTTTCTACTACTGCAAATCCTTGAACTTCACTATCGAAACTGAAGGCCAAGTCTGTGAGCTGCTGCTGTAGATTGTACAGAATCAGAGGGAATTCTGCACAAACCTTCTGTGAGACAAGATTCTCAAATTCTGGGAATCTTTCTGTAACTGGTTTCAAAACTTGCCACCAGGGTGTATCAAGAATCCTTGTTCTAAAAGATTCATATTTTCTGTGTATAACTGTTTCTTCTTCTTTTTTCTCGAGCCTTTGTAATAACTGTGTATTTTTTGCTTCGAGTATAGCATTTTTCTGTTTTAACATGCTATTTTCAATTTTTATCTGTATATTCTGTGTATCTTTTGTTTTTTCCTCTAACTGTGATTTCAGTGTTGAAATCATTTCCTGCTGAGCTTGAATGTATTGCTCAGGGTTTTGTTTTGCAATCTCCGAAAAGCTTTTAACTTCTTCGGGTTCTATGTAAAAGTTTTGTATACCAAATTTTTCTCTTGCATCTTTCAATGCTTCAGAGAAGTTTGTAAAACCTTTCCAGGTTGCTCCCCCAGGAATGTTTGTTATATGAGGGATAACACTGGTCCATTTGTTGAAAATCCCAATTTTTGTACCTCTGTATATAACATAATGCGTAAAATTGGGTTTTGTTTTGAATTGTCTTTCAGGGGTTTTTAAACTTTGTTCCTGAAAGTAAATGCTTAACGCATTCAAAACCTGTACTTTGAAAGTTGACGCCTGTGGCATGGTTTGAATGTGCCATAGGTTGTCTAATAAGCATTGCTGCTTATCTGTAAGTTTCATACCTATAATAGGACGAAACTTTTTGTTAGAATCTGTGAAAATCTGTAAAGCATATGTTCCAAATTCTAATACCGGCTTGGGTATAGAACTGGTAGTATGCAAAGGGCGTTTTTCCCTTGACTGTGTAAACTGTTTTTGCTGTTTATAGAACTGTGTAATTTCATCAGGTCTTATCACTACTTGTGGTAGTGAGCCTTGAGATGAACTGTGTATTTTTTCTATTGACTGCTTGTATAACTGTTGAATCTGTTCTTCTTCCTCTGTCAAAGATTTATCCTGTTTAGGATATATAATCTTTGCTTTTCCTTTATCTTTTTTCCTGTCCATCTGTAACAAACCATTGGTTAATATTTCGAGATAACATATCTGCTATCCCATTATTTTTTCCTTTAATATGTTCAAAATTTATAAAGTAACCATTTCCCTGTATAGTGTTTTGTAAATTGACCCATCTTGTTCTGTTTATCTTTTTACTTTGGTCATTTTTTATAAACTTAACGATTGCTTCGCAATCGGTTCTGACTGTAAATTCTTTATTTAAAAAGATTTTGAATTTATCCAATGCATAGATTAATGCTTGTATCTCAAAATCTATTGTAGTCCAATTTGTTTTGTTTTGAAAATTACCGCTTGTGTAAGCGCAAATTTTCTCTTCTTTCTTTGTACTGTATTTATTTGGTTTACATAAAAGGACTGCTCCCCATCCTTCTTTGCATCCATCTGTTTCAATGATTATATAATCTGTTGTTAAAGGTAATTCAAGGGGTTTTATATTTTTTACCGCCTTTTTGATTTCTTTAACCAATTTAATGTCTTCTTGGTTAAAATACTTTTGACCATTTTTTGTAGTCTTACTGTATATTGGTCCGACTAATTTGGACAAATTTGGGATGAATTTTCTGGCGTAATTTACCAATCCCAAAAATGCTTGTATTTGTTTTAAGTTTTTAAATTTTTCTGGAAAATTTAGAATTTTTGTAGAAATATGTGGTTGTAATTCTATTTTTCCATTTCCAATTTCTAACCCTAAAAAGGAGATTTTTCTTTTGAATAACTCCATTTTTCGTTTAGAAACTACTATACCATTCTTCTTTATTTCTGTAAAGACCTGCTGAAGATGTCTTTCGTGTTCCTGTACTGTATTACTTGCAACTAAAATGTCATCAATGTAAACTAAACAAAATTCGTACTTTAAAAATATACTGTCCATAAATCTTTGAAAAATTGAAGGAGCATTTTTTAGTCCAAAACTTAGGACGTTCCATTCGTATTGCCCTTCAGAACATGTAAAAGCTGTCCATATTTTGAAACCTTCTTCCAGTTTTAACTGGTTATATCCTGATTTTAAATCAAATTTTGAAAATACTTTTTTATTCTGTATAAGATTTAGTAAACTGTCTTTGTTAGGGATATTATATCCATCATCTATTGTATTATCATTTAATCTTTAGTAATTGTAAACTATCCTAGCCTTTCCTCTTTTTATTTCACTATGGTTTCTTACTAAAAAGGCTGCAGATCTGTGGGGACTTTCTGATTTTCTAATTAATCCTTGATTTATCATTTCAGGGATTTGTTTTTTAAATTCCTCTTTGTCTAATGGGCTGTATTCTATATTGGCTGTTCTGATTATTATGTCGGGATTTTTTAACTGTATTTTGCAAGTGTAGTCTACCTTTGCTTTTGTTATGTCTTCTCCAATGTATCCTGTTTTTTCTAAATGTAAGATCATTGGATAATTTATACTCTTAGTAATATCTTGCCCTTTTTCTATTTCGTGACTTAAAAAGTCTGTGAAAAGTTTTAATGATTCATTTTCTATCAAATTTTTTCTGTTGTGTGTTTTTAAGAAGTCTAAATTTCCTTTATCACCTCTTTTTTGAATCATTTCTGTTGTATTTATTTATATGGATGAGTTCAAATGCAAACAAAAAAATTAAGAAAACTATTAAACTAAATCTAAGCCTTTGATTGGTTAAAATAACGGTTCTAGATAAAGACAGAAAGAGTCCCAACTAAGTATAAATCAACCAAGAGCTTAAATTTAGTTTAAAAGTTTTTTTAATTTCTCTTGTTTGTATTTGAACGCTTCTCTATATATATACATATATATATGTATATAAGGCATAGTTCAAATGCAAATCATATGAAACTAAAAAAATTACTAAACTAAATCATAACCTTTAATTTGGTTAAAATTATTGGTGGGGTTTTTTTTGAATTAAAAAATAAAGATATGTATTTTGGTGGGACTATTTTACCAATAAAGATGAGAAATTTAATTTTGTAATCTACCATTGGTCAATTTGGTCATTTTCCATCTTTTCTTTCCTACAAACTTCCACATCTTTTTTTAAATAACCATAATTTTTATAGAAACTCATATTTTTATTAAAATTATACCATACATTTTTTTTCATATCTTTAATTAGAGTATAGTCTTTTAAATTAAAAAAGTAATTTTTTAATATTTGTTACAACAGTTATTTACATATGTATAAATTTGTTAAATTTGTTTTTTACACATGTGTAAAGTCACCTTTCAGATGTGTAAGATAAGTTATACATATAAATAAATGGTAACTAGCATTTACATGTTTGTTTTGACACATGTTAATAACTAAATGTTTTTTTCTCATTTTCTGATATATTTTTTGTTGGATTTCACAAGCTAATAAGTAGCTTAATTGGTAGGCAATTATGTAAATCTTTTTAATTAGTTTCTTTAAAATTTAACAAGTCCATTATTAGTTCTACACAAATAGTTATATATATCATAAGGAAATTTTGAATATGTTTTATGATATGACCATTTGTTTATATTTTGTATGTGTAATAAGGTTTTATGGTAATAAGTATCTTTTGATTATTTGTAAATGTACTTACCATTTTTTATTATAATAAATTAGAAAAAAGGTGCTAGATTTGAATTTATAGATTGTTTGAGATATAAAAATGACTTTAGTTATGTGCAAAAGGAAATTTGCACATGTATGAAAGTAACTTACACATGTGTGAAAAGTCAAACAAAGTTATGATTTTGTATTTGTGTGTAAATGATAAGTATCACACATGCGTAAATGATAACTTTACACATGTATAAAAGGTGCTTACACATGTACTAAATAACTAGGCTTTGAATGTTTGTTTTCACACATGTTAATAACTATTTTAAATGTTATTTTGGTTTTTTGTGTTATATTTTAGAAACTCTTTTTCATTTTTTGGGATGTATTTTTTAATTGAAATTTAGGTAACAATTGTTTACGTTTACACTGAGTTAGTTTTTTAATATAGACATTTTATTATATGTTCTTATATTTTATAATTTTTTTCTTGTGTAATAATATGTTGATTATATATAAAATTTATGATTTTCTAAAACTTTAAATGTATATAATGTTTAATTTTTAAAGAGGAGGTGAAAGTATGTTTACAAAACATCTGGTTTACATATGTGTAAAAAACACGTGTAACAAATTTACACGTGTAAAAAATAGCGGTAACAATTTTATAAAAATTATTTTTTTTTTAGTTTTTTATTCATTTGCAAGACTATACTCTAATTAAAGATAACAAAAAACTTGTATTTATGATATACTTATTAGAAAAAAAATTCAAATAAAACCATTAGAGCAGTTTAAAGAACGAGGGGGAGTTGTTTTAAATTTATACAATAAAGTAATAAAAGCATTCACAATAGGTTCCCCATTTTTGATGTGAGTGTGTGCCCTATAGTGTGGGAGATGGTTGTTAGTGGTTGTGAGTGAAGGAGAAAGAACATATACGAGGATTGTACCGTGATTCCCATATTTGGAGAAACACGCTACAACCCCCATAAATTTTTTAATATTTTTAAAAATGCTTGTGAGTAGAGGACAGAGAAAATATAATAATAAAGATATTAAAAAGTATTATTTAATTGAAATATGGAGTAAAAAAGTAGTGTGTTTAGTGTAAATATGAGAATGGGGATGGGTTGCTAGTGTGAATGCTCTAAGACATGGAAAATGAGGGAAAGAGAAAATTACTAGTATGCCTTTAGCATGAGGTTTATTTATTTTCTTAAAATATGACATATGACAATTTGTGATTGGAGGTGGTGCTTTATTAGTTTTCTTAATTTCCTATGATTCGCAAATAAACTCAACCTTACACACACACACATACATATACATATATAAATATATGGATATATGTAGAATATAGATCAAATGTTAATTATTGTTTATTACGATAACCCAATAACCCAACTTGTGGTTCACAACACCACATGCCACCATTATAAGTTATAGTTACAGTGCTAAAACTAATGGTACACAATGTACGTTAAATTTTTTTTAAAGAAAATATAGCAATACTGTACTTGCATTAAATATATTAAAATGATTTATTTAACTATGTTGTTTTTATAAGAAAATGATAACATACAAAAAAATTAAAAAGGTTTTAGAAAATGGTGAAGTTTTTTTAAAAAGTGAGAAAAAAATTTAAAAATGGGGTGAAAATCGTTAAATCCGTGGTGTAATACTATGTAAAAGTTATTTACACTGCATAATTATGATGTAAGTGTTCGTTATGTTAGGGTTAGCGGGCTATCGCTATAAATAAGGGTTATCGCTATATATATATACACATATATAGGGGATGGTTCAAATGTAAACCAAAAGAAATTGTGTAAACCAATAAACCACATCTCCACCTTTGATTTACGAGATCAATTGCTCATATTTGTTTGACTTTCTGTACACGTGTTCCAATAATATTACAACTTTAATTATTTTATTAAAAAAAATATGAGCCATTGATCTTCATAAATCAAAGGTGGAGATTTGGTTTATTGGTTTACACAATTTCTCTTGGTTTTCATTTGAACCTAATCCTATATATATATATATATATATATATATATATAGGCATGAGAGAATAGAGATAACTTGCCGCAAAACACGAGTTACCTATTATGCATGCACTGATAAAAGGATAAAAACCTAATATGTTATCACTATTTGCATATAATAGTAGTTTTTATCATGGTAAAGAGCTTAAATTGCTAAGAGTAAACCTTAGCAGCAAATCAAGATAATAAGAAGTCTAACTCAAAGATATCATTCTACCGCTAATGAGGAGCTTATCAATTACTTAGAGATTAAGTTTACTACTAGAAAGCTTTTAGATGCTAATTATTATGTAAGTCTAAGAACAAATACTATAATGAGTAAAGATCATTAAGAAATAAGAAATTACCACATTTGGTAGCATATGGATATATTAAATTAGGAAGAGCTAATTTCTCACAAGCCTCATCCATCAAGTCAAATCAAAGCACACCTCTACTTATAATATTAGCCGATTCTAAACAAAATCAACCAAACCCTAGTTAATAGAAACTCGATTAAGATCGAAACCAGAGCAAATATGTTCATATATAAGCTAATTAAACTCTAATATAAAACACAATTCCCATTCACGATACTAGTTCAATCTACATATCATTATAGAATCACAAAGAAAGATATAGAAATTACGTGTTCAAACAAGCAACAAAAAGATGTAATAGAACTTAAACCTTTTATTAGAACTTGAAAATAGTTTAAAACAAACACACTATGATAAAGGGTCACCTCACTAGTTTTCAAAGAAGATGACCCTGTGATTACTCACACTTAGTCATTTATAGCATAAAATCTTTATAAATTAAACTTCTGCCATGGAATTCATACTTAATCATTAATAAAACTTATCGTCAAGAAAAACTAAAATGTGCTTAAACATCAACAATTATAACTAAATGTTCATTCTTTTACAACTTAATATGCAAGACTTGAACTTTCCTACTAGTTATCCTATCTATGTTCATTCATTAAGTGTCTTTTTTCTTTGGCATTATCTTTCACTTTCATTATTTAATACTTTACTTATAATAGTATATAAACATACCAAGTAAAGTTCATCTTAAACCTTTTATCATTTTGAAAATATTTCAGATCGCATAAGATAACATATTACTCCACACTTAGTCAAGAAAGAACTTACTTAGCAAGACCTACATATGCGAAAACATTAAGGCTATGCGGAAACATATATATAAGCGAGAACTTCTATATACACAAGAACATTTAAACATACAAGATTATAATCATGTAAAAACATCAAACTCTATGAAAACATCAAGGCACGAGAATTATGACAACCCTAAAACCAAGGTTAGGTAGTTTAATATTTCCTATGAATTGATTGTAAATGTTTATTGCTTATAGAAAATGATTAAGGTAATTTGCTTTGATTATATGAATCATTAATATGAAATTATGCATGCATGCATGCATGCATGAATGTCTACTTATGTATGTATATGAATTGTATGATTATCATCTTAGAGTAATATGATTAGTTAGCTTTATATTAAATGCCTTAACTATATGTAATGTATTAAAAACTTAAACTTAATCAAACCATATTACATCAAGTTAACATTATGTCAAAAACAAACTAATCTTAAACATTTAAACACCAACTAAAACTCAACTTATTACCCACATCGGTTCATTAGAACACTAATCTATCCAATTAAACCACTAAACTACCAACTAACCTAGGTAACTAACTAGCTAAATGAGTCATTAACCCCTTAATCCTACCCTTAGCCGGCCCACACACTAAGCAATCCTTTGAAACCGCCATCTAGCACCTCCCTAACACTAATCACCTTCAAACCTTGCCACCTATCTCCTAAAACAACAACTAAGCATAGCTATGATCTATACCTCATCACCCTAAACTCTAGGGCTAATGATGATAAACTCCACCACTTGGGAAGTCTTCGGCCACCACCACAACCATCACCACCACCTCCCTTTGGCTCTCTCTCTCTCTCTCTCAGTTTTATACATCCACAAACACCACCATCGTAAACCACCACAACCACAAGCCACCATCACACTCACCCTCAAATTCTCGGTTCTTATCACAACCACCACCATCCCTTAACCAACATCACCATTTTGCTAATTTATGATCAAGCTTCAAGAACAAACACACCAAGATTGAATCATCAAGAAGTCTCTCAAGCTTTTGAACCTAGGAAGTTAGAAGTTTTCATCCACCATATTCTACATCTTTCTTTCATCTTCAAACAAGGTTAGATTTCCAAAACATCTAACTAACAAGTTTAAGAAATGAATATGTGTTTCAATAAACACATATAAAACAACTTGTGAAGACTAAATCATCAAGAATATTCACAAGAATTCATGAACATATGATTTTTATCAAAAACCAGTAATAAAAAGATTCAAAAATAGAAACTTGAAGGTTTTATAAAAATCAAGAATTTTATACAAAAATTAAAGGGTTGAAACATAAATATTCTATGTAAATTAGATTAAATACTTAAGTGACTGTGATTGTGGGGATAAAATTAGAAGATTATTGGGAAATAATAGGATTAATATTCTGTAAATTTTGATGTAATAATAATGGGTAGATTATTTTATATAATTTATTCAAGGAAATAAAAGAAAATTGTCATATAAAATCTCCGGACACGGTAAAAATCTAGAAAAATTATATGATAGACCTTATATTTTATAGGTAGAATAAATTTCATGATTTAATTCGCAGGTATGACTGAGTTTTACAATTTAGAATATTCTGTAATTAGAAAATGGGAAGAAATAGCAAGACAGTGAGTTAAATTATGAAAATTCTACATAAATTATGATATTCTGAATGGAACAGTATTATGTGTGAACTTGGGAATTTTTAGAGACATCCAAGTATTTCTGCCGATTATCATGAAATTTGTAAAAATTCTAGCAAATTGCTTATTATGAACTGTTGATCTGAAATTTTATGGAATAAATTAGATTTTTGAATGATTCTACTGCTGAATTTTGATGATTTTAGGAAAACAGTAGCTATTAGTTTAGAATTTTTAATTAAAGTGCTGAAAAGTTTAAAGAAATTTGTTTTATTCTAACAAATAATTATTTTATAGGAATTATTTGACATTTGGTTGGGAATAAGGTGAGTAACTAGCCCTTTTTTAATTTTATAAATTTTGGGGGAAAAACCATACTTTTATTTCTGAAATTGATGCCAAATTTTGATAAGTTACTGTCATTTTGACACAACCATTAATTCGGATGAGAAACCGTCAGATAATATAGGTAGCGCTACTTAGGATTATGTCAATCCTACATCTGCCAAATAAGGGTTAAGATGATATATTATTTGATTCTGTGATTTATAATTGACAATTATAAATCTCTTGGCATATAAGTAGGTTTGGTTGTGAGTTTATTTATGTGGCATCAATTAAATGATATGATGATATTGGAAAAACCTATGTTCTTACCAACTTTATGTTGACTGATTAAGTATGTCTTTTTTAGGTAAACAACATGTTTTATAGTTTCGTGTATACGTTCAGGTCGATGACTGGTTTGGTTACATAGGACAGCTGTGCATTTGGGTGTCTGTTGATCTATCTGACTTCAGCCTATTTGTGGATGTTCACGTCCACCACTAGCTGAAGAAATAATGAACTATGAAGATGTGTGTTTTGTAGTAGAATTATGAATGTATAAGTCTAAATTATTAGACTAAATTTTGTAATGTAAACTTAAAAATATATGATAATGAAATGTTATGTTTAGTATGTTGTGATGTTTATATGTTATGCTATAATCAATGTGTTGTGAGCCGACGAGTTACACCCAAGCATTTCACGCTTCCGTCGGGATGTGACAGGTTGGTATCAGAGCCATTGGTTATAGAGAATTAGGTATTATGAAATGCCTAGACTATAACCATAAGCTCGTATGATAATAATTTTCAGCATGATTAAAAACTTATACACATATATTTTATGTGTTAACAAACCCTGATAAGAAAGAAATAAATAAAAATTATTTATGATTTCATATATATATGTTTAAATTCTAAATTATAATTAGATAAAGGGCAAAATTTGTTTTATTATATATATGAGAACATACATGATATGTGAATTTGAAATATTTGATGAATTTATTTGACTAATTGTTTTGATTAGTAATATTACAATTAAAATTTATAAGAACTTTTGTAGCTATGAGTACCTATAATTCTGATAGCCACTATAGTGAAACTGATCCCTAGGAGTGTTCGGACCATAGCAACCTTAAGGAAACAACACCAGAACCAAGAGCCTCAGAACAACATGGAAATTTCCCAACTCGAAACCAAGACTAACACAAAGCCAAAGTTTTATGTTCGATGTGCACCCGTAACCATCGAAGGTTATACGATCGAGACCCCTAGGAAAAGGGTACGACATGGCGAGAGATTTTTGGCTAAGGAAGTTAAAAACTTAGAAGAACAAAACCCAGAAGCTTTCCTCCTGACATCTGAGATAACACCCGCAGCCCAACCAGATGACTCTAAAACTGAAGAGAAAGAAACCAAAAGACAAAGGTTGGAAGATTGTCAGATAGAAACAACCCAACAAATCTTTAAGAAAGTTAAGAAGATACAACAAGGAATTTGGGCAATTTAAAAAGATGTCAAAGAAATGAAAGCACACAAGAAAAATATCTTCACAAAGATATGGAATTGGGTTGGGGAGATTAGAAATATAGTAAACCTTATGTCTGGTGTGGTGACTTTAAACGTATAAGAATAAGAATGTAATGAAATATTCTCTTTGTTTTGTGACTACTAATTATTATGTTTAGGTAAAACTTATATACGAATATATACTCTTGTCTTCTTAAAAATATTAATACGATTAAAATATAGTGAAACATGCCACCAAAAAGGAACACTCAATCTGTACGAAGAACTGCAAGAGTTGGACGACCAAGAACTAGGCTAGAAGAGGAAGCTCCGCGAGTAAATACCACTGCAAATGAGAATGAAAGGATTTCTCAATTAGTGACTCAACAATTGGAAGCTGCAATACCCGCATTAGTAGCTCAACTACAACAAAACCTTAACTTCAGAGTTGTACCACCTGGAAACAAAGAACCAGGAAATGATAACAGAGAAGACTACCAGGAGGAAGAGATTGTAGATGGAGTTACGAAAGGATGTTCCTATAAGACTTTCATGTCTTGCAGACCCCAAGATTTTAACGAAAAAGGTGGAGCAGTACAAGCCTTACGCTGGTTAGATGAGATGGAATCAGTGTTAGATATTAGTAACTGTGCTGATAACTACAAAACCATGCTTGCTTCGCATTCTCTTAAAAAAGAAGCACAATCTTGGTGGAAAATGGAAGTCTAAACAAAAGGAAGGCATGTTATGAACAGGCTAAGCTGGGAGGAGTTTAGGAACCTAGTAACTGAAAAATATTGCCCTTATAATGAAATAGAGAAAATAGAAGCGGAATTTTTGGCATTAGAAATGAAAGATGCAGCACACCAGGAGTATACTGATAGGTACAATGAACTTTCTAGGTTAGTGCCACATCTAGTGACACCAGAAACTAAAAGGGTAGGAAGATATATCTAGGGTTTAGTACCACAGATAAGAGGGATGGTCAAATCTGCCATGCCAAAGACCTTTCAAGATGCAGTAACCTTATCAGGAAGTCTAACTGATGAAATGACAAGGAATGGATCTCTAACTGATCCAAAGGTAGGAGAGAAAAGAAAATGGAACAACAGTAACACGGGAAGGAAGTTTGGAGGAAAAAAGAATAAGAAGGTAGCCAGAAACCCAGCAAGAAACTTCCTGGGAGTTGTTCAAGACAAGAGACCATAGACAGAAGGACAACCATGGTGCAATGCTTGCCAGAGGTACCATCATGGTAAATGCATGATTGTGATTTGTTACAACTACAAAAAGAAGGGACACATATCCCGAGACTGTAAGGGACCTGCAAACCCTAAACCAGTTCGTTATCAATGTGGAAATGAGAATCATTTTCGCAACAAGTGTCCACAACTAAAAGGCAAAACCCCAATCAACCCAAACAACCCCCGTGGAAGAGTATTTGTGTTGCAAGCTGAAGAAGCCCGACATGAACCAGAAGTAGTGACGGGTACGTTTCTCATTAACAATCAATACGCAACAGTATTATTCAATACAGGAGCAACTCGTAGTTTTGTTTCGAATATATTTAAACCTTTACTTAATCTAACCTCAGAGAAACTGAAAAGTAAATATATGATAGAATTAGCTGATGGAAAGATAATTGAAGCTTGTGAAATTATTCCTAACTATACCTTAAATTTGGATGATCATTTTTTTAATATAGATTTGATTCCTATAGAATTAGGAGGTTTTGATATTGTTGTAGGAATGGATTGGTTAAGTGAGAATTAGGTTGAAATTATATGTGGTAAGAGAATGATAAAAATTCCTTTGACTAAGAAAAATAAAACTCTCTGTTTATATGGTGAGAAACCTAGAGGTGCTATGAAGATAGTCTCATGTAAGAAAGCTTAGAGATGTTTAAGAAAGAAATGCTTAGCTTTTCTAGCCCATGTAGTTGATACAAAACTAGATAAGATGAATTTAGAAAATGTTCCTATCATTAGTAAATATCCAGAGGTATTTCCCGATGAATTACCAGGTTTGCCACCCCCTCGTCAAGTAGAATTCAAGATTGAATTAGTACGTGGGACTGACCCTATTGCCAAGGTACCATATCATTTAGCACCAATAGAAATAAAAGAATTAATGAATCAACTTCAAGAATTATTGGACAAAGGATTTATATGTCCTAGTGTATCACCTTGGGGAGCACCAGTTCTATTGTAAAGAAGAAAGATGGAACTTTTAGAATGTGCATCGACTATAGAGAACTTAATAAAGTAACCACAAAGAATAAATATCCCCTTCTTAGGATAGATGACCTATTCGATCAGTTACAAGGATCTAGTTACTTTTCCAAAATTGACTTAAGGTCAGGATATCACCAGCTAAGAGTTTAAGATGAAGATATACCAAAGACTGCATTTAGAACTCGATATGGTCATTATGAGTTTCTTGTAATGCCATTTGGGTTAACTAATGCTCGAGCAGTGTTTATGGATTTAATGAATAGAGTATGCAAACCTTATTTAGATAAATTTGTCATAGTCTTTATAGATGACATCTTAATCTATTCTAAGAGTAAGGAAGAGCATGAGAAGCACCTAAGGTTAACTTTGGAATTACTTCGGAAAGAAAAATTGTACGCAAAATTCTTAAAGTGTGAATTTTGGAAAAGAGAAGTACAATTCTTAGGACATGTGGTTAATCAAGAAGGAATTCAAGTTGATCCGGCAAAGATTAAAGCTATTAAGAAATGGGAAAATCCAAGAACACCAACTGAGGTACGTTAATTCTTAGGTTTGGCAGGTTATTACAGAAGGTTTATAGAAAATTTCTCAAGAATAGCCTAACCCTTAACAAAAATTAACTCAGAAAGATAAGCCCTGTGTTTGGGGAGAAAGACAAAATGTTGCATTTGAACTCTTAAAGAATAAATTATGTAGCGCTCCTATCTTAGCCCTTCCAGAGGGAACAGACGATTTTGTCGTATACTATGATGCATCACATCAAGGATTCAGATGTGTTTTAATGCAACGAGATAAAGTAATTGCATATGCATCTAGGCAACTCAGAGGAAGCGAAAAGAATTATACTACTCACGATTTAGAATTAGGAGCAGTAGTATTTGCACTTAAGATTTGGAGACATTATCTATATGAAACTAAGTGCATAGTCTATACAGACCATAAGAGTTTACAACACATATTTGATCAAAAGATATTAAATATGAGGCAGAGAAGATGGGCAGAATTACTAAGTGATTATGATTGTGAAATTAAATATCACCCGGGAAAGGCAAACGTAGTAGCTGATGTTTTAAGTAGGAAAAAAAGGACTAAGCCATTGCGAGTCCGTGCTATGAGAATGGAATTACACTCAGATTTAATGAGTCAAATCCGAGAAGCCCAGCAAAAAGATGAATCAACAGATGTGATGAGGAGGAACAGACAATTGGAAGCTGTGTCAGACGGAATCTTGAGATTTAAAGGAAGAATTTGGATTCCTAACAATTCCAAGCTTAGGGAAACTATCCTACGGGAAGCACATAAGTCAAGGTATTCAGTACATCCGGGAAATAATAAGATGTACAAAGATTTGAGAAACCAGTATTGGTGGCCAGGCATGAAGAAATCAGTCGGGGAATTTGTAGAAAAATGTGATATCTGCTCAAGAGTAAAAGCTGAATACCAGAAACCCTCAGGATATTTACAACCAGAAATTCTAGAATGGAAATGAGACTAGATTACCATGGATTTTGTAACCAAATTACCAAGAACCTCAAGTGGGTATGACACAATATGGGTTATAGTCGATAGACCGACTAAATCAGCTCATTTCTTGCCAATTAGGGAAGATTATAAGATAGAAAAATTAGCAAGAATTTATATGAAGGAAATTGTGTCTAGACATGGAATAATAATTTCAATTATATCAGACAGAGACAGCCGATTTACTTCAAGGTTTTGGCAAACTTTACACAAAGCATTAGGAACTCAAATAAACATGAATACAGCATATCACCCACAAACAGATGGACAGAGTGAGAAGACAATCCAAACATTGGAAGATATGTTGCGGGCTTATGCATTAGACTTCGGTGGTAGTTGGGATATACACTTCCCCTTGATAGAATTTTCGTATAACAATAGTTACCATGCTAGTATTGGGATAGCTCCATTTGAAGCTTTATACGGAAGAAAGTGTAGGTCACCCTTGTGATGGAATGAAGTGGGAGATAACAACTTACAGCCCAGAACTCATACAGGAGATGACTGATAAGATTTTCGAAATTAAAATCAGATTGAAGGTAGCCCGTGATAGACAGAAAAGCTATGCTGATGGAAGGAGAAAGCCATTAGAATTTCAAATCGGGGATAGAGTGTACTTGAAAGTATCACCCTCAAAGGGAATTATCTGATTTGGGAAAAGAAATAAGTTAAACCCTAGGTATGTTGGCCCTTTTGAAGTAACTGATAGGATTGGTCCTATAGCATATAAGTTAGACTTACCTCAGGAATTAAGTGGAGTACATAACACTTTCCATGTATACAACTTGAAGAAATGTCTGATAGATGAGACATTAAAGGTACCAATCCAAGAAATCAAAATAAATAAGAGACTTCATTTCATGGAGGAACTAATAGCCATTATGAACAGATAGGTAAAAAGTTTGAGAAGAAGTAGAATTCCGTCACGTGGGATTCAAAAAGAGGACCCGAATTTACATGGGAAAGAGAAGATGAAATTAAAAGAAAAAACCCTCATCTATTTGAGGTTAAACTAAATGAAAAGGAGCAATTACAAAGATAAAGTTCTCAACCTTTGAAAATACCTACCGATGAATTTCGGGACGAAATTCTTTTTAATTACGGGGGGAGAATGTGACAACCCTAAAACCAAGGTTAGGTAGTTTAATATTTCCTATGAATTGATAGTAAATGTTTATTTCTTATAGAAAATGATTAAGGTAATTTTCTTTGATTATATGAATCATTAATATGAAATTGTGCATGCATGCATGCATGCATGAATGTCTACGTATGTATGTATATGAATTGTATGACTATCATCTTAGAGAAATATGATTAGTTAGCTTTATATTAAATGCCTTAACTATATGTAATGTATTAAAAACTTAAACTTAATCAAAACATATTACATCAAGTTAACATTATGTCAAAAACAAACTAATCTTAAACATTTAAACACCAACTAAAACTCAACTTATTACCCACATCGGTTCATTAGAACATTATTCTATCTGATTAAACCACTAAACTACCAACTAACCTAGGTAACTAACTAGCTAAATAAGTCATTAACCCCTTAATCCTACCCTTAGCCGGCCCACACACTAAGCAATCCTTTGAAACCACCATCTAGCACCTCCCTAACACTAATCACCTTCAAACCTTGCCACCTATCTCCTAAAACAACAACTATGCATAGCTATGATCTACACCTCATCACCCTAAACTCTAGGGCTAATGATGATAAACTCCACCACTTGGGAAGTCTTCGGCCACCACCACAACCATCACCGCCACCTCCCTTTGGCTCTCTCTCTCTCTCGGATTTTTACATCCACAAACACCACCATCATAAACCACCACAACCACAAGCCACCATCACACTCACCCTCAAATTCTCGGTTCTTATCACAACCACCGCCATCCCTTAACCAACATCACCATTTTGCTAATTTATGATCAAGCTTCAAGAACAAAGAGACCAAGATTGAATCATCAAGAAGTCTCTCTCAAGCTTTGGAACCTAGGAAGTTAAAAGTTTTCATCCACCATCTTCTACATCTTTCTTTCATATTCAATCAAGGTTAGACTTCCAAAACATCTAACTAACAAGTTTAAGAAATGAATATGTGTTTCAATAAACACATATAAAACAACTTGTGAAGACTAAATCATCAAGAATATTCACAAGAATTCATGAACATATGATTTTTATCAAAAACCAGTAATAAAAGGATTCAAAAACAGAAACTTGAAGGTTTTATAAAAATCAAGAATTTTATACAAAAATTAAAGGGTTGAAACATAAATATTCTTGCTAAATTAGATTAAATACTTAAATGACTGTGATTGTGGGAATAAAATTAGAAGATTATTGGGAAATAATAGGATTAATATTGTGTAAATTTTGATGTAATAATAATGGGCAGATTATTTTATATAATTTATTCAAGGAAATTAAAGAAAATTGTCATACAAAATCTCTATACACGGTAAAAATCTAGAAAAATTATATGATAGACCTTATATTTTATAGGTAGAATAAATTTCATGATTTAATTCGCAAGTATGACTGAGTTTTACAATTTAGAATATTCTGTAATTAGAAAATGAGAAGAAATAGCAAGACAGTGAGTTAAATTACGAAACTTTTACATAAATTATGATATTCTGAATGAACAGTATGTGTGAATTTGGGAATTTTTAGAGACATCAACGTATTTCTGCCGATTATCATGAAATTTGTAAAAATTCTAGCAAATTGCTTATTATGAACTGTTGATCTGAAATTTTATGAAATAAATTAGATTTTTGAATGATTCTACTGCTGAATTTTGACTATTTTAGGGAAACAGTAGCTATCAGTTTAGAATTTTTAATTAAATTGCTAAAAACTTTAAAGAAATTTGTTTTATTCTAACAAATAATTATTTTATAGGAATTATTTGACATTTGGCTGGTAATAAGGTGAGTAACATAGCCCCTTTTTAATTTTATAAATTTTGGGGGAAAAAGCATACTTTTATTTCTGAAGTTACTGTCATTTTGACATAACCATTAATTCGGATGAGGAACCGTCAGATAATATAGGTACCGCTACTTAGGATTATGTCAATCCTGCATCTTTCAAATAAGGGTTAAGATGATATATTATTTGATTCTGTGATTTATAATTGACAGTTATAAATCTCTTGGCATATAAGTAGGTTTGGTTGTGAGTTTATTTTATATGGCATCAATTAAATGATATGATGATATTGGAAAAACCTATGTTCTCACCAACTTTATTTTGACTGTTTAAGTATGTCTTTTTCAGGTAAACAACATGTTTTATAGTTTCGTGTATACGTTCAATCTAGTCGATGACTGGTTTGGTTACATAGGACAGCTGTGCATTTGGGTGTCTGTTGATCCATCTGACTTCAGCCTATTTGTGGATGTTCACGTCCACCACTAGCTGAAGAAATAATGAACTATGAAGATGTGTGTTTTGTAGCAGAATTATGAATGTATAAGTCTAAATTATTAGACTAAATTTTGTAATGTAAACTTAAAAGTATATGATAATGAAATGTTATGTTTAGTATGTTGTGATGTTTATATGTTATGCTATAATAAATGTGTTGTGAGTCGACGAGTCACACCCAAGCATTTCACGCTTCCGTCGGGATGTGACAAGAATATCTTATGTGAAAACATCAAACTCTATGATTATTGTTAGTTGATAATGATCCATGTGTTATTTGTTAAAATTATTTAAAAATACAAAAAAATTATTAGTTTTACCATTTATAAAACAAAAAGGGAGATTTGGAACATTTCTTACCATATATAAACTAAAAATTAAAACCCTAGCCCCCTCCCACACCCCATTCGGTCGAACACCTTCCCCATCCCTTATTCCTTTGATTTTGATCAGGAACACACAATTTCAATTAAAAATCAATGTGTTGTTCATACATTACTATAAGTAGAAACTTTTCTTCATGTGAATTGGGAATTTGATGAGTTGCTGATATTTATTATGCTTAAATGATTTCTATGAACTAGATTAGGTATAAAATTGATGAATTCATGATTACATTGGATGATAGATTGGTTTTTGGGTATTACTTTCCCGAAAAGGAAACTTTATTGATATGAATCATTTGATCTTGTGAACTAGGCATGTATATGATGTTAAGATAATGCTAGAATGCTTGTTGATAATGTCAAATGGGTTAGAATGTGTTAATTGGGTCATTTGGATGCTTTATGGATTATTTGGGAAATCTAGGTTTTATGAGATATTATGCAAGTGATGAGTTTATATTATAAAGTTATGGAATCATGTTTGGGGATTAAAGTAGGTCATTGCGATGTATGTTAATTGGTGTAAATCATGTTGAGAATTCTGATAATGAACATCATACACACGTGCGAATCTAAGGCCCCTAGTTAGTAGGATTGGCAGGGTTTAGGGTGTGAAGTCGTGAGTGGCTTCACATGGCATGTTGTGCATGATTAATCTCAATGTGTGATTTCTTAGTGTGATTTAATTATATTTATATTGAGCATGAGGATTGGTTAAGATTCGTATGTGTTGTATGATAACCTATGTTAGCATGATGATATTGATGGAACTTAAGATTCATAATGTGACATACGTGAATTGTTTGTATGATAATCATGAGAAACAATGGGTCAAATGGGTCAACTAGGTCAAATGTGTCATTGTTTCTCCAAAACACTTGGTCAACATGTGGTTTGAGCACTTAGGGTTGTTAAGTTATCATGATTACACGTACTTATGTACTTATGTGTTCTAGGTAACCTTTGACGGGTTGTCTTCTCATCCATTGTTAGCTTCGCTTATTTTGTTTGCTTGCGCATCAGGTGAGTTCAATGCCCCACTTTTATAAACTCTCTTTATGGGGAGAGATAGTGTACTCTTTTACAAACGCATTACTGTTATAAGTTGTGCATAGTGTAACATAGTGCCTTATACCATTGAAAGTCATTACACTTTCGGATCGCTAATAAAGGAAATTAGCAGGAAATCTTGGGTAGTATTACTCTGTCTGACAAGCTCCACCTGTATGACTAATCAAGCGGGTGCAATATTGTCCTAAACGACTAACATTGTCACGACTTGGTATGTCGTAGCTGAAGGCAAACAAACGAACACAATCATCTTCGATCGCGAAACCGTTATGGTTATTACTAATGAAATTCGACTAGCTATCTATTTTAATGCACTTACTTATATTTTGCAACTATTATTGTTTATGTTAAACGCAAACTCTTGAACTCACCAACCGTCGTGTTGACACTTTTAGTATGTTTTTCTCAGGTTGTTATTAGCAGTTGTCTTTAGAAGCACTCACGAGTCGAGCGTGCTTTTGAAACTTTCATCTATATACATTGGGTTTTATTTAGATTTGTTCAAACAATGGTTTGGTCGCATGTTTTTGCGCATTTTACATTCTAGTACTTTGGGTTTGACTTATTTACTAAACGCTTCCTCAATGTTTTAAAGTTTTAATCTCTGGTTTGTTTTAAATATTACATATACAGTCATTTTGAGTAACTAATGACTTGGATCCTGGTTTGTTCACACGCCTTGTGGTAAAACCATGCACGTGGATTTTGAGATGTGACACATCTGGTAGCTCGAATCTGTCGACCACTTCTCCAACTCTTGTAATAATTCAAAACGCTTCTATATACCTTGGGCTCAACTTTTTTCTCTTTTAAAATCTAATTATCCCTTTCCATGGCAACATTTTCAACATCACCCTCTTACCAACCTAAAACTCTATCGTTTTAGGTCTCTTATCATCATAAGAATTTTTCCTATCCTTAGCTGCCTTCATGAAGGTTTCTTTCTTCTATAATTTCTCAATCGTGGCTTTAATCACCTCAATACTCCCCAATTCATTCTATCCAATATCAACCCAAGATACGAGGGTATTACACTTTCTACCATATAGCATTTCATGAGGCATGTTAATGATGGCATGATAACTATTATTATTTGACCACTCTGCTAATGCGAAGTTGTCATCCCAACTTCCATCGAAATCAATTACACAACCGTAAGTATGTCTTCGAAAGTCTGGATCCTTCTTTTAGACAAACCATTTGTCTAAGGATAATGAGTTGTACTAATGTGTAACCTCGTCTCTATTGCATCATAAAACCTTTTCCAAAACTTGGATGTAAACCGAGTGTTTCTAGTGGAAACAATAGACACCCACATGCCATGTCGAGATACAAATTCTTTGATAAACAAGTCTGCTAACCATACTGATGATACATTTTTTGGATTGGCAAAAAATAAGTACTCTTAGTCAGAATATTTACGATCACCCAAATGGTATCTAACCCTTTCGTCATGCGAGGTAACTTCGTAAGAAAATCCATCTTAATGTGCTTCTACTTCTACTCGGGAATATCCAAAAGCTGGATTTTCTTGTATGGCTTCTTGTGTTTTGTTTTCCCTTGTAAGCAAGTCAGACACTTACTTACAAACTCAACAACATCACGCATCATTCCCCACCACCAGCTAACCTCCTTCAGATCATGATACATTTTTGTAGCACTGGGATTAATGGAATATTGAGTCTTATGAGCGTCATCCATAATATTTCCTCTTAGATCCTCATAATGAGGAATCCATATTCATCCTGATCGGGTCGTAACATGTGACACGCGGCGTTTTCAGGTCACTTACTAATCAACACAAACATTTTTTTTTTGATCCTACATTCATGCATTTAATGTTGTTCACTTAAATGAGTCATTTATTACACAAACATTTACGAACCTTTTACGAAATGGTAATTCAAAGAATTGTCGTATCGCACATGCGTCTGTCCCCAAACGCTAGTACTTTGTCAAGATATTTTTCAAACAATCATAATTGGTGTGGAATTATGTGTTATATGATTATGTGACTAAATGTGTAGTTTGGTTCTGAAAATTTGGAATTTTCTTGCACTTACGCGTTTTCGCGCATTTTCTGCTTTTATAGCCTAATGATTATAAAAATGACTTTAAATTAGCAAACTAAATATTATTTTATGTTAATAATGTTTATTTGATATTATGTGAGCATTTGGTGGTTTTGGTGTAGAAAAAATTCAATTGCGTAGCGATAAAACGAATTTATGAAACGACATGTGCCTTTCATGTAAAAAAAAAGGCGCAAAACCCAACCCCGAACCTTAATACCCTCATTCCAGCCGTCTCCTTCCTTTTCCCCTCACCATTTTAGAAAATTCACACACAATAACACACACACGCGTTGTTTTGATTCTTGCGTCTAGAGTTGGAATTCAGACGTTTCTTGCATCAAAACACTTTTAGCACGCGATTTCTTGCATCAACAAGTAACTTTTACGTTTGATTTCATGTTTATTTATTATCACGATAAACATGAACTCTATAAATCCAAAATCGAGTCAAAACTCGAAATTGATTGAAATTGATGATTGATTAAGTGTTAGCTTTCAATATAATGATGTTTGTACGGATTGGTTTTGTGAAATTATGTTGTTTTGATCAAAAACCTAGACATACTTATAAAGGAAACTTTAATTTGGGGCTTTTGTAGAAATTTTATGAATTAGGTGAAATTGGATTGAATGGATGGCTCTGAGATGTTAGTTGATGCTATTGGGTGAAAATTCGTGTTTTAAACTTTTGATTTCGGCTCAGTGTTTGACTACTTTCCATTAAAAAAACTTTTTGGGTAATTTGGTTTATAGATGATGATTTATTCATCTTTGATAAGATGTGATAATTGTTATATGATCTTTAGAACATAAGAGTGGATTTGAAATAATCGAATTGTGAAGAACATTTCGTATGATCATGCTTGCTATTTATGGAAACTTTTCTGATATGCTGTGATACATGTTGTATATGATGTGTGTATGACATGATATCATGATGTGATTGAGGTTTGTTGTGATATGCTTTATAATCTTGAAATGGATTACACATGTGTAACGAGCCATACTTTACAAAAATAGATATCCGTCATGAAACTATATGTGAATCATTATATGAGCTATTTGATCATGACTAAACATACTTTTACTTATTTGAATCACCAACGGGTCATCGGGTATGTCAAGTCAACTTTGGTCAATAAAAGTTAAGGATCAGAGTTGGTCTCTCAACACAAGTTTTGTCTCTCAAACTCACTTGGATAGATGAAGCAGAATCTCTAACTAAGTTGATAATAATATACTAAGTTAATGAACACATAAATAGTTTTCAAGATACTTGTATATATTACTTCTGAACTCAATGTTATAAGACTCTTACAAGCATTCACTCCACTTGGAGAGTTACAATGAGAAATTATATATACTACTATCTATAGCCAGTTATACTTGGAAAAACAGCTAAAAATTACAACTAGACAAATACTACATTGCTAGAATTAAGGTGTCTAAGATAAACTAATATCCTAGATTAGGTAGTCATGACATGTCCATGACTTACCTTTTGTTACTAACCAAAATTGGTAATTATACTAACTAATAAAAGATGACCAGCGGATTAAAGTATGGTCAACTACATAGGCGTGGGAAAGAGCCATGCCGTATATTAGAGTTGGCAATAAGTGTCAATCGGACCATACTTATGTCCACTGGTTCATAGTTGATTCTTCCAAAGCTTAACTTGCTTCGGAAGAATAAATTCTTCCGAAACCATTTTAGACTTCAGAAGAATCAACTTCTTCTAAGACATCTGCATGTCTTCATGACTTCATTTTTCGAAAGACTTTGTCTTTGATTTTCTAAGTGCTTATACTTCAGAAGGAGAACTACTTAGTCTTGGAAGACTGAGTTCTACCTTCAGAAGTTCTTCATACTTGTGCTTCGAAAGATCTTCAACTTGTATTCGAAAGAGCAGCTTTGTCTTCGGAAGACTTCTTCAGCTGTACTTCAAAATCTTCTACGTGTTGTTTTGGTTGCACACGCCTTATATCTTCCACATATGATCCAAAAACTCCCCCTAGGATGATGCTACCAAAACTTCACTTCCTACTGCTTCTCAAAGTCTTCAACACCGGGGAGAGCAGATATTTATCTATTTCCTTGTTCTTCCCTGATGTGGTGGTGAGAAGCTTGTACAAGTCATTCGTAAATAGAAGATCTAGTCTGTTGGTTTGAATGACATGTACCCTCTGCTGTGGCCCTCTAAAGAGAGTTAGTTGATGGGAATTGTAGTCATACTCCCATCTAACTATAGGATCTAAAGCAGGGCCTTCAACCATTTGAAGGAAGGTTCTTCCTTTTGCAGTTGCACCCTCTTCTTCTTCTTCTACTCTCATCTTCAACTCTTCTTCAATATTTGCTTTCTTTATGAGCTCAAGATGAAGGCTGCTTAGATGGTTTCTGATGTGAGCAGCCACTTGAGAGTTGGAGGGGTTGGAGAATGGCTTCTCTGCTAACTTAGCAAGATCGAATCTGCTTGAGTGTAGTAAAAATGATGTGTCAAGCCTGTTGACTTCACCATTCTCCCTTTCCACACCAAAGCTGTGAGAGGGTTCACAAACCTCCACTGGACAATTTGCTTCTGAGGATTAAGGGTTTGTTTGATAGTTTGTCCCCTTTCCTGCACCAGTCTTCTTCTTAACTTTTCTTCTTCTTCCTTGAGAGTGTCAGAGTTGATTGCTAGAAGTTGAAGAGCTTGGTCTAGTGTTCTACCAGGCAGATCAAGAAATTCATCTACTGTGAGGGAACATGAAAAGCCGTCGATGAACTTTAGTGTAATTGACTCTTCCTCATAGGAGATTTCACTCAAGGTAGTGCAGTTGGTGAGCTTTATCTTGATCTCCTTGTATTCCTCTAAGGTTAGAGGCTTGGATGGTTTAGAGGATGGCTTGGGTAATGGTTGTGTTTTCGGTTGTGTTTTGGGTTTCAAGATGGGTAATGGTGGTGGTTGTTGAGAGGCAATGGATGAGGGTGTAGATAAGGCTGATGGAGTGGGTTCTGGGGTGTAAGGTTTAGTAGTAAGCTCATTTTTGATGGGGAAGGGAAAAGGTGTGGATTTAGGTTTTGTTGGTTGTGGTTTGGGTGTTGGTTTTGGTACCATCCTGTGTACTCCTTGAGCTTAAGGTACCTCCTTCCTTCTTCCTAAGCTAATGTCAGCTTTGATTTCACTGACATGTCGCTGTAGGGTCTTTTTAGACATGGGACCTACTTGCTTGCCTGTGAAGCCATGGGCCCTTAGATAAGCTTTCATCCACGCTTTATCTCCCACCTTGGCAGCCGTAAGTTGGGCCTCTTCCTCCTCCTTTTTTTTTCTCCTTCAGCTTTTCCCTAGCAGCCTTCTTCCTCTCCATGTTGATTTGATCTTGTTCTTTGTGAAAAATAAACAAGATCGTGCCATTTTCATAAGGATTCAGCTCCTCCTGAGAATAGCTCCTTGAGCATAGGAGGGCTATCCTCTCCATCCTCTCCTTTTGCTCAACCTCTTCTTTTTTTTTCCTCCTCTCTTCCTCTATGGCCAACCTTGCTGCTTCTTCTTCTTTCTTTTGCAGCAGGGTTGCGTTTTCCAACTGCATAAGCTCATCAAGTGGAAGAAGAAGCATTTCTTCATTAACCACTCCTAAGCTGATGAGCCTGTCTATCACCTCCACTCTTCTTCTATTGTTGATAGACTGTTGAGCTGCCGCTGCTGCATCCAGTCTACCTTTCTTCTTTAGTTTCTCCAACCTTTTCTCCTCAAAAAGCTCTTTAGCAGTCATCTTCCTTTTCCCTTTAGGATCTGAGGAAGATTCAGCCTTTGGGGATTCTGGCTTAGATGATTCAGGTTGGGAAGAGTGGGGTTCATCTTGTGATGCTTGTGGTGTCTGAGAGAGAGGGGTTTTCAGGAAGTCCTCACTGTTTATCTCAGAGGCTAAGTCAAGAATGGCCTCTATGATGAACAGATCATCAGAGAAAGAAGACAGTTCAACTATTCTTTCAGCAGCTTGAATTTCTTCTTCGGAAGAGAATTGAATATCACCACCTGTCCCAACTGAGTCAGTTGCTTGGCCATCAGTCCTTATTTCCCCTTCGAAGTCAATCTCCGGTTCAATAGGGACCTTAGGTTGACCAACTTCCTTTTCAGAGGTAGGTGGTGCGCTCAACCTTTGAGGCTCTTAAGCTCCAAAGTAGGAAATGGCAACGTCTTGGGAGGGTTGTTCAAGGGAGGAGCTTATCAAAAATTTGGTTGAAAATCTGTTGAGGTTAATAAGCATCCTTGGGTCCACTTGAATTGTAATAGGAGGAGGCTGAGGGAAGATATTTTTAGGGTGTTGTTGTGTAGGGTAATATGAAGATAGGGAGGTTGTGATGGCTAAGCTTGGTTCCTCATGTCTTTGTTTCTGTAGATTCTCCCCCTTTTTGGTAGCATCATCTTGAGAAGTAGATGAGCTAGAGGAAGAACTTAAAGAAAACTGAATTGGTACGTGCCTAACAGACTACTTCTCAATCTGTTTCTTAGCTAGTTGAAACTTGAGATTTTCAATCTCAAGTTGCTGAGTGGCAGACCTATTCTCTAAAGTCTTAACCTCTGATTCCAGGTTTGAGACTTTAGATAGTAGGACTCTGATGGTAAGTAGTAAACTTCCCTCATCTTCTTTTGAAGAATCACCGGTAGATAAGATAGCTGATCTAATTGTCGAGACTTGATCAAAAACAAGTTAATTTATCGGTCTTAGCTACCTTTATTGTGAAAGGGTAAAGGTCATCTCCACAGGGAATATGTGGAAAATGTTTAAAGATTAAAACTCAATTTACGTAAAGACAAAAACTTTGAACTAAAGATTAAAACTTTGAATGAATTAATGATCACACATGGATAAAGCAAGAAACTTTAGAATTAATTTACTAAATAATTAAGAGCAAGCACCTCCTAATGGCATTGAGCCAGATATTTGGGTGTCCCTTTTTGGCTGCTCAAGAGACTATTGAGACTCATCCTGAGGGCTTGCAGCTTAGGTTGTGGGCTCATTAGGTTGAGACTGAAGAGGCTCAACACTGATATTGATATCAATGGTGGAGGATGGTTGGACCTCTGGCTGAGTGGGAGCCCTGAGTTCCACTCTAGCCTTTTTGGTTTGAACAGAGGGAACTTGTTCATTCAGAGTAGATTGACAAGGGTTCGTTTGGGGCGTATTGTATAGGTGAATCTGATTGGGTGGAAAGAAATGATTGGCATCGAAGAGGTGGAGGCTTGTGTGGGTTCATCACCTGCTGGGTGTGTAGGGATGTCACCAGGAGCCGTTGGCTCAAGCATACCTGGAAGAAGATTAGTGAACCTTCCAGTGAAGTTGGTGGACACCTTCTTTAGTGTTTTGAAGATGCCAGGCTTCATGTGAGGGACCGGTGAATGTCTTCATATTGCAGTTTGCCTAGGTCCAGCTCACAGTTGATTATGTGTTGAAAGAATCTGCTGATGAGATTTCCTCTTAGATTGTCCAGCACGAATTTTGAGAAGTTGAAGCGTGGGCCCTTTACCAGTCCATGGACTCGGCAGCTCAGATCATAGGGGATTTGATCCCAACCCCCTGACTTGTTGGATAGGCTGTGTAGGACAATGTGCCGCAAGAACTTCCAGTTGTACGAGAAGTTAAACTTGTAGATCGTAGACTTGCTCACATCTCCACCATATCCCATTTGGATATAGGTATCTTCCAAGTCAGACTTAGGGAATTCAATGGGGACTCCTTCATCGTCGAGTTCCAAATGCTCCCTGATGATGGTTTCACTTATGATAATTTCTTGCTCGCAGATGCTTGATTTGATGACCCTTTCTCCATTAAGCATGTCATTTTAACCAGTGGCCTAGAATTTGGCCATGTGGTTAGAGTAGATAGTGGGGTTAACAGTAAGGGTGGTGAAATATGTCGATTGTGTCAGAAATTAGATGATTAAGGCAAAGTTGGCATCCTAAGAAGAATCAAGGATTGAGACCTGATTATGTTGAGTATTCAAGGCAATTGTTTGTGAAGGTACTGAGGTTTGAATGAATTTGAGAGAGTGTGTAGATGAATATAGTAGAAATTTGGGGCTTTTGTGAAGGTAAAGAAATTAAAGAAAGAAAGTTGGAGGTTTCTTAAACAAGGTGTAAAGAGATCATACGGATAAGGTGAAAAGACGGGTTATGTTTGATTTGACTATGGCGGTAAGTTGGATTATTAAAAATATTCCAACAATCATTAGTAAAATCTTACTTTTTACAGAGTGGGGCCCAAAGATTTTCGTTACACAGTAAAGTTTTCTTCCGAGAGTAAAATTGCTTCCGAGAGATAACTGTTAGGTCTCTCAGTATTGTCTTCCGAAGCCACTTTTACTTCCAAAGGCAAATCATGTCACAAGAACAAATTTTCTTCCGAGAGTAAAGTGGTCTTCCGAAAGAAGAAGTTTTATAAGCTTCGGAAGTAAATATGATCTATGATTAAGTTTTCTTTCAAGGCTTAAAACTCTTCGGAAGAGAATACTTATGCAGAGTAATTTTCCTTCGGAAGATGAATAAAGATATCTTCCGAGGTTAAATTTCTCTTTGGAGGAATTTATACTTAGAAATTTGGAGAAAACCTTTTGGAACACGGCTTAGATTGTATCAAGGCAACATAAACAAAACACAAGTTAAAAGGGGTTCAAAAGAGATGAACTAGTCAATGTTTATCATCCCAATAGCTGTGATTAAATACTTAAATATTTGTTTGTCAAAAGCTTTGGTGAACAAGTCAGCATATTGTTCATTTGAATCAACTTTGACTAGTTTGATCAAGTGTTTCTCATAAATATCTCGAATGAAATGGTACCTGATGTCAATGTGCTTTGTCTTGGAGTGCTTGACAGGATTTTCTGTAATAGAAGTTGCACTCTTGTTGTCTATTTGGATAGGAGTCTCCATGAAGTTGAAACCATAGTCTAACATCTTATTTTGAATCCATAGCAACTAAGCACAGCAACTTGCAGCGGCAATGTATTCAGCTTCAGCAGTTGATGTAGAGACACATGATTGCTTCTTGTTGATGTTGCAGCCACCATAATCACTATCAGTGTAGCCATAGAGATTGAAGTCTTTATTCCAAGGATACTAGAGACCCAGCTTGGGAGCTCCTTTGAGGTATGTAAGAATTCTTTTGGCAGCAATTAGGTGAGACACCTTTAGAGAAGCCTGATATCTTGCACAGATACAAGTTGCGAACATGATATTAGGTCTACTTGCTATGAGATACATCAAAGATTCTATATTTGCCCTGTACTAATGCTGATCAGTATCCTCCCCCTCAGAGTCTGGACAAAGATTGTGATTTTTGGGTATAGGTGTCTTGGCTGGCTTACAATCTTTCATCTCAAATCATTCTAAGATGTCCTTGACATACTTAGACTGATTTATGAAGAACCCTTCTTCCATCTGCTACACTTGAATTCCAAGGAAGAAATCCATTTTTCCCATGGAACTCATTTCAAACTTCTTCTTCATAATTCTTTCAAAGTCTTTGCACATTTGGTCATTTGAGGAACCAAATATGATGTCATCAACATAAACTTGAACAAGCAAAATGTCCTTCCCAAACTTCTGAATAAATAATATTTTGTCTATTGTGCCTCTTGTATAGCCATGCTTTAGAAGAAATTGAGACAGTGTCTCATAGCACAGCTTATGTGCCTGGTGCAGCCCATAAAGAGCTTTATCCAATTTCCACACATAGTTAGGGTGATACGGGTCTTCAAATGCTAGTGGCTCACACACATAGACTTCTCTGTTCCTCTCAACATAAGGGGTTATTCTCACAAGGGATATTCTTAGGAGGAAAAAGAAAGAAGAGGCTAAGCAAGGTTGGCAGCAATAGGCTATTATCAGGAGGGCTATTCTTAAGAGGAAAAAGAAAGAAGAGGCTCTGATACCAATTGCAGGATCGGAGTTGGTCTCTCAACACAAGTTTTATCTCTTAAACTCACTTGGATAGATGAAGTAGAATCTCTAACTAAGTTGATAATAACACACTAAGTTAATGACCACAGAAATGGTTTTCAAGATACTTGTATATATTACTTCTCAACTCAATGTTACAAAACTCTTACAAGCATTCACTCCACTTGGAGAGTTATAATGAGAAACTATATATACTACTATCTACAGCCAGTTATACTTGGAAAACCAACTGGAAATTACAACTAGACAAATACTACATTGCTAGAAGTAAAGTGTCTAAGATAAACTAATATCCTAGATTAGGTAGTCATGACATGTCCATGACTAACTTTGTTACTAACCAAAGTTGGTAATTGTACTAACTGAAAAAAGGTGAACAGTGGATTAAAGTATGGTGGACTACATGGGCGTGGGAAAGCACCATGCAGTATATCAGAGTTGGCAGGGAGTGTTAGTCGGACCATACTTATGTCCATTGGTTCATAGTTGATTCTTCCGAAGCTTAACTCGAAGCCATTTTAGACTTTAGAAGAATCAACTTCTTCTGAGACTTTTGCAAGTCCTCATGACTTCATTCTTCGAAAGACTTTATCTTTGATCTTCTAAGTGCTTATACTTCGGAAGGAGAACTAATTAGTCTCGGAAGACTGAGTTTTACCTTCAGAAGCTCTTCATACTTGTGCTTCGGAAGATTTTCAACTTGTCTTCGAAAGAGCAGCTTTGTCTTCGGAAGACTTCTTCAGTTGTACTTCAAAATATTCTAAGTGTTGTTTTGGTTGCACCAGCCTTATATATTCCACATATTATCCAACAAAAAGTCAACTTTGTCAAACTTTTCAAACATTCTCGAACACACTAACAGTTTACATTGTTTGGATACATCTGGGTTCATCTGGACTATTATGTACAAACACTCATGGACCAACGTTTGTTAGGTAACGATTAGCTTTCAACTTATACACTTTAGGTTTTTCCTGCGTATCTAAGGTGAGTCTTCACGGCTCCACTTTTACTTACTTTTTTTGGGGGAGAAGCATACAAACTATTTTTATTTACTTGATTTTAGTATTATTGGTATATCACTTGTTGCTATTGTGCAAACATTATCACCCAAGTCCTTACACACTCGAATAGTTAATAACGAGCTAGCGCGGTAATTTTGAGTAGTACTACTTGGTTTGACAAACCCTACCCATGTTAGTCGCGCTAACTCGACTAGAGTCGAACGGGTGTTTTATTGACCTAGACACTTGCCATTGTTCTATGATATGACATGGCGAAAGGCATAACAACTCACAAATAGTCAGCTTCGATTTGAAATGCGTAACTTGATATATAGGCTAACTAACTATGAGATAACTTTGTTTACTTTTACCTTGCAAACGCTCAAACATATTCACTGATTTATACCTGTGAACTCACCAACCTTGTGTTGACATATTTTAGCATGTCTTCTTTGGTTGTAGGCACGTTTAAGGCTAGGGTTGCACATCTGAGGTTATGAATAATCCTAATCATTTAAAAAAAATTTATTTACATTTACTATTTTTCTTTGCGCGCCTTGTTTTGCGCATTTATTATTCATGATTTTACAAACTTTTACGCTTTCATATTAATTACATTGAAAACTGTGTTTTACTCTGTTTTAAAGTCAAACGCTTATTTTAAAGCGCATATAGTAGCATTTGAAATGAACGTGTATGAGATCCTAGTTTGTCACACGCCTCGTGATGGAACCCCATTGGTGGATTTTGAGGATGTGACACAACACCAAGAATATTTTCTCCCATATTCGAAGTCTGTCCATTCTTTCTTTCAAAATTAATTTTATATTATTTTCGAATTTATTCTGATTCGATCATAACACCATGGGTATTTTCTCATAATATCACGAATCACAATCAAATGAAAAGCCTTCATACGAATTGGTCCAGGTCTTTCCTTACACCTAAAGGCGTCAGCAACCACATTGGCCTTGCCCGGGTGATAATGAATCTCACCGTCGTAATTCTTAATCATTTTAACCAACGTCTTTGTCTCATATTGAGCTTTTGCTGTTCAAAAAAGTTCTTTAAATTCTTATGATCTATGAAGATGATGCACTTGGTTCAATACAAGTAGAGCCACCAAATCTTAAATGAAAAAACCACAACTACCAATTCCAAATCGTGTGTAGGGTAGTTGCCTTCTTGAATTTTCAATTTCTTGGAAGTATAGGCTATGACCTTTTCTCGTTGCATCAGTAAGCAACCCAAACCAGAATGCAAGGCTTCAGAAAAAACCACGAAATTATTTTTTCTTTAGGTAACGTCAAGACAGGAGCTTGACTTAACCTTGTCTTCTACTCTTGAAACGCGCTCTCTTGATCTACACACCATTCAAACTTTCCATATTTTCAAGTCAACTTGGTGAAAAGAGAAGCTAATTTGAAATTTTTTTGAACGAATCTTCTCTAATAACTTGCCAAGACCCAAGAAACTATGGATCTCAAATGGCATCTTTGGGGATTTTCATTTAATTACTACATCAACCTTATTAGGGTACACCATGAGCCCTTTGAGATTTATCGCATGTTTAAAATCCTCATAACAATCAAATCCACAAAATATTACACTTGATACTCAAATTAAGACAGATGTGTGCGTGTGTGATACCAACGAACTTTAAACAAACTCAATTGTATATTATTAAACAAACGATTACAATATCTAAGGAGTTTACTTAAGCTTGATCCTCCCAAAGTAAGTTTTCCTTAGGCGGCCTATCACACAACTCTCTCCTCCTTCAACTTCAGAGCAATTTTACAAATAAAACACACATAATGAAATACAAAGCAAAAGCAACTATTTATACATGATGGTCTTCAAATAAAACTTCCAAATAATTTTGCATTAACTAAAGTTCTTGCATGAACTAAAGTTTTCACATGAAGAAAAAGTTCTCGCTGAACTTATGGTTTTCACATGCTTTTGAAAACTTACATTTTTTTAGATGTTTTTGCTTTCTAGAATTTTGCATTTCACTTTATTTTTAATCCATACAAGCTAGGGACTTACAATTTCACCCTTGGATTATGATATTAACCTATGTTTGACTTCAGTCACACTTTTTTAAGAATTATCTCATTCCCATGTATTTTTCACTTTAGTCTTCTCCCTTAGCTATAACCTCCCCCTAATGGATAACTTCATAAAGGATATCATGTCTGAATTAAGATTAAACCATTCTATCTTGATTACTTAGACTCAAGTTGTATTAGGCATATGCCAAAAGATCCAACTTCTATTTCAGAGGTATTAGGCATATGATATAAGATCCAACTTCCATTTCGAATTCCCGAATAACCCGATTCTTTAATCTGAAGACAAGATTTTATGATGACGAACCAGATCATCATCTGAAGCATTCTTCCCCAATCTAACATAAAATAAGCGCATATTTTCATAATAAAAGTATCAAACAACCTTGATTCTTCCCTTAACTAAACCGTTTGATCATATCCCCATCAATAAGATAAGATAAGCCCACATTGTCAAGTTTCAATTCACAAACGAACTGAATCAAATGTTGTATATATAGAATCTTGAATTTATTCAAACATCACAAAAACCCCTGCTTAAGTACAGAACTTCAAATCATCCAACATCTTCAAGATATAGGCAAAAACACTTGTTCCAAAACTTCCAAATATTAGTAACTTTTCGCATCTTGATCATCTTCTCGTATTTGGTAAAGTTTTTGCAAAAATTGATATAATCAAAAGTTTTTGCATGAAAATTTTCACAAATGATGGTTGTTACTACGAAATTTTTTCATGGAAATATGTTCGTATTACACTGTTACTTTTGCTAAAATTTTGCATGAAAATGTTTTCGCAAAATACGGTTACTTTTGCAACGTATTTTGCAAAGTTTTTGCTTGGAAAAGTTTTCACTAAATACAATTACTTTTGCTAAGTTTTAAAAAAAAATGCAGTTATTCTCGCGAAAACTTCAACCAAATCAACTTTTTTAAGTTTGAATCACTGCTGCGATCTTAAATCTTCATTTTCCATCATCTAAACTCGAAGATATGAGCGTATGATGTAGATCATCGGTATAGTAAGCAACAAAGCTGATTTGATGTGTGTTGACCTTTGGTTTTACCTTCTTTTCCTTCAAAACGAGTTCAAACTTGACCAAAATCTTCATGTCTTCAGTCTCCGGTTGAACTTCTTAAAACGAATGATCGCAGAATAACACCTTTAACTGATACCAAATGTAAAATCTAGTAAGGAGTATAATAGATTGATCTTAATACAAAAAACATAGAATGAATAATGATTGAAATAGTGAATACAATCACACAAGTCAATATTAAATGGACGATCAAAAAGTAAATAAGTTTTCTCTCTAATTGATGATTGCTCAAGCTTTACAAAATATAACAAAATGACAAGTGTTACAATGCAAAACTTTAACACAGCTATATAAGTACTAACTATAAAAGTTTTTGCAAATTTCAAAAGTTTTTGTGAAATTCAAAATCTTCGCTTAACCAATATGCTAACTTGGAGAACATAGCATACAACTTCTCATTTCTAAATATTTTTAGTACTTCTCTAATATGACCGCCATGCTCCTCCTCACTTCTTGAGTAAATTAGGATGTCATCGATAAACACAGATTACTGATATATCCAGCATAGGTCGACATTCATTATTCATTAAGTCCATAAAAGTAGCTGGCGTGTTGGTAAACCAAATGACATCACAAGAAATTCATGTGCCCATAAGCGTATGAAAAGCTGTTTTAAGAATATCCTACTTTTTCACCTTTAGTTGATGGTACCCGGATCAATGATTGAAAAACAACTAGCACCATGAATCCAAATAAACAAATTATCAATCCTTGGTAGCAAGTATCAATTCTTCACTGTCAACTTATTCAGTTCATGATAATTGATACACATTCTCTAGTTTCCATCATTCTTCTTCATGAGCATAACTGGAGCACCCCATAGAGAGATACTTGCTAGATAAAACCCTTATCAAGTAGATCTTGTAGTTGCATCATCAATTCTTTCAACTTTGGAGGGGCTAGTCGTTACTGCACTTTAGCAATAGGTTGTGTTCCCGACAACAAGTCGAATTGAAATTTAATCTCATGATCAGGTAGCACATCCGTCAAATCCTTTGAAAAGACACCAGAGAAGTCACACACGAATGGTACATCAGATAGTTAAGGTTTGGTCGCATCCACGTCTTGAACATATGCTAGGTAAGCACCACATCCAAGCCTTAGACACTTCTCAATTGTAATTATCAAGATCACCTTTGGGACTAAACACATTCTATCCCTTTAGATCATTACAGAACTACCATTAGGTGTGGTTAATCAAATCATTTTCTTGCGACATACGATATTAGCTTTGTAAACTGCCAATCAATCCATCCGTAGGACTACATCAATTCTTTCTAAGGTTATTACAAATAATTTAGATAATAAACCATGGCCTTCCAATTCTATACCACAATCATCTAAAGCCTTAGTTACATTGGTGGATTAGCGATAGTAGTTTCTACACCAAAAGGCATATCAATCTTTTTACTTCTATTAGGCAATTTATTACAAAATATAACTAAAATAAAACTCAAGTTAGCACCAAAATCGAAGAGCACGGATGAACAAACATGATTTATTAACACAACATCGCGATCCACCCTAGCCTCCTCTCTGATCATTGTAAAAGCCCTTGCCTTTGCTTTCTACCCATCCTTTCCTTTCTTTATGATGGTCGGGTGATTTACAAGTGTCAATTTTATTTAATTATACGCTTTTTACATTATATTATGTCCAACTAGTATTTTTTTTAGTTTAAAACTTTTAAGAGATAATGTGCTAAAAATATATAATTTTAAGTAAACTAGAGACTACGAGTGTTTTAAATACTTATTTAAAGAAAAAGTAAATTCAAATTAGAAAACATCATCATGTATAAATCGAGTTAAAATTTAAGATGCCATAAAATGTAATCTACTATTTGATATGATTTGGGGATTTGATTTATATATAAGAAACTAGCCTATAGACCCGTGGTTCACAGGTCGAAACAACAAAATTAAATTAAAATTATTGCATAATAAATTATAAATTATGTGTGTAACTAAATATAATCAATATATATATATATACATTATAAAACAGAAATCAATGAAAATAAAATTTTAATTATCAAATTTATTAGATTAAAAAATATAATAAATAAAATTTATAAATACATGGAGAGATGTTAGGGATCAATATTTAATTTCACAAATTTAGGGATCAATGGTTAGATTAAAATTCAAATTAGTCAAATATCTATTTATGTAATTTTTAGAAAATAAAAAAAACAAAATATGAGCGGGAAAACAAATTATAAGTGCTCTTATGTTTTGTCATGTGGCAATTAAGTGGTCTAATATGATATCATGTGTCAAAAATGTTAGTCTTTTATTATATATATAGATATGCATATATTGTTTTATTATTGGAGCCACATGAATGACAATTGACAAATAAGAGAAAATATTAAGAATAAAGATTGGTTGTTCAAGTAAGTTTACATGAAGACTTGGTCTTATGCCATAAAAATTGATCCATGAAGCCCATCAATAATTAATGTGAAGCACACAAAGGGCATAGGGCCAGTGAGAGAGTGAGAGAGAGGGCAAATCACGTGGAATGCAACGATGATGAAAATTTTAAAGGATGGTGGCCGACTTTAATTGGGATTTTTTTTACAATGGCAACATGTTTCAAAGGCACTTCACCAACTGGAAAACTGCCAAAGTCCCTCATAGAAGCGAAAGTTTCAACCAAAAATGGCTTATCAAACTTAGGAAACTATACCACCAGCTCCATTACCATCAACATATTTAATTCGTCAAAAGGATTTTAACAAGCTTTAGATGGAACCCCGATCCTTCTCATCCGATTTGTGAAAGCCTTCCCTCTTTTCTCTTGCCGAATCATCAGAGACATGAAATCACATTACTATAATGAAAAGGTTGGGTTCTTGAGTGATATGGGAAAATATTTTTTTAAGGCGACAGCCATGACTGCCCTAGGCTGGTTCATACAACAATCGGATGTTAGTTTAAAAAGGAGTACGAGTATGATTTTCAAGCAACTACATAATAGTTGATAGAGGCAATCAGGGATGCTTTTCTAGTTATTTTTAATAAAAATTTTTATAGTAACAGAAAATGAACTCCTTATTATGATTCGCTAATCTCCGTCATGATCATCTCTGGGTGATGGGTTCTTCTAAGAGTCAAATTTATTATGCTTAACCTAGGTTTCTTGGATTGTTTTTGTAATGATCTAATGGTATTCAATTGTGGTTTCCTTAATTTGAACGGATTGTTTACCTTCCAAATATTTGTTTATTATCATTCAATTTTGGCTTTGTTGCATAGTGAGTAGGTTAACGAGTTTGTATGAATCTTAATTATCACTTTATCTAAACTGTTACAAGCTTATGTCTTTTCAAGCTAGGTTAACGAGTTTGCATGAATCTTTAAAATATATATCTTAAACACCATTTTTCCTTGCTTTCTCTCGCTAGTTCTTACCTCTTTTTCTAAAATGCTCCGGATACTATTTTCGCGTGAAAGGTTGGGGCAAGAGGCACCCTTTCAAGAACCTCCATGTGTGAGAACTTCCTTATGCAAAAACTTTCATGCATAACTTAAAGTCCTATGTTTGACTCTTTGCGAATTTTGAGAGTTACAAAAGATGAGTACAATAATGAAGCCAAAGCCCTAATCACTTACAAGCGAGCCCTAAAACAAGGGTTCATGTACATCAAGTGCATGAACATGTTGAGATCTGAGTGTTTCGGCCTAAAACCGCTTTATTATATGAGTATTTTCACTCTTTTAATTATTTTTACTTTTTGTTGGGTTTTGTTTATATCCTAGTTCTCTGCCGGTTTATGTTAAAAGAGCCATTTGAATTTTATCTTGCATTTTATATTCCTGTAAACTTTGAGAGATAATTAGTTTTGAAGTTTATGAAAAATAATTTTTCTCTCTATCACTAGTGTATTAGTGTGTAAAAATTCCAGATTATCGGTATTTTTTATGAATCAACGATAGCTAAAAGAATTCTTTCAGGTATTCGTTATGAATCAACAAGTTCAATTGTTATCTTGCTTTTGGGTCTACATCACTTTCTGAATAAACAAGTTTATTTTCAAAAAATTTTATCTTGCGTGTTGTTTTAACAGGTTCGTGTAAGATTTTACGAGCCTTGGCTTTTCAAACCACTTATACGTTGAAAAGATTTAGTGACTAAACCGTCCGAAGAAATAACAAAAACCGTTTTTGCAAACAGCTGACTAATGACGATCCACTAGTATTTACAAGTTAAACATTTGCAAATTATATATATTTTTTCTTGTACTGTTGACGAACTTTCTCATTTGAAGATAAATACATCCTACGTATTCATGCATTATGTGAATACCCATTCTAATTAAAAATGATCATTTTTAAGTAAAATAACTATTCTTTATACATAACGTAAACAGATATAACACATCATCCGACCAAAACAATGAAAATTTTATTAAATAAAATGTTTAGTTACTCGTGAAATTTAAGTTGTTAAGAACAACTAAAGAAGTTAGTAACAAATTAAAGATCAAAGACTTGAATGAAATGGAGATAAATTAATTTTAGAACGCAAAATTAAGATAATATATGCATAATGTTTTTCATGTATATTCCTAGTAATATTTATTATAATTTCGTGGATATCATCACTGAATTTCATTGACGTTGTAATTGAATATCGTTGAAATTTGTAAGAAATAGCACAAACGATGCCACAAACCGTGTGTGGTATTGGTTTTTTTCTTTCTTTTTCACTGTATATATACGCACTTGAGAAGGCATTCACACATCAAGAAATCAAAGCACATCTCTATTTCTCTCATGTATTTGTCTTGTAACTTGATCATTCATCTTTTCTGACGGTTTTCGAGGGACCAACATCGATAAACAGAAGCGTCCGAACAAAGCATATCGAAGCTGTGAAGGTACATGGTCCATCTACCATGTCTTCTGTTAAAAAAGTTTTAGTTATGGTGTATCATAATATTAATCTGTATAATATTATTATTTGTAGCTAGATTTGTGGTATACGGTAAGGGATGGACAAGGTTCATGATGGTATGGACCTTGAAATGCAGCGGCGGTCATCACCAATCGCGGTTAACCATGGTGGTGGTTCGGCTGCAACACAAATAATGCAGAGGGCCATTCTGTTTATCCATTTTGTACATATGTTTCTTGCAGGAACTAATCGCGGATCTCCGCTTTTTCCCGTGGTTTCTTCGTCCAAAAGCACTGATAGCAGTCCTGAGCAAGAGGTAAATGTTTATATCATCACTCCTACATTCCGTATATATAATATATCTGATATGTACACACACATATACATATATACATCTTATTAAGTATCTGTTAACATTAATTTCTTTATGTGTGTGCAGGATGGATATGGAGACACTGTTGAGGTTGCTGTTGAATGCATCAGTTCAGATCAAACGGCGCCATTGCTTCAGACGGTAGATAACACTAATTTACACTCAAGGAAGCCAATTAGAAGACTTATGCATGTCCTCTATTCAATCGGAGCCTTTAAAGCGCATGAAGCATCAGTAGCTAGTGGTTATGGTCATCGTGATGCAGCCGAACAAGTAAGATGATGTTTCCCACTACAACTAAGAAGTTCACTTGTTATTGAAGATTGCAAAAGATTGATATATGCATATTTTTTTTTGTTGGGTTAATATTGATCAGGTCAAGTCAGGCATAAGTCTAATGTTTGAGTCATGTGTTTTCTTTAATTTATGCAGCAAGTTTTAATTTTGAAAGAGTCTTAGTAGTTGAGTAGTGGGTGTTAGTGGGTCTATTTTATTGAAGCACTAAGTCACTAACCTATGTTTACATGTTTTCGTATAGTCTATATATATGTATGTATTGCAAGTAATGTAAGTACGAGAATTTGTGATTGTGCATCAATGATGTTTGTAGGGAGAATAGGATCGATAATCTTGAGAGGGTATTGTAAGAATTCAAATATGTATTAACTTACAAATGAAAGGTTTACATGGGTATCTATACCCTTATATTATTTGGTGGTTAAGGAACCATAACTACCCCTTTACTAACTAAACTTATGTTATAGCAATAATAATACACATAATAATGAACTTATGTTAACAAGAATTACGGTCTAACATATAATCTTGGGATTGAACCAACATTCGTCACATGTAACAGATACCAGAAGTTGATGAAACAAGTGATGGTTTAACAACTTCATCTGAGCACCAAATACCCGCCAATCAACCGCAGAGTAGCCAAAGGGAAACCATCAAAAACATCTCCTCGATTGTACGCGAGAAGAACTTGCTGGCCCTGCAAGAATTTGGAGGCTTACATGGAGTTAAAGATGCACTGCTTACGGATTTTGAAAATGGAATCTCTGAAAATGAGGCTTTAAACCGTCATCGACAACATGAGTTCTCTTCAAGTTTGACTCTTACAAACACATTCTTTCATTTCTTGTGGGAAGAAGTGAAGAAGATAACCATTATTTTCCTTTTAGTGGGTGTAGTCCTATCAACTGTATTGGATATCAACGAAGAAGGTATAAAGTATGGTTGTTACGATGGGGTAGTTGTGCTCATCGTGATCGTTCTTCTCGTATTCTTGTCTTCTATCCGCAAGTACTGGCAAGAACAAAGGGCACAAAAGAAGTCACAAAATTACCGATCTGAAGAGAGGGAAGACGGAAAAGTGTGTGTGATAAGGGGAGGTGGAATTAAAGTTATTTGTGAATCAGAGCTAGTATGGGGTGATCTTTTGTATTTGAAGAAGGGTGATGAAGTCCCATGTGATGGTTTGTTTGTAGGTGGTGAACAACTTGAACTTGACTATGGGAGTGAATCTTGTATAATTAATCAGCAGAATCCATTTTTGTCATATGGTGAGAGAGTGGTTAAAGGAGAAGCTAGAATGGTAGCTACATCGACGAATATGGAAACAGAATGGAGTGAGATGATGAGCAAAGGCAATGGTGATCAAAACATGAGGTTCAAATTAGAAGTTCAACTCGATAAGTTGAACACTCATATGCACATTATGCAGATAGTTATCAGCATTCTAATCGTGATTGTGTTATCTTTCCGCTATATGGCTGGAAAAACAGATGACAAGAATGCTTATACACCAGGATCAATTGCAGAACCAACTGCAATGAGAACTTTTGCAGATACCTTTAGAAAGATCATTAGAGAACATACGTACACAACAAAAGTTCTAACAAAATTACTAAGTGTATCATTGGTTGGTTTAACTGAGGGGGTGCCTTTTGCTGTTTCACTCGCAAATGTTTACTGGAATGACAAGACGTTATGTGGGAAAGCCGCCGAAAAAGACCCACATGGTGTTTCAAAGATGGCGCATGTTACACGGATTTGTATGGATACTTTTATCACTAAAGATATGGTGGAAGTTGAAAAACTTATTATTGGTGGAGAATATATAAGCGGGTTGACTACACCATCCCCTATTGTTATTGAAGCGTTGTGTGATGGGATTGGCACATTGAAGCTGAAACCATTTCGTCGAGTGAAAGATAAGTTTGGATTTAATAGCGAAAAGAGATGGAAAGTGATAGAGGAGAAGGGTGGAAAGTTGTTTGAAGAACCTTGTGGTGTTTTGATGAAAGAATTTGAAGAAAGTGAAGAGATGGTGTGGCATTTTAATGGACCAGTGAATGATATCTTGAATATGTGCAAACACTACTATGATATTGAAGGGCACAAAGCACTGTTGGATGATGAAATGAAACAAAAATTTCTGCAAGCTTATCAGGACATAGAACATAAACATGAACCGACGACAATTGCATTTGCATGCAAGCCTACATGTGTGCGAACACAAGATGTGGACGACTTGATCCTAATAGCTTTACTAGGTGTGACAAACAAAAACAAAGAAGATACAAATGCACAAGTCATGGCGTTAAGAAATCATGGTATCGAAACTGTGATCGCCTCAAGCAAAAAGATATCAGTTCTACAAGACATTGCTCACAAATGTGGAGTTGTCACCAATGGTGGTTCGGAACCTTTGGTGATTAAAGGTGAAGTTTTCAGGAATTGCACAGATAAGGAAAGACTTGAAAATGTAGAGAACATTCGCGTTCTCGCTGAGGCGCTCCCATCTGATAAGTTACTCCTTGTAGAGACTATGAAGAAAACAGGAAAAGTGGTGGTGTTTCTTGGGGAAAGAACAGATGAAGCCCCTGCATTAAAGAGAGCTAACATAGGAATAGTTATGGGAACATGGAGCTCCAAAAAGGCAATAGAAAATTGTGACATCATGATCACATCAGATGAGAGTTTTGCTGATTTAATTATCAGCATGCATGATGCTGGAAGGTGCATCCACCACAACATCCAAAGCTTTCTGCAGCTTGTTCTAAGCGCCACCATTAGCAGCACTTTGATAAGCATCATCGAGACAGCAGCTTTTGGTGATGCTTCTTTAACCATATATCAGTTGGCATTGGTGAATTTTGCAGTAGCTTTTCTTGGTGGTTTAGCATTGCTAACAAAGGCATCAACAGATAAACCAGCGCACTCCGTTCCATTAAGATGTGAACAGTCAATTATAACTGCAGAAATGACGAGAAACATATTATTGCAGGTTTCGTATCAGGCGATCTGTTCGGTTATTGTTCAACTTAAGGGTTCTGCAATACTGAGTCCATGTCAAGACATTAAAATCATGGTGTCTAATATCTTCATTTTCTGTCAGTTCTTTAATCTATTCATTGCCAGAGAGTTCCAAAAGAAGAACTTTTTTAGAGGTATTCATCGGCATAAAGAGTTTTTGGTAGCTGCAGCTATGTTTATAGTTTTGCATGCTGCTTTTCTCATGGTTGAAGAAATCCTTGGTGACGGGACAGGATTGAAATGGAACGTATGGGCTGCTTGTGTTTTACTTGGCGCGGCATCGTGGCCTGTTGATTGGCTTGGAAAATTCATCTGTTCGTTCGTCAAGATATTTGTCAATAAAATACGTTCGACATGATGTTAGTATCTCTTCCTATTACTACTCGTATTATTTCTTTATTCTTTTGTGTTAATTCTATTAACTTATATATGCAAACCATACTTTTGTTATAAAGATGTAATTGAATTTGTTGTTTTTGCAGGACAAGCTCTTGGATTTAAAGATTGATGCAAAAGTAAAAAGGGTTCCGAACCTAATCAGTGCAGTGTGTAATTCTTCTTTCTATCTAAAAGTGAAGTGTCGACTGTCAAAAGAATTTTCGTATGTGATTGAGTTCTTGCGTGTAACGTTTTTGTATTTCTGTATTAATTTGTGTAGAGTGATTCGAGGTATGTGTTTGTACTCTCTATTTACCGTTTTATATTGGTTTTGAGGTACAATTTTCCTTGTTTCAAGTTATATAAATAACCGATTTTGTAGATATAGTCTTAAGTCTCAATTTTGTTACCTGTGTATATTTCTTTTTCTGGTGTTGTTGTCTTAACCCATTTTCAACTGAATTCAAATAATATATTTGTTTGGTTCTCGACTACTACATCCGCCACATTAACTCGTATTCTTGTTTTAGATTCGGTCTATTATATCTTGAGATGAAAAGAATCACACTTACACATTTATCCAAGAGGAGGTTAATATGATCCTATTGTTGCTTGTGTCCCAATCAACTGATTATAATCCTAAAACCAACTCGACACACTCGAGTACAATCTCTAGATCTAGACTTGATCTTCGTAGGTAATTGACTCTAGACCATCTATCACATAACTAGAAGTCAAGGTATATATTCTAACCTAAGTAATGTTTTTAGTCACTAGTTTGACTTGTCAATGGATTCGATGACATGTTATTAGTATATCAGTAATTTGAAAATTATGAACCTATATTATGGTTAAGTTTATTCATAAATTATTTAACAGCCATGTAATTTTCAGAGAGTCAAATTACCAAACAATTAACAATTGTTCCATAACATTTATCCTCCTCATTGTGTTCTCAAGAACTAGGTACGGAAAAGGTGTATGCCTTGATCATCGTTCGAGTGTCACTAAACCTGATCCCCTAGCCATTCATTGTTTCTTTGTTAGTTAATCTCGAACCTAGAAAGGGTATAGGTGATGTAGTCCTCTTCACCAATACTTTACGAGTTCTATATGTCACTTTATGTGAGTCATGTCCCTATTTTTGTAAGTCTTTCATTTTATTTTCAAACTGATATCTAGATCTTGATCCTATCATAACTTATTCTCATACTGTTCTTATATCTTTCAGTTTATCTGCCCATGAGGTCTCTAACATCATAGATCATGTTTCCTATATATGACGTTTAAACTATTTTTTGTATATGCTTGAAGATCGACTTAAGGACAAGACAATAGGAATGCCTAATTCGTAATTAGACCATGACCAAATATACTTTCAATTTCACTTTTATGGACGAGACTTGCACACACTTGCTAAATACTACCCTACTATACCATTTTCAAATACTACCTCTAATAAATTATTTGAAGATATTACCCCTAATACACCAAATTTATACGCTTATGGCCTACTGTGTATCATATCCTGATATACCTATTACATAATTCCATCAGAAACTTGGGCTTATTAGGGTAGATAGTTTATGCGTCATAGATAGGCTTTTCTTGGGTTTCTTCACTATGTGTTCCCCTCAATTATGATCCATTCAATTAATTCCAATTCTCTTTGTGCTTCTTAATATATGGCCAGTTGGCCACGCCCTATAGAGTATATTATGAAATTTTGTATGCTAATTTTTTCGGAATTTTCATGTGCCTTCTTATTAGGGTGTAAACGAGTCAAGTCAACTCATAAGCTAATCGAGATTGCCTTTTTAAAAACTCGATTCGAGTCAAGTTTAAACGGGTTTGAGCTAATATGACTCGTTTAATGAATGTGCTCGAGCCGGAGCTTCACGTATCAAGCTCGATCCTATTTGCGAGGATAAACTAATCATTTATTTGTATAATATTTCTAAAGTTTATTGCATATATTTTTATATGAATAATTATTATTATATATAAGATTTTTATAAAACTAATTAAACAATATATATCATATCATATATTAAAATGTTTAATTTTAAATATATATTATAACTAATAAAATACAAAAATAAATAACAACCAAGTCGAGCCATAGTCAAGTCCAAGCTTTGAAAAATTTCTCACAAGCCAATCTCAAGTTTTCTAAAGCTATAAATAAGTTGAGTTCGCGCTCGAGTTCTCTTAAGTCAAAAAAAAGGCGAGCGAACTAGACTCGGCTCACTTACACCACTACTTCCTTTCTCCTCCTAAATTTTGTCCAAAGAAGTTTACACCTCTACTACCTACTCCTTGATTGTCTAAAGAATCAACAAATCAATATCTTTATTCGGGATACACAATAAGAACCCACTCTATAACCTAACCAAACTTGTATCCTATGTAGTCATTAGTAAAGTTTAACATATTTATTCACAAGTGAATGGTGTGGTTTTAAGTTGAACAAACACCCCAATATAGCCAAAGAGGAATAATTATAAACACAAGCTCATCATAAAAACAAATGTTGCATAAATGATATTCTAGTATAGCTTAGTAATTATAAATAAATAGCAGCTTAAAATTAATACAAAAAACATTCAAGAAAAAAGAGAATGTAGAAGCGCGTACCTCATTGAAAAGATGCAAATCTTGATTATGAGAAGCTTATAAAGTCTCAAAACTTAGAAGGATGATATGAAGCTTGCTTATATATATCTATGAGATGAGATGAAGTTACAAAGCCTTAATTTGTGATGTCAAACACACATCAATGTCTTTGTGGCGTGCCGTGTGATGCAATATCGACAAGTTGACCGGGTCAATCATGCAATTTTCTCACCAAATTGAATGGTTCAAATAAGGAATATCAACTCTTACAACTATTTCTACGTATGGGACAACTTAAACAGCACATAATTGGATTTGGGGTACCTATCATATGACCACAATAATTCAAGTATGGTGGCTTATGGTCAACACATTTACTTTTTAATATTTTAGCTTGCAAGTTGCAAAACATGATACACGCCGACTGCAAAAAGATAGAACTATTCAAACAAACATAGCTGGTGTCGAGGATTTAGGGGCCCGGTGCGCGTTAGAAAAACGGGTTCAAACGAAAAAAGGAATTCTTTTTCCACTTTTTATATGGGTTTTAAATTATCTGTGTGTGATTGGCTAATTAAATAAGTTAAATGGTTTAATACAAATTATATTTGGGTAAAATTGGTTAATTTAAAATTAATGTGTAATGACTAATTCAAAGTGTATAATGAATATACTATATAGATGACTTGTTTCAAAATATACATAAATATATGATATATAAATTTTTTTTGTTTGAAACTTTTGGGCCCCTCAAGTGATTGGGTCCTGGGTGATCACCCCTCTTGTTCCGGCCCCGCAAATAAACAAATCAATGAGATTGCTATACAATGTCCAATTTCAACCCCCAATAGTAAAGTAGCTATGAAATTTCTTTTTTAACCATTTGTTCTTCATTCTTTAATTCTCTTTTATATATATTTTTACACGTAAAATACATGTTTTTTATTCTATTCTTAAAATACTTGCATATTCATTCTACATGATTTAAACACATAATATTTGATTCGAGAGTACATCACTTTATCACCAGAATGTCTTCTTAAAAACCCGTTTACATTATAATCCTTTTTCTCACAATCAACCAAGAAAATGTTGTAAATCATCGACCAAAAGAACTACGTAAATCTAAAGTGGTACATGAAACGAAAGTATCAATATAATTTAGGGCGAAATAATATTGAGTTACAAAACCAGCACATCAAGCTTTAACCAATGCATCAATCTTCCTTTCATACAAACAAGTAGCTAGCTGGAATAATATTTATAGTCAAACTAGAAGCAAAACAAGCATACCCTATTGTTAAAAACATACCATTGGTTAACAGTAGTGAGCATGGAGATCTAAATCACGTGTTTTCGGTTCCTGTTCTCTTTAGCCCTTACTGTCTTCTAGGATTTATCATGTAATCCTTAGAAACCTTTGAACTTAAGTTTAAAATTGTTTCGATAGAAAAGTTTTTTCTTTTAATATAAGTTTAAAATTGTTTAACCTAACTTTAGAAACCTTTAAACTTAAGTTGACAAGACAATTGGACTTCAGAAGACCTCTAAAGGTTATCATCAACTTAACTTGTAGGTTTAAAATAAAAGTTATTAATTAGAGTAAACTGTCATTTTATTTCTTGTGGTTTGACAAAAACTATCATTTTAATCTATTAAAGTTTAAATTTTGCGTTGAATACATTGTAGTTTCAAAAAAATCTTCAATTCCATCCAATTTCTTTAACGCTATTAATTTCATGTTAGATTTAAGGGGTAGTTTAGGGTTTTTCCTTAACACTTTAAAATAACTAAAATCCTCTCTATTTCGAATGACGTATATCATCTCCCCTCAATTTCAATTAAACCTAACTTTAAATGTACTAGATCGAATCAATGGTAATATGTTCTTATGGATATACAACATCAATTTGCACCACGTGGACTCCTATAAACACTGGTCAAAGATTATTAATTTGCTAGAGTTGTAAGTATTCAATTTCATGTTCTTAACCTCAATTCTAACCTAATTTTTGAAACGCACAATGTTAGGGCTTAAATCGCAGGTTCTTTAGGTGGACGAATCCTCCAACGTGTACAAGAGTCGTTGAAATCATCCCTGGGTTGTTACGATCCATCAAACACTCATGAAGAATTAGTTAGAAGAAATGACAATCAAAATAAGAGACTGAAGTTTGTGTTATGTACGCAATCTGTTTGTTCACCAAATAACCTAAGATGTTATTGTGATCTTTTAAGGATCGCTTTTGTAACGAATTTTTCTGTACTAGTGGGTATGACCCGCACCATGCAGCGGAAGTTGTAAAAGTTAAAATATTGAAGTTTGATGATTTATATGTTAGTACTATCCACCCAAAAAAAGATTACATACGAAAATCAGATAAAAAAGTGTAACTAGAAAAAATAATATAAAAAACAAATACCTCAAAAGTCAAAAAAAAAAAAAGAAGAAAAATAAAAAATAAGTAAATGATAACTTTACTATAATTAACGATATTTATTGTAAATTGATTAAAAGAAAATTTGACATGACTCGAGAGTTAAGTATAAAACTTAATAAAAAATTTTGTGTGATAAAATGTAAATTTAATATAACTCGAATGCTTAATTATAAATTTTAAAAAAAATTCAGATGATTAAATGTAAAGTTTACATAATTCGATGGATTAAGTACAAAATTTTAAAAAAGATAAAATGAGTAGGTATCAATTTACAAAAAAAAAAAAAAAAAAAAAAAAAAAAAAAAAAAAAAAAAACAAAAGAGAGAAAGTATTATGGTTAGTTTCAAAAAATCCTAAGATGTTTAAATATAAAATTATAGAAAACAAAATAGGTTTTTTATTAGCTTGAAGAAAAAAAATATTATGATAACATTGGAAAACATATACCTTCACCACTCATAATTTTTTTTTTTTGGTATTAATAGTGATGTGACGAATGTTATCGAGTATTTTTTCCGACCTAATCTTAAATGTTTATATATTTGAGTAGTATTATTATTATAACTATGTAAATATTTAGGGATTATATCTTTTAGTGTCTAAATAAAACAGTACTTAAATCAAATAGTATTTAGTTATAAAAACATAAATAATAAATGTATATATTTTAATATTAATATAAAGTATTATAAATAAGATAATACTAAAAGTAAATGTATAGTAATAACAATAACAACAACAACAATAATAATAACAATAACAAAAGTATTTAGTAATTATATAGTTGTATATTCAAATAAGATAATTCTTACTTATAAATTTAATTATTATTATAATTATTATTATAAAAGTATTTAGTTAAGTTTTTAAGTAAGATAATACTTATTTATAAATTTAAAATGTTAATTTTTAATATTATAAATTATATACTATTTAATGTAATAAATTAAATAATCTCATATTATTAAATAATATATTAATTAATGTATTAACTAAAACAAGTTTTAAATAAATGAGAGGAAATATAGAAATGCTTGCATAGACACTTGTATCTAATAGTTAAAAAATTTTATTAGCTGTCTTAATTTTTTTTTTATAAAATTACATTTGTGTCCAAAGGTTTTGATTTATAAATAGTATAGATTATACTTATTACATCTGATATAATAACATTATTCTTTAGAGTATCCATTTTGGTATTCATTTTGGAACTAAATTTCTACGTTGTTATACAGGGTATCATTTTAGATATTAAAGTTGTATACTGCTAAATTTCAATTCATTGTGAAACACATCATGGTATACACATTTGAGGTGATCAAAAAAACCGGTTCGAGAACCGGTTTCACCAAAAAAACCGAAACCGGTTTTGTGCCCAAACCGGTTTGGGCCAAACCGGTTCCAACCCGACCCAAACCGGCGGTTTGGAATAGGTTTGGATATTTCCTCGTGCAAACCGGTTTCTAAACCGGTCCGGTTTCAAACCGGTTTCAAACCGATATTAAAACCGGTTTATAAACCGGTTCTTAACCCGGTTCACAAACCGGTTCCCAAATCGGTTTTCAAACCGGTTTTTAAAAAATAGCCGTTGGGTAACGGCTATATAGCCGTTTTTTAGCCGTTTGAGCCTCTTTTTGACCGTTTTTGGGTGGTTTTTTTACCATTATACCCCCAATAGGTTAGTATATATATGTAGTGTATGTTTTGGTTGAATCACAACAACTTAAAACGCTCTCAACTCTCAAAAATCGTAAAAAACGCTCAATTCTTTCATTCTACAAAACTCTCTCTCAAATGGCTTCATCTAGTGCTCAATCATCTGTTGGTTGTGATGCGACTTCAAGCAACGTGGTGGTAGCAATCATTCCTACTAATAGGAACCGTGAAGTATGGTGTAATTACGATTTATGTCAAATGGCTACCGGTCCGAACAAAGCACGTTGCAAGTTTTGTAATAAGTTTTTCAAAAAAGATGCAAACACAACTTTGAGAAACCATATTGAGCTTAAATATTGCAAGGCGTTGAAAGGTCAACCGTCTCAAGGTCAAGCTTCAATGACCAACGAAGGAAATGTTTGGGCTTATAACGTTGATGCGGTTCGGGAGCAAATGGCATAGTTTGTAATTCAAGAAAGCTTGCCATTCAAACATTTCGACAACGAACGTTTGACTCGACTCATTCAACGAACTCTCCAACCACGTTACACCAATGTAAGTCGTGCTACTCTTCGAAGAGATTGTTTAAAAATGTGGAAAAAAGCCAAAAATGAATTAATATCTTATTTTGAAAATTTACAAACCGGTGTTAACTTAACTAGTGATGTTTGGTCGACTCCTCACGGTTCACCGGACTCGTACATTTGTGTCACCGCCCATTGGGTTGAACCCGATTCATGGTAAATGATGAAACGTACGATTGCGTTTGAATTGTTTGATTATCCTCACACCGGCCAAAATATTTTTTATCTTATTGATAAAGTTATTAAAACGTATAAATTAGAAAACAAAATATTTTCTATATCTTTTGATAATGCGTCAAATAACACACTTGCGATGGATCATTTAAAATTAAAATATAAACCAATGTGTGACGGTGTTTTTTTCCATAGTCGATGTGTTGCGCACATCATAAACTTAGCCGTTCAAGATGGTTTAAGAACCATTGAAACAGTGAAAGATAGTTTTAAAAGAATGTTACGTGACATTTTTAGCAATAACCAAAGATATAGTAAATATCGTAAGTTTTGTAAAGACGCAAATTCCAAATGTTTAGGTCCGAATTGGGATGTACCTACACGATGGAATTCCACTTGTAACATGTTTGAAAAGGCAATTGAACAAAAAGAAAGTTTAATAGCCTTTCATAATAGTTTGGTAAGTCGTGGAAAGGCAAATACTTACCATCTATCGGGTTGGTCCATTATTGAAGAAATAAGCAAAATGCTTCAAATTTTTAAAAATGCAACTACATGTCTTTCTGGAGTTTATTATCCAACAAGTCCGTTAGTACTTCACCAAATTTACTTAATGACTTCAAAATTAAACGAGATGTTGTTTAGGGGTAGACCTTATTCGGATATGGTACCCCCAATGAAAGAAAAACTTAAAAAGTATTTTAAAGAAATGCCTCCGGTTGCCGCTGCATTAAACCCTTGTTTAAATTTGTCGGGGGTTGAAACTTTACTTGATAAAATTACTTCTAATTTGGATTTAGAAGATGAAAACCCCTTTTATGCTCAAACTTTAAAAGCTACTTTTAATCAACATTTAGAAAAAATGTTTGATGTTTATTTATTAAAATATGGTGAAACATCACATATCCATGAGTCATTAAGGCATGCGGCACATGCCGAAAGTTCAAATGATCCAATGTTTGCTTTATATAATACTTTAAGGGATGAATGTAATAAACGTCAACGTGGTAACACTCCAAGTAGTGAACTCGGGAGGTATGGTGGAACCAACTTCTTATCTACCATGAGTCCACAAGATTTTAAAAATTTTGACTTGTTGGCTTGGTGGAAAGGTAAGGAAGATCAATTTCCCATCCTATCCACCATGGCCCGAGATTTACTAACCGTCCAAGCTTCCACAGTAGCTTCGGAATCTGCTTTTTCTGTTAGTGGCAATGTTATATCGATAAGACGAACTCGACTCACTCCACAAGCGGTTGAAATGTCGATTTGCTTGAAGGATTTTTTGGATGCCGCGGAAGGAGTACAAGACAAATGCTCACTTGAAGAAGAATTGGAATACGAAGCAGAATTATACGAGGACGAGGTCGAGAGCGGATTGACACCCGGAATGACAGATGATGAAGCGGCTTTTGATGAGTACCTTCGTAACAGCTCCGGTTCTGGTGGTGAAGAATAAACGTACAAGTATACAACGAATGAACGGAGAATGACCAGTCGTTGTTTAGTTTTTGTAAAACTATTATTTAATCTTCAATGTTGTTTAAATTGTTTTGTTTTTATATCATATATCTCACTTTTATTATATTTCTCACTTTCATTATATAATAATTTAACTATTTAAAAATAAAATAATAATATTATTATATTAATAACAAAATTAATAACAATAATAATCAGTTAATATAAATATAATTATATAAATAACAACATTAATAAAAAAAAATTCAATTAATATAAATATAATTATATATTTTAACAAAAAATTTAAATTTTCTTTAAATTTGCTTTTAATTTATTTAATAAATATTATATATAAATAACCAAAAATTTTCTTTATAATTAAAAAATATATATATATATATATATAAACCGAACCGGTTTGGGCCCGAACCGGTTTCTAAACCGGTCCAAATCGGTTTGGCCGGTTTGAAATTTCGGGGGAAGAAACCGGTTTGTAACCCGAACCGGTTTGGGTCCAAACCGGTTTTGACCAAAGTTGACCAAACCGGTTCCGGTTTGGAACCCAAACCGGTTTGGCAAAAAAACCGGTTTGTACACCACTTATACACATCATTAGTATTTGCCTATAAGAAAATTAAATTAAAATAATTTAAACTATTACGCATTGATCGATCATAATCTATACTATTTATTTGTCCCGTAAAAATCTTGATTTTCATCTTTATTACCAATAACAGTTCCAATTACATTATCATCAAATATTTAGTGTTGATTTGTATTTGATTTCACTCACAATAATTATTATGAATGATATAAAATACATAGAAGTGAAACTGAACGAAAAATAAATGTAAATAAAGTGTGAATATATAATAATTATGCCGTTAGGATTGCTAATGGTAATAAAAATAAAAGTTGAGATTATCACCGGCTAAACTAATATTGATTATTATCGATCAATGAGTAAACATTTCGATCATTAAAATTCAATTTGCCTTAATAGTATTAATTAACTTTTTGTTTATGTTCAAGATAGCAGTTGATTTGGTTGTTTATAGAATGATGTTAAATTGTATTTTGATTATTATAACCAAATACAATGGATACAAGTAATTTTGACTATTTTATATGCATTCTAGTTAATTGTAACCTCATAAAGTGGGTACCGTTCATTTTAAACCATTTAAGTTATACTTTTGTTATTTTAACTTCGTAGATTTTATGTTAACTAGTTTTTTTCCTCCCTCGCTATGCGATAGAGTCCAGTCAATTTTTCACATGCAACGCTACGTTATTTTAATCTTTATCTGTCTAGATCATCTGAAATCTGGTGGTTAAACACAAATATACTAAAGTTTATTAATTAAACTCAAAAAAATAAAGCTTCACTATAAATAGTTTAGTGGTCAAATTCTAAAATCCTAAATTTAAGGGGTCAAAGTCAAAAATAACAAACAAGTGGCCAAACTGTAACTTCCTAACTTTAGTGGTTAAAGTCACACGGTATACAAGGGGAGTTCAATCAATTTTCCCACACGAAGGTTGCGTTATCTGTCACCATAAAATCGAAGTTTGTTGGCAAAACTCAAAGTACTAAATTTAGTGACCAAAACTTTAAAAAATAAAATTTCACTATTAATGGTTTAGTGGTCAAAATCTAATATTTTAAATTTTAGTAACCAAAGTTAAAGTAAAAAATAAAAATACTTAAAACTAATGTGGTTAAAATCTAAAAATCAAAACTTTACTATTTATTCGGTTTGGCAACTTTTATGTTAATTATATATATATATAAATTGGTGAAGGATTATACAGTAAAAAAATTAATAAAATAATAATAATAATAATAATAAAATATAGAATTTGTTTATTAAAACGATAAACTTTAGATTTTTAAATTTCCAGGTTTACATAACGGTACGAGTCGGGTATAAAACATTACCGTGCATATTCATATATATGTTTTAAGATGATATACGTTTTGGGCTGGACTACGTTTCGACATAATTTTATTTGGAAAAGAGTCAGGTAAAGTATAATACGTTTTCGTTCAACGGTAAAAATTTGAGTTACTCTAGAGTTTGACATAAATTTAGTACAAAGACAAATTGGGTCGATTGTTAATCTATAAGTTATCACGTCATGTACAATGTCGCCACAACGTGTTGTTGCATTCGTATTTTGATATTTATGATCATTGTAAAATTTCCAGTGCAACGCGCGGGTTAGAAAATCCTAGTTATTATAAACTCACAAAGTATGATCATTAAATTCTTAGGATGTAAATGGATCATATGCATAGGTTATCTAAGCATAAGTATATACCCTAGGGTGAACTATAATTATGATGATTTTTCGTTTGCTTTTGTTATGATAACAAGGGAAAAAAAACATCAACGGTCAAAGAAGATTACACATGGACCAATGCGCTTTTTTGTATAGTAGATAGGATACAATGATTGTTATTATAGTAACGGTCGATTTAAATTATATTTAGGTTATTATAAGTTTATAACCACATAAAGTGGTTACAAGTTTTTTGACAAAGTCATTTAAATGTATTTGGGTTATTATAACCTTATAAACTGGGTACGGCTCGTTTTAAACCATTTAAATTATATTCTTGCTAACATAATTTTATAAATTTTGGGAAATTTTAGGTGCACCGTAGGAATTTTGGAGAAAACCATACCTATATGTCACGGTTTGGTCTAACCGTGATCGTTAGGTTAGGTGTAGAAAGTAACCGTCACGTATGGGCCAAACCGTGACGTTTAGGCTTCAGAGAATGTTTTTACACATCGGGATTGGGTTAATTATTGGGGGTTGGGTGTCCATTTTTTTTAGAGTTGGGTTTTGGTGGTGGTGTATATGTCACGGTTTGGGCAAACCGTGACATATTAGGTTTAATATTTAATTTTTTTAATCATACTAGTTTGTGTTTATTTTTTAATCATGCAAACCGTGATGCTTGAAAAATGCACAGAAGATATTTTTATCACACAGTTGAACCTGATCGTGACATTTTTGGTATAATATTTAATTTTTTTAATCATACTAGTTTGTGTTTATTTTCATTTTATCACATGGTTGAACCTAATCGTGACATACGAGTTTGTGTTTTGTGTTTATTTTTATTTTATCATATTACGAGTATTTTTTCGGTTTGATCATCATCGCTTAGCCTCGCCGAAAACCCTAAAAACGAATATTGACATTATCATAAACATCGGTTGTGTTTTTTATTTTATCATATTACGAGTTTATGTTTTTGTGACGTTACAAATTTACATATAAAAACCGATATAGAATTTATCATAAACATTATATGCAATTACATAACAAGTTGGTTCATACATTATCAAAATTACAAACATTGTATATAATTACCATTACAAACAACCAAATATATAAATACAACAACCAAACAAACAACCATCATAAATACAACAAAAGCATTATAAGTAAAACTGCATATATAAATACAACGAGTTTGTACATACAAAAAGAAAAGAAATACAAACAAAATATATCTATCTAACCAGCCATGTCATCATCTTCGGCCTGACCAGACACGCCCGCGCCAGAGGTGCTAACATCATCATGCCCTAACCGTCTGGGTGGCTGTGACAACAACGGCGTACTGGAGGCCGCATAGTCTGCGACCATGTGCTGTATGACCCACTCCATCATATCCTCCATACGCATGAGCCGGTCGTCCATCCTCGTGACCCTAACGCGCGTGTCCTGAAGCATATCAACTATATGAGCAGGCAACCGCACGGCATGGTACACGCGCTGAGGATGCTGCGGCGGGTCCTAGTCGTCCGACGGATAAATGGGCTCATCCTCCCCGCCACCAACGGGCTGGTGAACCTACTGAACCTGGACCTCGGCCCCTGCCAACTCGGGGGGGTCCTGCAACGGCTCGGGCACCCATGCCACAAGCTCATGGAATCTCTACACCAGGTGCCACCTGCCGTCCCCAAACCTCCGGGCGATCCTATCCCGGTGGTGGTCTGCTGTCCCTTTAGGAGCACAGGAGTCGCTGGCAGTGGAAGCTGGGACATGGCATGCTCGTATCCCAGGCCCCGAGCGATATGCGCCACGATGCTGCAGCCTACTAACGCCCCTCGCGCCTTCCTGTGATAGTAGCTGGCGAAGTAATCCGCAAGAGCATGCGCGAGGTGGCAGTGTCGGTGTGTGAGTAGACACCGAAGAAAGAAGAGGTCGGCGGTGTTGACCCTGTCGGTCCCCGCTCCACGTCCAGCGATCGATGTTGTGATCAATCGGTGAATGTAACGATAGAGAGGATCTCGTATGTGAGAGACCCTCGAATCGCCACCGTACGGTCCGTCCCCGATCGCAGGCCACCAGACCTGATCTGTGTCATCGGCCCCCCGAATCAAAGCCATGGTGTAGATCGGCTCTCGGGTCTCCTCCTCAGTGTAGAGGCCGCTGACGACAGCGAACCTCCTAAGGGACATGCGCTGCAGGACGCCAAATATCCTGAAAGAAACCTCCGCATCCGCAGGACCATCAGCAATGTCATCCTCGTCTAGCTCGGGTAGACCATGCGCATGTGGACGGAAAGTGAATGTGCAGTAAAACTCCACCGTGAGCTCTCGATGTGCCGGCAAATCCATGCTAAACATCTGCTCCCATGGGCTATCCTCGCCAATAATATCCATAAATCTCTTGTGCTCCCCAACAAGATCCAACCATGCATGTGAAAATACGGTCCCCGGTGCTAGCGGTCGTCCTCTCAAAGTCCTGAATCGCGCAAAGGCCGTAGTCCCCTCCTCAAACTGAAGATGCGGGTAGTCGTCGATCCCGGGAATAAACTCAGGGTCACCTGGTGCATCCATATCTCTGCATAAATCCATATAAATTATTATTATTATTATTATTATTATTATTATTATTATTATTATTATTATTATTATTATTATTATTATTTATTATTATTATTATTATTATTATTATTATTATTATTATTTATTATTATTATTATTATTATTATTATTATTATTATTATTATTATTATCATCATCATCATCATCATCATGATTATCATTGTTTAATAATTATTATTATTAGAACTAATTTACTATAACAAATATATAAATTAATACATACGCTATCCTGATATATTAAATGTGGGGAGTGGTTTGGGGTTGGTGGCTCGTATACGATCCATCATTCTTACGTAATTGTTTATACGTTCCTAGTAAATATTGTGCCATTCTAGTGCTTCTCTATATGCAAATCTCGGCCAATGATAGCCCACATTCGGCATTGGGTAATCCCCTTTTAATTTTATGCAAATAAAGTGATCTTCGTTAATATTAGCAAGTGCTACAACTGGATAGGTAAACAATGATTCTCGGCCTGTTCTCAGCGGGAACCATGTGTGGCTGCCAAATAAAGAGATAAGATGAACAACACGAGTGAATGTTTCCGCAATTACGAGTCCATGGGCCGGAAAACTCAGCCAATGGGTAGCGGGTGCGGGTCGAGTCGTGCCAAACCAATCTAAACTATTACGAACAGTATCATAGTAACCAGGCAACTCGCGGTTCAAATTGCTCCGCCAATACCACATGTTTCTGTCCATCTCCGACAACATTTGTCGCCTCACCCATTCCCATTCTTTCTGCTCCTTCCCTAAAGCCACTGCGATCGCCCGAAAACCATAGTTACCATCAGGCCGCACATCTTTTAAACTCGAAACCTACCGGTGAATCTATTGGGGAAGCTGATCCTTAAACTTCATAACTTTCATCGCGTCCTTTGGTTTCAAGATTAAAGGAAACCCTAGGTCAGCTCCCGTAACCAGTACATTTGAAGCAGCCTTTGCCCGATTAGGACGGTTGTTGGGCATCTTAAACTGAGGGGTATAGGAGCTATGCCTCGCCGGGTCAGGTATAGTTTGTTGTGAGGAAGTATACGAGCTGTGTCTAGCAGCCTCATACTGCTGTGATATATTGGAGTCCGCTCTTCTTTGTTGCTCTTTAAGATTTGGACGACCACGTCCGTCATGACGCACCTCAGGCTCTTTAAGTTTTGACTTGCTTGAAAACAAAAAGTCGTACAACTTCTTAAAGCGTTTTTTTTACTTGAGGATTGGGCGACGACATGACCTTTTGTTTCAAGTCATCAAATTTCTTATCGTAGTCGGGTTCAGGTGGCATGACGTACGCCGACTCGAAATCAAGTTTCCTCCGGTGTGGATCTACTGCATAGAGTGGAATACATATGCCTGGATTTAAATTATTAGTGAAAAATATGCATCATGTGACAATGGTAAAAATGTATTTCAAGTATATATTACCTTCCCGGAAGTATAACTCCAAACGACAAGCACATGGCAAGCCCATGGTCGTGGACAACTGGTGTCCACATGAACCCCCTGTCTCCTGAATCATTTCCATTTTCGTCAACTCCGATTCCAGGAGGCTAATGAAAAAAATAGATATCTTATAATGCAATTTTGAAAACAATTGCAATCGATGGTCTTTTTTAATCTTCACACGAGACACCTCGAATGTTTTACAAATTTCAATCTCCTGGCCACGCACGAGGTCACAAACATATCCGACAAGTGTGTGCAACGTATTATTGGTCCGTGTGAGGTAACTCTTGAAGTTGGCGTGTTGCCCCTCAACCCTATTAGTTGTATATTCACCAAAGTTGAGGCGGTCGTACATCCAACAAGTAACAAATTTCTCTTTGTACGGCACCAACCAATTATTCCAAATATGACACACATTTGAAAGAAATAACAAATTTTATAAATGAACAAATACATTATTAGAGTAAAAAAGACTGAAATTATTACCATGTTTACCATCTTCATTTAACTTTTCTTCCATCTTCATGCAGTCAATGCCTATGTGGGAGACGAACACAGGACCTTCCACCAGTATGGAAAATCCTTTCACATGTCAGTTTTGAAAAGAATGTTCCACCTTCTCTTGATATTCTCCCTAACGTGCCACCTGCATAAGTTTTTAGTAGCACTCGGGAACACTGTGTCACACGAGCTCATCAGGGCTAGGTCCCTGTCTGTGACAATAACGCGGGGCTCCACACACCCGTCGAGCATATCTCTGATCCGCTCCAATACCCATGTGAAGTTGTCCTGTCGTTCCCTCGATATAAATGCGTGAGCAATACAAAACGACTTCGATGTCGACGTAACGCCAATAACCTGAACAAATGGAATGTTGTACATGTTGGTCTTGTACGTCGTGTCTATCAACATCACGTTCGGGAATGCGCGCCACATTTTGTATGAGGTAGGATGACAAAAAAAAAAATCTTCCATGGCCTTTGTTGTTGGATTCTTCCGTATTTCATACACGAACTCCTTAGATTCAAGAAGGTTTTCAAATTCCTGCATTGGTGTCGTGCCTTTTTTCCCCTCAACCTTAAACTTCGATATCAGATTGTATATCTCCTGAACAACACAGGCGCTGACGGGAAACTGCTCCCTTACGGCGGAATGGATGTGTCGTGGCCTCACATGCTGCCTGTGTAACTTCTCGACAAGATCAATTTCTTCGACGGTCATCTTCCTAAGATGCTCGTGGCACTCCTCGTACACGACAGGATCGTGGTTGTGCGTCTTGTTTCTCACCTCCAACATCCAACTGTCACTCTTTCCCACGTACTTCCCAAGGAGTTTAAAGGGGCATCCTTCCTTTATGCTCCCAGTACGCCTACTTGTGCCAGTGAATTTAGGTTCACTGCTACGATTGCATAAAAGTTCCACATCCTTTTTTCGTGACCGACCAACCACAATGACGCACCCATGCTCGCGTCCTCTCATTTTAGCCCACTTCTCCAAGTCCTCACGAGAATCAAAATGCTAAAAAAATTATACAACAAGACATAAAAAACAATATATAAAACAAATAAGTAAATAATTTAAACAAACAAATGAAAAGACTTCGTACTTTGTCGGTTTTATAAGAAACCGTAGCCTTTCTTATCCGATCCTCATCCCCATCGTGCTGCGCGGTGTCCCCATTATTTTCTTTGAGGTGAACCGAACCGTCACTCTCATGTGTGCCATTCCGATTAAAAGTATCTGACACATGTGTAATTTCTGGTTCTAACTGGTATGGGTTCGGGACATGTCCGTAATCCAGCTCTGTTTGTGAGTGATACGAGTTCGAAGCATGTCCGTAATCCAGCTCTGTTTGTGAGTGGTACGGGTTCGAGGCATGTTCGTAAGAATGGTAACGGGGATGTCTATACCCTTCACCGTAACCCGTAAGTCCGAATAATGAGTTGTACGCATCTTCGGCAAATGTGTTCGATGGGTTGGTTTCCTCCGCCCCCCACGAAGGGTGAGTCCCGTATATATAATATTCCTTAAAAAGGTAATGGTTAAATATTTCAAATAAGCATTTATAATAAAAATAAAGACTACTTCAACCTTGTTTGAATCTTCGATAGGTGGCTCCTCATTCAAATCTGGAAGCTTCGGCTTTTGATAATGATCTCCCGAACCCGACATTGTTTTCAAAGTATGTGTTTTTGGGACGATGAATTTTCTTTCGTTATGTTTCGTGATTGTTGGTTGCATGAAATCATGATAAATAAAGAAATCTGGAGTAGAAACCGTCACGGTTTGGCCAAACCGTGACGGTTCAAGGTGTTTGGTACCCGGGAATCAAGGAACTTTACCTCGTACATTAATTATCTAGTACACTAACCGTCATGGTTAGGTCAAACCATGACGGTTTCTGCTCCACTCGTGCCTTTTTATCCGTGTACTTTTGCCAGTGTATTTTCTCAGACACGTGCCTCTTTATTAGAGGTCATGGTTTGGGCAAACAGTCACGGTTAGGCCTAACCGTGACGGTTAGATCCGGTCTCTTTTTAAAAATACCTACGGTGTCCCCAGCAGGTCCCTAAATTTTATTTTGATAATTATAAACTCACAAAGTGTGACCATTAATTTCTTAGGATGTAAGTGGATCAAGTGCATAGGTTAGCATAGTACACATGACGTGACATTATATATAATGCTATTTATGTATATTTAACAGTTAAGTAGTGGATATTCGTAATTTCTAGCCTTCATGCTGTTTAAATTCTATTTCTATAAACGAGCTAATATATTTTTTTAAGACTGTAGGATTGAATCTTACATTAAAAACGAATATAACCGTATGATAGAAAGAGTCTAACCTATTACAAGTTCACCAAATGAAATTATTTATCTTCTTTTATAGTTTTGTAATGTAATTTGATATTTCATTATTAATAATTTGAAATTCGAGAATTCGTAATTGAAATGTAATTTGAAGATTTATGGTATTTGTATTGCTAAAAATAAAATTTCCTTTCTTAAAAAAGAAGATAAAATCAGCGATAAAAATCTTTCAGAAACTTAAACATATAATCTTTAATTGCATATATTCCCCTACAAATTTAACTAATTACATATATATCTAACTTAAAATTATAATAGCATATAGCCCCTTCTTTTAATATAATTTAAATAAGGGTTATTGGATTTTAATAATCTCAAGTTTCATTTATTGGCCGGGATTAATCCCAACTCAGGAAATATTTGCAGACACTCCCAACTTTGAATTTATTTTCATCCAACGATCCCTTACTAACTGAGAGTTAACCGCCGTTAGTTTTTTTAATAAAATGGGGCCAACATTGAGCAATTTTTTAACTACACCGCCGCGCAGCCTCCATCAAGTCTGTTTTTTGGTGTCTAGCCTCTAACGTCAGCTGAAATCTACCTCGAATGAGTTAAGTGGTTCAGATCAGAAGGTGGAGATTGACGGGTTTTAGGGTGCGTAAGTTTAAGATTGACGGACCAGATGGTTGATTTCAACTTTTGCTTAGTTTTTGGCCATAAAAACAGTCCATGTCATCGAAAAACTAACGGTGTTAACTCTCAGTTAGTTAGGGATCGTTGAAAGAAAATAAGCTTAAAGTTGAGAGTGTGTGTAAATATTTCTTATGTTGGGATTAATCCCGGCCAATAAATGAAAGTTGGGATTATTAAAATTCAATAACCCTTTAAATAATTACATACATTTCCCTCCTTTGATTTCAATAGATTGTTCTTTTACATCCGCGACTTACTACTCTTCAAAATAAGTTGATTTTTGATGATTGTTACATTGATTTTTAATTTATTATTGATTTCTTATACCATATATAATGTTACTTGTATGTTTATGTGATTATCGCCCAAAACTTTAATGAAGTCTTATAATTGTTACGACAAAAATAAAATAAAATTGTAGTATCAAAACCTAAAAGGAAAAAAGAAAACACTAAAATGAAAAAAAAAAAAAAACACAAACCTTGGTATCGAAATGTAAAATAATTATCAAAACCCAAAAATTAGTAAAAAGTAAAAAACTTGATAAGAAATGGTTATATATAACTAGTTTTAGTAAACCATTGTATTACACGGGTTGAATAAATAAAATACTAAATAGAATTAAAATTTATTAATAATAAAATAAAATTTTAATATAATATATGATTGAAATCTTTTTTATTATAAATAGAATAAAATATTTTGTTTTAAAAAGAACATTTTAAAAAATATCATTTATAAAATCTTTCTTATTATAACTCCTAATTTTAATTATTTTATAAAATTTTACTTTTTAAAAAAATACCAATTTTAAATATTTTGAATTTTTAAAAAAGTTTATTTTTTTAAAAAATTTCTTATTCTATTAAAAATTTTTCCTTAGAAATAACAGTAATAAAAAGATCTTTTTTTTAAATTTATTACAAATTATTTTATATAAAAAAATTAAATAATATTAGTAATTAATATGATTATTTAATAGGAGAGAGAGGTAAGAAAAATTTGGTAAAAATAAATATGCTGATAACATGTGTTCTTTTTATTTACCCTTTTATTAGAGTACTAGTTTTAGTAAACCCGTGTATTACACGGGTTGAATAAATAAAATACTAAATGTAATAAAAATTTAATAGTTATAAAATGATATTTATTAAGATAAAATATAATTAAAACTACGCATAAGTAAGAACTATAAATAATATAAACTTTTTAATCTTTTATTTTTAAACTTCTTTTTTATTTAAAAAAAATTAAAAACTTTGTTTCAAAACAAACATTTTAAAAAATATAATTTTTTAAAACTTTTTTTTATTATAACTCCTAATTTTAATTAATTTTTATTTATAAAAATATTACCTAAAACATCAATGTTAGAATATCTAAAATTTCTAAAAAATTTTGATGTTTTAAAAGTTTCTTAATTTATAAATATTTATTTCTTTAGAAACAATATTAATAAAAAGATATATTTCTTAATTTATTATTTGTAATTAATTTGATATTAATAGGAGAGAGAAGCTAGAAAATTTTGGTGAGGTGAAATATTATGGTGTCATGTGTCCACCATAATTACTATTTTATTAAAGTAGTAAGATTAAGATAAAGATGAAGATGAAGATTTTATAGTTTTAGTTTAATGAAGATGACAAATGTAATCAAAAGTTTGAGTTAGGTGTATATATAATTGATCAAGTTTGTAAGAAGTTATATATGTAATTGCCCCTTAAAAATGTAATAATATCCACGATGGACCTTCTTTTGAAACTTACAAAACATCTATTGCTAATCTATCATAATAGTGAAAATTGGTCAAACAAATGTTAAAGTTGGATAGAGAAGTATTTGTCTGTAACAATCTGTCAGGAACAAGCGTGTTTATGATCGTCGCAAAAGTACAATCGGGATTTCGTCAGAAGTTAAATTACCCATGAGCATTTTTCACGACGGTGCATCACTAATGGAAGCACCGTTGATAATAACTTTCACCGATGGATACCAACGTGCCCATTGTTCAATAAAAGTTCAATTTTCTAGTGGCAGTGGGCGAATTTGATATTACAACCAAAACTATATGTACCGCGCGCTAAAAAGGAAGCACTAACTACATGTTGGTATAGATACATTTGACGTGCACGTAACTATAAAATTTTCAACAACCAGACCTCGAAGACAATATATTGAAACAAGGGTTTCTTATGGATGAAGAATAGATTGATTAATCATCATTTGTGGATTAGTCTTTTAGTTTTAATTAATTTATGACGAATAAAACAAAGCTAGATGTAAGATGATAATATCCTCTATTTCTTAATTTCTAGGCAGAATAATATATTTTATCCAATACATATAAGAAATTCTCCACAGTTAAAAAATAAAATGATAAAAAAAAGCGCAAAGGTACGGAGAGATATTTAATTGTTCAGCAGAGGCGAGAGCCACTAGTTGTAGAATAAATACCTTGCACTTTGCACTTTGTTCAAATGCATGGCTTAGAACGCACAATGGAGTGCCACGTGTCGCGTCAGAAACAAAGGTAAGAAAACTCATGGCTCAAAACCACCCGGATGGAGTGACACGTGGCGCTCCACAAAACACCCAACTGCATGTTATAAAACGATGAATTGAAGATGCTGCTGCTGCCTATATTACTAGTAAAACATACTAGCTAATTAACTTGAAAAACAATAAGCTTAAGGTAGCTATATATAGGTAGCTAGGTAGAAAACCAGGCTGGCCTTAATTGAGTTATGGGGAGAGGTAAGGTTGAACTGAAGCGGATCGAGGACAAAGTGAGTCGTCAGGTGTCGTTCACCAAGCGTCGAAACGGCCTGATGAAGAAAGCGCACGAACTCTCTGTACTTTGCGATGTTGATCTCGCACTCTTCGTCTTCTCAGGCGGAAACAGGCTCTATGAGTTTTCTACTGGTGACCGGTACGTACGTACGTACATATACATACACACACAACATATCATCATATATATATCATCCGGATATATATATGTATCTTATGGTTTTCAGCTCTGATATTTATTAGCTAATTCTAAACTCGATCACTTTCTTTTGTTTTTTTGATATGGAACTGAGCGAACATGAAATGATCTTAATGTTTAAACAAGCTTCTCAGAATCCATTTGAGTACGTATTATATGGCCAGTTGAGATTATAAAAGTCTTAAAATCAGAAAACTAACCTAAAAGCCATATGACTTGTCAAACTAACCTAATTCTATAAAAATTTCTATGGATGTATGTATGTATATGTATATGTGCATATATATATGTGTGTATATGTGTATATGTATATATTAATCAACTATTGTCCCAGGGTGTCAAGTTGTGAAGTCAAGTTGTGAAGACTATTCCTTTAAACCTTATCTAAAAATGGTGTGTCTCTCACCGGTGATCTTATGTGACATCTCCTAACTTTTTAAATTTTACGTAATATTTTCTTTACGGTTTTACTTCAAAAGTGTTTTTACTCACCCCCTTCCCACTTAAATTATATGGCAAAAGATTATAATTTGATTTATAAAAGATTAAAATAAATGAATGATAAAATCGTGTGTTTTTATATAGTTATTAAGCTTGGAAGGTATATTGGGTGATCAAGTTTTTAAACACCCAAAATAACTAATTATAAAAACACCTTCATATATATCAATTTAACAATATAGAACTTAATTACTATTTTTTGAATTTTGGTTTTAAAAAGGTATAGCTAAATGAATATATGATGGGCACATATGTGCATCGGAGTATGAGTTATATTGTAATATACATTCTAAAAATTGATAATATGTACAGGACCAAATGCATATGATACACGATATACACATACAACTCAAATCTACACCCTTATGTATAGTTATTAATGACAGTATCCTTCTCACATCAACTACTTCCCTTGTAAAATTTTAAAAGTCATGTTGAATTGTGCAAATAGAAAAACAAATCAAGTAGAAGATGGTGTTTTGCTGGTGACAATGATGTGAATATGGTGGGTAGTGAGGATGATGGTGGCGGCCGTGATGGATGACAATGATGATGATTCTAGTGCTATTGATGACCCCAACGAATAGTGAATATATGTTTTCATTAAAAAACACATACAAAAGTTTCAAGTAAATTCTTTGAAAGCAGATGTTGGTATTTGTGAATTTTTTTTCACTTTCATTTTCTTAACTATGGAGTCTTAATACACAAACTTTATTGAATAATAACAAAGTTTTTATTGATGTGACGTCTTAGATGTTCCGGCTTAAGTAGTTAGCTTATAAGTTTGTAAGACTATCACCAACGTATATGTTACAACTCAAATATGCGTGAAAAATATCTACAATCAAAGACACCAAGTCTGTATGATCATCATTTAACTTAACTTAATTCACTATAAATAATAGTTTTTACTTAATTTACACCCTTATATATCTTGGCTGATTTTTATATTTCGTATAGACAGAGTTTTCCTGATCGAACAGAGCAGAGGAGGCTTACATCAACAAAGCTAAATATAAAAGAAAAATTATTTTATGCAAAATATATATTTGTTAAAGAATCTCATCGTACACATGTGTTATAGTAATTTACCTTTTAAATCGTTCAACGCTTTTAATTTAATTTGTAAATAATTATAAGATTAAATTTATAGAAACAATTTTCCTTTCTAACTAGTTTAAATTATAATTGAAATGAATAATTAGAGAATAACAATTTAAGCACAAAATTTTTCAACAATTGAAAAGAAAAGAGCCATATTTGTTTCCACATCAAAATCAAAATTGATGTAAGATTTAATCACGGACCTATATATTTGGGTTTGTTTTCATATTAAAATGAAAATCAAAGGCAAGAAACATCAGTCTTTAATATTGACACTTGGGTTTGTGTACGTTCCAATTAATATAGTTACATAGCAACATAGACCTATATATTTGCTAATGCAACCTGTTCAACCTCAAATTGTGATACAACAGAATAATCAAAATACATCGAGGAAAACCTATTATATTAAGTAATATTTTATATTAACCTAAAGTTGATGTCGACACACATTTAAGTGGATGTTTCACGATATTATTTAGGTGGAAAGGTGCTACTTGCTAGGTCATGAAGGTAAGAATGTACTGCTATTGTTAAATAAATGAAATATCCCAACAACCTAACTCAAATATGTATACAGTATCATCATATAATACATATTCTTCTTTTTCAGGGGTGTCTTGACCACCTTACTATATACATTAACTAGTTAGGTTTTGTTGTTTTATACAACTAGGTAATTTGTACATAAAAAGTCGGTTGATTTTTTGGCTTAGTTCATATATAATTTCATGTTTTTACACAGGTTATCATACAGGTTAAATTGAATTCATCCAAATTATGAATCATAAATTATTAAAAAAAAAAAGCATGAGGGAGAGTCGATTTAGCAAGTTTTCTCATTTTTAGTCATCAATTTAGTTAAGGTAATCTAACTAAAATAGGAACAAAATGATGCAACAAATTAGAAGATAATATGTAAATATTATTTCTTCCTGTTTGTATACGCGTAAAAGCTATGGTGAATAGAAAGGTTTTAATTTATCACTAGTTACACATAATAACTAAAAGATACAATATACGTATATGCATATATGTATACCCTAAACTAAGGTTGGAAAGGAAGAATGGGGGGCTTATAGGTTTTTTATATCTTCAGCTGATAAGATCGACAAGTAATCATTATCTATTTATGCATTTATAGCACAATACTAATTTGCTATAGATTGTAGGATTTATCATCATAGGAGCTTCACTCATGTTTTTATTTTTATTTATTTCCTTGTGTTTATTGCATTTTTCGTTTAAAAGAAATTCTTTGACCATCTTGACTTAAGTCAAAATGATTTTTACAGCACTCAATCACGTTTTCTCACTCGAAAGCCACCTTGAAACTTGGCAGCTACAGACAAGACAGCTATATATGTGTATATATGAGTGTTATATGTCTATAATATATATGTATATATGTGTATGTGTGTGTCTATATATATATATATATATATATATATATATATATCATATTGTGACCATGCTTAGGATATCAAGCATTTAAAACCTTGAAGATCATGATACAGTTAATCTTGAGCAAAACCCTCTCAATCTCTATCAATATACGTAGGTGGTTAATCACTTCTCAACTTCGGAGTGCGTGGGACTAGGATAACATTGAATACAATTTAGTTTTTTAGTCAAATTTATATAAAAAAAAAATTAAATATAATGATCTTTTCAGATTTCTTTGAAAAAGTAAATATTATAAGGAAAATCAAATTATATGTTTAATGGAATATTAAAAAAAATATTAAATTTTTCTATCTTCAGTTCACCCATAGAATACCAAAAAGTCACATACTTACCAACCCAAAACTATAATAATTTTGAAGTAATTAGAAAAAAAAAAACTACCTAATAATAACTTGAAGTTTTGGCTCGTCTATATGTAACTACTAATACTACTCACATTAACACTATACTTTCAGTCGACGAGTATTTGTCTTGTTACCAACATATTACTATAATAAGTTTGAAGTAATTAGAAAAAAACTACCTAAACATAACTTGAAGTTTTTGCTAGTCTATATGTAACTACTACTACTCACATTAACACAGTACTTTACTTTGATTCAATGATGAGTACTCGTATTGTTACCAACGCATTACTTGAGTGGTTAATTTCTACATTAAAGAAGTTATGACTTTCACAATATTACAAAATGCTTGTTAGTGTTATACATGTTAGACCATACAACCGCTAATGTAAACTTCCTTTTATGAACTTGCAAAACAGCATGACCGAGATCCTTAATCGCTACCAGCACTACAAGCATGCAGATGAAGCAGTCCGCAAAAGCGTACGCGAGGTATGTAAATCAAGCTTCTCTAAAATAGTAATTAAACTGCCCATACTCTATGAGTAATGAATAATGCAGCAAAATCAGCATAAAACACTACTAGTGTTGCTCATCTTAAGTAGAATATAGGCAAATGTGTGAAACCCCTACAATGATATATTGGCTCTTGAGAGCCTTACAAAAGGTATTTGTCATCTTCTTATATATGTCACCTTCAATATTTTCAAATGTCATTTTACATATTCCTAAATTTATCACCAAGTTGCTCTAATAAGCAAAGGGTAGAAAGCTTGATAGACGATATATTGTATAGAAACAACATAATCTAGTTGTCAAAATTCACCATGTATACCCTAGTAACAGTTGTCTAAAATAATAACATGTTACTAAATTCTTATGAACAAAACCTCTAGCAGGAACTCAGGTTACAGTATAGAGATGTATGGACCGCTGATGAGTTAACACAAATGATACAACGGTAATCACATACGCATTGTTTAACATATATAGTTCAATCAATTTTGAAAGAGAAACTGGAACTGGACTTATTCAATTCATGTATGTTGTGCAGGCACCTAAATGAGCACAAAGTAGAACAATCAGATGTCACCGAGCTCTGCCAGTTAGAAAAACAGACCGAAAGCATTCTCCAACAAGTCAGAACCAAAAAGGTGAGCTTATCATTTCAAAATTACACCATTGTTCAAAATATTAATAACCAAAAGTATATATAGGCATTAGTTTTAAATGACAAAGTAGCATAGTACTATCCTCACGAACATAATATGTTGATCGTTCTAATACATGTCGACCTTTATATGGTTGGTATGTCTTATAAATATTCATGAAATATAGATTTCAAAAATATTTTCAAGGAAGAAAGAAGTATATATATTCTTTTACATGTTTTTTTGTATATTTTGCAGACACAGTTGATGCTGGGAGTTGTGAAAAACCTACAAGAAGAGGTAACCATACATAAAGTAGTTTCTTTTTATAATTTAGATGGTTAAAGAGATCATTTTTTGTTTAAAACGCACAACTTATTTTGTGAATTGTAGCAAAAATAACTGAGACAAGAGAAGCAACTGATGGTAGGAGAGGTAACAAACAAGTTGCTGATTTTGGAACTTTAAAACTAAACATTGGAACTTAATTTACAACTTTATGATCAATCATTTCTTTCCTGATCGATTTGCGTGGTCACATACAGCTTTGCAAGGCTGAATAAAAGCAAAGTTGATGGTTAATTAGTGCATCATATCCCAGTGTTTTCTGTATTCTGTATCGTATGCGTAAGGCAAGAATGTTGTTCTTCGGATACACTATGTTGTTCTATGTATAACCAATAATGTTGCCTGTCTCTGAGATATGCTTTTATGTCATGTAACATGTCTTTGGCAATGGATTCTTTGCCTGTTTTGTTATACTAGTATTTTACATTTTCTTGGTCAAAGATGTAATTTAGTTAAATCTTTAAGCCAAAATTTAAGGACATCTAGAGGTTCAAACTATACTATGGAAGCAAGAGCCAATTTGGAGCATATGTATCCATCCTGCTTGAACCATACTTCAAGTGATGACTCAAGAATGATTTCAATTCACATGTTTCTTGTTTTTATTTTGGATATGGAATGTGAAGATGAACCCCAACGATCATCCTTCCAACGACTATAATTTTTTTAAGAGAATGTAAACCTACTTTGACTGTGTACGTGATCGCGCTACTGTTTATTTGTAATACATATCGTAATTATATTTTTTGAACTGATTTATGGTGTCATTTTGCAACAGGCCGGTGTGGAATAGTACGTTGTTCCGAAGTTGGGTTCAGTGCCAGTAAGTTAAGTTTTCCATATTTATATGTTGTTGAAATACTTACATTAATTGCAATATTAGAAAGACAAGATGACATTATATGCCGTTCAAAAAAAACAAGATGACTTTATATTTATATAACTATAATTTCTTAAAACATGTCATTAATGAAAATGCTTAATTTGCACTTGATATAATGTTGTAATTTTAATGAACGAGCTAATTTGTTTTCTTAAATTGTAGGATTGGATCTTATACACTCATTTCTAAGGCGGAACCATGTGTTAAAACAACTCCATCTCATTATAAATTTGGCAAGAGAATTTTTTGTGTGAATATAGTAGTTTTTATAACTTAAACTAAAATTTCTCAATTTCATAAAATTTGATGAAAATTTCAAGAATTTATAATTTCTTTGTAAATTTCTAGAAATAAAATAAAAATAATTTTTATTATAAAAAAAACCTTTTCTTCCATCGGTGGTGCAGTTTGTATTATTTGAAAGGTATCATTGGTAAAAGATCGTCACAAATCAATGAGTAATAATTTCAACATGCTACATTGGTGCCTGTTGATAAGATGCTTCTAACTTTTCTGCAGGTAACTCATGTTATTGTTTTGTCGAAAACAATATTACCCACAACCATATATATTTTCGATAAATATCACCGGCATATTGCTGTTGGTAACTTGATTTACAAATGAAAACTTATGTCAATGGGTTTCATTTGCTTTCTTGGGCTCTAGTAAATCATTGATGGAAGTATTACTAGTAGTTAATATTACCAAAAACTCAAAGACAGATTTACGAGAATCCTTTACTAGAGTATCACCTAGGGATCACTAACCATAACATTGCCAATTGATATCACTTGTACATGTTTGGTTATAACTTTGTTACAAAATTTTAAAAACCGACTTTTTTGGAAAAAAAAATCCTACTTTGACCTATGATCATTGCATTTGACAAGGTTTGACCATACTTAGCCTCACATGGCATGTTATGTCATAAGTGTGATAGCAGTCGTAAGACGTTAAAATAGGTTATTGTAAGTTATAGCATACCAAAAATAATCTTAATTAGCCATATGCTCATGCTTGCTTATGTATCTTAATGCTAGATTATGATTAACCACTATTAATTATTTTTTGACCTATAGGTATTATGTATAACCTGGATACACAATCACTATATTTGATCATGATTCACTGCTACTAACCATTATTTGACATACATATTATCATAATGGGTCGTATTTAGAAATAAGTGGTCAATATAAGTAATAAAAGGTCATAATGGGTTATGGATGCCTACGATTTGACCATGTATCACTCTTTTTTTTTGGGATGGGTTTAAGATCCAAATTCTGTCTAGTGGTATGCATAAACAATAAATTTGAACCACATAAGATCAATAAATACATTCAAAACTCACGAACACAGCATATAATATGTAACGGTTGATGCTAAACATATATAAAGCACCTCTCTATTTTAATAAAATAGTTAATGAAGGGGGACACGTAACAAAATCATATTCCTACTCACTAAATTTTTTCCGCTTCTCTCTTGTATTTAATAGTTACTATAATTATTGATAATATTATTTATTATTTTATAGACTAAAAATACTTTTTAATAAATTAAAAAAAATCTTGTTATTAATGTTATTTATAAAGAAATATATTTTACAAAATAAGAAATTTTTTAAAACATCAAAATATTTTAAATTTTGTTTTTTTTAAAAGTAAAATATTTATAAATAAAAAATAATTAAAATTGAGAGTTATAATAAAGAAAATTTTTTAAAACGGTTTATTTTGAAAAAAATTTTAATTTTTTTAAGAGTTAATTACGCAAATAGTCCGTGTGGTTTATCGAAAATAACAGGTTTTGGTATTAAGGGTTTTTTGTAACAGATTGAGGTATTATGTTTTCAATTTTGTAACGAGAATGGGTATTAAGACTAACAGACGTTAATTTTTCTGTTAATTTTCAATAAAATTACTAAATTACCCTTCAAGGGACTACTTCTGTAATTATATATCTTTTTTAATCCAGGGATCATTTGTGTAATTACTTATAACTTAAAAAAACCCAACCCAACCCCCGCCCACCCATCCTACCCACTGCCAAACCACCTAGCTGCCGTTCACCACCATCGTTGTTACCAGCCATGGCTGCCGCCCCACCACCACCTTGGTTAAAGTCTGTTTCAGACCCTAAACCACCATTAAAACCACCACGGTTGCTAATAACAAAAACCCCCCAACAGACCTAATGTCGTCTCCCTCCCACTACCATTCAAATCACCACCATTGCTAAATCCACCAACGCCGACCACCCTCACCTTGGTTGCACCCTTCCTTCTCCGTCCACACTTATCCGACGACACCATCACAACAGATCCAAAAACATCGCTGGTTCCCCCCACCTCCCATGATGTGTTTGAAACTCTAAAACCCAAATTAAACATTACCTAATTGGGAATTCTTGACTTAGGGCTTGTTGGTAGTGGTGGTGGTTTAATGGAGATGAAGCGGGGGTGGATGGTGCCATGGTGATGATGATAATGGTGAGATGGTGGTGATGATGAAGATGGGTTGATGTGCTGTTGTTTAGAGAAGATGCTGCTGCTGAGGACGATATGACTGGGTGGTGGTTGGCGGTGAGGGCTAGCGATGGTGGCCGGCGACGGGGCTCGGTGGTGGGGCTCGGCGGTGGGGGTCGGCGGTGGGGCCTGGCAGTGATGGTTAATTATTGAATTCACACACACTATGTGTGTATATATATAGTATGTACTATGTATATATAGTAAATTTCTAAAACACACCCTTAAATATGCTGAATGACACAAACAGTCCCTTAAGTTACATTAGCAATCCTTGTAAAGTGAAAAGACAAGAATGCCCTTAGGTTTAACAAAAAAGTTAACTTCTGTTAGTGTTAATACCTTAACTTGTTATAATTTGAAAACACAATACTCCAACCTGTTACAAAAAACCTTTAGTACCCAAACCTGTTATTTTCAATAAATCACAGGGACCATTTGCGTAATTAACTCTTTTTTTAAACAAAAAATTTTAAAAGTTAATATCATTGTTTTATTACTTATATATTTTTCAATACGTAATTTCAATTATATCTTATCTTAAAATATAATTTTATAATTAATACAGTTTTATTTTATTTAATATTTTATTTATTTAACTCGAGTAATAAACAAGTTACTAAAGATAGTAATATTATAATCGGGTATAAAACTGGATTTACCAAAATGATATCCTATATCCGACCTATTTCTAGCCATGTCCTAAATTAAACATGGTTTATAAACATATTTAATTGAAAATTTGATGTGTTTATAGATTGATATACTGCTTTAGTGTTACATGTTCTAGTTATCACAATGTTTGGGCGATAATGGTGTAAGAACATGTTATATAACTGGAGACCAGATGACCGGGAGGAATTCACTACATCTTTTTCGAATGTTGCATGTATTTAAATAAGTTTTAGGATAGGCATTTGGAAGAATTAGATCTCTAGAACAATAATGTATGTACGAATTTGGTGGAATTAAGAGCTCTAGAATTTTATGATATTGTGTGGTACTTGTGTTTATAAAAATGAAATGTAAATGAAAGTATGTTTTCTTGTTGCTTAATACTCATATCTAATTTTATATTTTCATTAGATTCATGTTTAAACTATACAATCTTTGTTGATTCTTGAATGTATAGTGTTGTTATGTAGGGGTCAAAATAGGGGTTTAACCCTGTGATCAAATCCTAACAATTTTGTAAGAAGAAGAATATGAAACTTCATAATCAAAGACAATGAAACGTTAATTGTTTATATAATTCATTAGATTGCAAAACTTCATTTAACAAGTTGAATGGTGAAGTTTTCACATTCAAATAAATACATAACTTTGTGATTAGTTAGTATAAATGTCACAATCAAATAATTTACTAATTTTAAAGGCCTATAACTTATTTTCTAGTTAGTTGAAAGAAATGTGTTTTTTATGTTGAAATGAGATTAAAAGAAAGTTGCTAATTATGTGCCTAAGTAGCATAATGGAATTCATAATAGAGAAATGAATGAATTATGTTAAAATAGATGGAATAAGTCAAAAAGCAATTACATGTTGTTCAATCGTTACCAACTGTGTTGGACACTAAAAGAAACATGCATGCTAGTTTAAGAGATGAGGTTTGTTCTGTTTTTGGAAATTTTATCAAGTATTCTGACAAGCCAATATGGATAGAGTATGATGCGGATAAAGTCCAAGTACTGAAGTCAATGTGGATAGAGCACAATGCGGATAGAAGACCAAGTACTCAATGTAGACAACATTGATGCGGATAACAGTAAACACTCAATGTGGATGACTAAGTGTACTCGATGCTGACGAGTACTTAGTCAATGCGAATGAGTAAATTATCAATGCTAATGAAAAATAAAGCTAGTGCGAACATGGATTTGGTCATTCACATTAGTCAATATGGATGAACCATAGTTATTGTGGATGAACAAAAAATGATGATCAAATAGTTTTTGTACTATTTCGACTTGTATATAATCTAATGTAATAAAAGTGTTAGGGTAGACTAGTTAATAGTACAAGCCCTATGTCATTTACAACCCTATGAACCCTAGCAACCAAACTTTCTGTTTAATACCAACACAAGAGAAATTATGATAATTTGTGTTGTTCTTACATTATCTTTCATTATTGATCATTTTGATTCCATCATGAAGATTCAATTACACATTCAGTATATTAGATCCACCAAACTCCACCCAGTCATTGATATCAGAACCTTGACTCTTATTCTTTAGATCTAACATCAATTGGATCTAAGAATCAATTGATCTACTTACTTTGCTACAAATCAAAGCGATTGTTAGCATTAATTTCTAATCAATTAAGTCATACATTGATTTAAACAAGTTTTGGATCAATATTCATCATGATTTGAACCACAACACTCTTTGATTGGGTTTCAACCTTATTTTACCACATAAACCACAAATCATGTAGAGAACATGAGAATTATGACTTGAGATTAGCAAAGAGTTCCTTATAGAAATGTTTTACTACAAAATTAAGTGATTTTGATTCTGATCTTAAAAGTTTCCTGAAAATCTATTATGAGTGTTGTTCACCCTACTACACCTGCTCATCGCATCAGGTGTAATGTTCACCGCTTATGTACTATTCACCAAATTAGTACTGTTCATTGCATCAACTAAAGGCATTGGAGAATAGTGTTCACTGAATCAACATTGTTTACTAAATCAATACTTTTCACCGTTGTATTACATAGAACATTGTTCACAACATAATCAGTTGTTGAAGTTCTTGATGATTTTGACTAGATTTGTTGACTTTTGGACTGACTGGACTATTGGACTTAAAATCAACCAAAAATCCACATCACTTAATTCTAAAATCAACTAATAACTATTAAACCAAGTATAAAATTAAGAAATTAAAATTGATTCACTAAAGTCTTTGGAAATTGAACATAATTTGAAACCACTTGTTTTAAAACACAAATCTAATTTTAAACAATGAAAGATAAGATTCAAAAACTATATAACATCTGTTGAACTGGATTACTAGATTTTTAACACGAGAGGTCCATGCATTCCTACTGCACTTGATGTTGACCATTATACTAATGTTAGGATTCTTGTTGAAGATGCTTCTTTAAAGTTATCTACTAAAGATATCAAGAAAATTAGGTTTGACATGAAGGCATACTCCATCATTACTATGGCCTTAAAGACGGAGGTTCTCAAAAAACTAGAGAAATATGGTACTGTAAAGTTTATCTGGGATGTTTTGCATATCATGTGTGAAGAAAGTTCTGAAGTCACTAAGATTAACAAAGATAAACTGATCAATCGGTATGACACCTTTCATTACGTTCAAGGAGAATCTGTTTGAAAACAACTTCATAGATTCATTCAATTGATCAATGACTAGGAGATTTTAGAAGTAACACACATGGTGAAACAAGCAAACAAGAAGATGTTGCATTCATTACCTGAGACTTGGAAACATAGTGTTACTCTACTCAAGAACACTCTAGATCGTAAAGCTACCAGTTTAACCATTATGGTTGCCAAGATTGAAGCTCTGAAGTTGGATGAAAAATCAAAAAATTTGGGTGGCCCACAAGTAATTGACACTTAGAAGTTTCCATTTGCTTCTCATTCAAATAAAGAATTCAAGAATCCACAAGAAACACCCAAAGTATCTACTTTCTTGTCTGCTCCTCCAATAAAGTGTTCCAAGACACCATCTTCATCAAGTCAATCTTATACTCAATCTCATAAAAAACAACATAATTGTGTGAATAAAGAACAACCCAACTTGGATGCATTTGTGTTTTTGTTTTGAAGAATTTGGGAGGAAGGTTGACAACAACTCATCTATTCTAAGAAGATCTTGATGAAATGAATCCATTTGATGTTGAGGAGATGAATTTACAATGGTAAATGACCATGATTATTATGAGAGCAAAGAAGATTTTTAGAAAAGGGAATAAGTTGACCTTGAATGAAGCACCAAACATGGCTATGACAAGTCAAATGTCAAGTGTTTTAACTGTGGTGTCAATGGCCATTTTTAAAGAGAATACAATGCTCTAAGAAACAACAACAAATTCTCAAGAAACTTATATGGCAGCTCTTCAAGTAAAGACAAATACCAACAACATCAACATGGAGTGTATCATTCCTAGAACTTTGATAATTTTGGAAATTCATCATATTAGATTCAACATCAACAACAACATTAACCATAGATATCTCATCAACCTTAAAATGCTCCACACACTAGTTCAAGTGCACTTGTGCTAAGACAAGATGGTGTATGTGGCTAGAGTTTGTATGATGAGAAAGTAACCAGGTCATCAAATTCATGCTTTGATGGCTCACATTAATGATATTCGTACACCCATGCTAGCTGAGGTAAAAAAATATTAATAGCAAAAAATGCATTGATGAAGTGCAAGACTATATAGAACATAATCAAAATTTGGCTAACATGGTAAAGGAAGAAAGAGTAAAAGCTGAAATGATCAATTATGAATTAACAAGATTTGAAGATAAAATTAAGTCACTCATAACTTATAAGAAAAATAATTTATGTCGTGTGGTCAGTCAAAAATATTAATAAAAAATGCCTAATCGTCCTTAATAGTAAAGGGCAAGTAGCTTGTTGAATATATAAGGAATAGTGGATGGTTCTAGTTTCAATAAAGCGAAAAACAATAAACATTTTAAGAAATTTGATTGATTGGTTTTAGCAATTGTGTAATTAACAAGATTAAAACTTGTTTTAAACAATATTAGAGAACAGGTAACCCATATTTGGATTCTAATTTAGCAAAGTAATGTGATTTTAGTTTAGCCTATTAAGAAGTCATTAATGGTGAATCTTTGCGTGATAAGGTCTAAATGATGATTATAGATCAAAGTTTAATGGACTTCGTTCATATCTTTGTTAATTTTAGAATGTAAACCTAATCCTAAACACCAAACACATGATACTTAAAAGAAACCAAATTCATATGCAATTAGAATTAGGTTTAAACAAATTCAAATCATTTAAATGACCAAATCACAAGTTGAATTCAATAGAACTTTAAAGGTTTATAATTCAATCTTAAAACTAGGTTACAAACTAAGAAACATAAATGCTTGCACAAACCCATCACCCGAAGTGAATCACAAACAAATTCGTCTTGCCTCATCATTAATTCTTCAACACAAATCAAATTAAGCATGTGGATTTGGACGATCCTGATGTTCGAAAGCCTTTGGAATGCTTGAATATTACCAATTTTCATCCTTGATTGCTGCTATTGAAGATGTAATCAACTTTAAGGTTAATCGCCTTTTAAATCCTTTAAAATTAGTTCAAAAAACTATCTCAAAGAAATATCTAGTGTCGGTGGTTCCCCCAACATCAACATATTTTTCTGATCAAGAATGTAATCGACGGTGTTCCTAACACTAGTGATGCCACCCATTGCATCACCACTTATTTTTCACCAACAACTTTTAAGAGCTTTTTGTAGATAGGTTGTAGGTCCTATAACTTTTTACCTAGCTCAAGTTATGCTTATTCTTTTGATTTGCATCCCATCTTTTCTATAATCTTCATATTTTACATAAAACACAAGCTCATTTCGAAAGTAACTCTATTTATTATGAATTAACATATAAAACATAGAAATAAAGCGTTTAAACATTAATCTTTTATCATCTGATCACAATCCCCATACTTACCTTTTACTTGTCCTCAAACAAAGCATAAGTGTAGTTGTTAACCTTTTATCACAAACACACATTACCAATCACCTACCAACCCTCAGTTAAGGTCTAAGGTTATACCCTTATCCAAAAGACTTCCTTCAATAGATTTACATCATAGCAAGTCAACCGATATGCAAGTAAAACTGGTTATCACCCAACTAGATCTAACATGCTTTTGATTTTTATTTTTATGCACACACACCTCGTGTGTATAATATTATTTAAACAAAAAAAATAACGATATTCATTCATCTTTACGGTACATGTATATATGTATATACATATAGGTATATGTATATAAGGGAAGGTTACTATACATATACGTGTATGTATATAAGGGAAGGTTACTATACAAAGTGCAAAAACATGCGAAGTGCACGAAGTGGCTTGGACGTGACACGTGTCATTTGGTAGAGAAGTAATTTCATATGCGCCAAATATTACGCATATAAGGTGTATAATTACACAAGCTATATTCATTATTACACAAGTTATATTCTTAATTACATAAGTAAAAATTACGCAAGTTATATTTATAATTATGGAAGTTATATGATAATTACGCAAGTTATTTTCATAATATTACGCAGTTAGTAATCATGTAAGTTATACGTATAGCACATAAATGTTCTTAAAAATGTTGATTAAAAAAATATATATAAAATACTATACTCAAATTAAAGAAAACAAAATGTTCAATTTTATGGTGTAATTTTCTTTTAAAAATAATGTTGTATGAAAAAGGTATATGTGTTTTAAGAAATTGGAGTAATTTAAAAAAAGTCAATAATCGTAGGTAAATTTCAAATCTACCCTTCCAAATCCCTTGCATGCGTGATTATTTCATCTTTAATCCAAAGCGTGCATTCCTTAGATCAACGGTTAATATTACTTCGTAATTTCTAACAAAAATACCACTTTGTATTTTAACATTCTTCTATGTATATATAATTATATTTATGTATGCATATGTATATATATAAATATATATATATGCTATTGATAGGAAGCTTAATCGCCTATTTGTAACAAATAATTATTAAATAAAAAGATTTTAAGTCAGAAAAATAAAAAATATAATTATAAACAATATAATTATTAAGTAAAATAAACTAAAAAATAAAACAATTGGGGGTACATAAGCAGATAAGCGGGTATGTTTAATCAGGTAATTGGTAAATTAGTATACGATTCAATCTCATAAATCATACCCGTCTTATAACCTCGAAACAAAAAAAATTAATACCAACCGGTCCTATACTCGCTTACCCGATTCCATATGTAAATAATATAGATGTGTATATATAGAGTTAAATTTCTTTGTTAGTAATGAACACTTACACTATAATTATATATGCATTGTAACAAATTTTTACACCACGATACACTACAGATATATTGATTTTTTCTTTATTTTCAAAATTTCCCTCCTTATTTAAAAAAACTTCACCCTTATTTTATAATCTCTTAACGTTTTTATATGATTTTATTTTTTATACATATTACGCCATTAAATACATAATTTTAATATCTTTAACTCGAGTATTGCCGTATTATATATATCTTAAATTTTTTCTAACACTCGTTATTGACTAGTAGTTTTATTACTATAATTTTAACTTATAGTGGTGACATTGTATATTGAGACCACTAGTTGGGTTAATGGATTATCGTAATAAATAATTGTTAACATTTGATCTCTATCCAAAAAGGTTTGACGGGTTGCATACAACGAGTATACATTTATCGTACAAATTTAGATGCTATTAACTATAGAAAATACATGACGACTTGATATTTTGAAAAGAACACACGGTTTATATATATACATATATATTGCATAAATTTGATATTTTGGCAATATAAACGTGAAATTATATTAGACTATTGGTCATGAAATACAATTGATATGATACAAGATGATTGAGTTAATATAAAACTCGAGAATTTATGTTTAGCGTGTTATGGATAAAATGAGCTTGTCGGACATGTTATATATGTATATATGTATGCGTGTGTGTGTGTATGTGTGTGTGTATAATTATGGATGAACAATAATTATTAAGCTTGAATAAATATATACAAGTTGGGTTAAGGCGAAATTTGTTCTATATAAGTATTGAATACTTGTCAAAAACCTAAAAGTATCGTAAACAAATAATATAACCTAGATTCTAACAAACTCATAACGCGTGAGGAGACGTGAGAGAAACGGGACTATGTAGGTATCGATCGAGGTGATCATGTATGGTTATTGAACAGGATTCTCAGGATGAACGAGACCAGATGGTTTGATCGTAGGGCTGGAGCATGTGCGTAAATCTTAGCTCATTAGCACGTGTTTATCCTACGCTTGTGTTATAAATGATGATAGGAGTCATGGAGACTCCAGCTCTAGGTCACGGATGTGACTAGGACTGGTAAGCTTCGTTGGTTTGGGTGTTGAACTTGAGGGCTACGCGCTCAAGAATATAAGGCATGATTGGTGTGACACAATGAGTTTTAGGGTTGCACTACGCTTGTTAATACTCATAAACTAGTGATTGGATTTTTTGGAATCTCATCCGGGTGAGTCTAATCAACCCCTTTTTCTTAAATGTTTTGGGGTTGCATGCGAGCTGATTAAATGATTTGATGAAAACATTTTAAATTTGTGCGGAGAGGTAAATTTATTCGAATGTTTTGGAAGCTATGGTCTTAGGTAGGTTCAGACCAATATGGGTGCTAGGCATGGGCAATTAGTTAAGGTTTAGAGAATAATCGGTCTAGGTAGGGAAGCCACACTTTGTGGTAAACAGATGATTAAGTCTAAGTAGGGAAGCCACACTCTTTGAGTGCTAAGCACGGGCAAATCATTAAGGTAAATAGGATTGGGTTGTTTCGTGGCCACAGTCAAGACTGTGGATAAGACTAGGCGTTGATACTAAGTTTGAGGCCGTAGTAGTGATTTATGAATAGGATTGGAATAGTCCTAGGCCATAGCAAAGACTGTGCATAGGCTTGAGCTTAATTGATGGCGTGGGATTCGGTTGACCGTTGTGCCTATAACCAACCCTTCTACTGTTTCTGGAAAAAAAACCTAAAATGGCACATATGTTATCAAAACTTATTTTCATTACGGTGAATTCAATACAAATTTGATTTGTTGATATCTACTAGTACATATTGTTATGTGGTCTGATCGGGTGGTGAAAGTTTGGCGTTTAAAGGCTTTATTTCCGTGTTAACGTTTCAAATTATGGGAAATAGAGTTACTTTTGGGATATTATTATGTTTGTAGGATAAATGTTAAGAATACGAAGAAGTTGGAAGAAACGGGATGAAAATTGGAGCTCAGGATGTGAAGATATGTAAAAGAGAAGTTCCAAGACAACGGTAACTTAAAACGGGCATAACTTGAGCTGGGGAAAGAGTTACAAAACCCACGACCTATCAACGGAAAGGTCTTGAAAAGTTCCACATGAAAATCAACTTTTTGCAGGGGGTGGTGGCACCGACACCATTCTGGGCGCCACCGACGCCACCGACGTTAGTAAACCTGAAACCTTTAGACTGACGCCTCCTCTAACGCCTAGCCTGACTCCAAGATGGAGCCACCGATGCCACTGGTGGCACCACCGACGCTGAACGCCGTGTTTTGGTTGATTTTAATCTAATTTGAGAGGTTTTAAAAGGGGATTAACTCTAATAAGAAAATAACCTCTTTAGACACCAATCTTGGACGAAAAACAACCATATTTCATCATTCCAAAGGCCTTCCAACATCCAATTCATCCGAATTCACATGATCAATTCCATATGTGTTGAAGAATCAATGATGAGGCATTGCTAATCCATTCATGATTCACTTCGGGTGATGGGTTTGTGTAAGTTTATGTTTTTATTTAGTTTGTAACCAAATATTGGGATTGGATATTGAACCTTTTAAGTTTTTTTTTTTTTTTGGATTCAATTGGTGATTTGATTAGTTAAACAATTTGATTATGTTTAAACCTAATTATGGTTTCATATAACCTTGATGACCTTTAATCATTGTGTGGTTGATTCTTAGAATTAGGATTACATAAGTTGAATTGGTGATTGTGCAAACAAAGTCCATCAAGCTTTGATCAATAATCATCACCAGTAATGACCTTTTAATAGGTTTCACTAAAGAAACATAACTTTGTCAACCTGTAATCTCGAAGTGAGTTGCTTTTTCACCAAGATTGTTAAAAACCTAACCTTTTATTTTGTCAATTTCATAATTTCTTTAATTAATTAATCAATTAGTTTACTTTTTAATGCTTAATATTATTAAGGTAATCGTTACTAACACTTTTCTGTGATTCCTTGTGAATTTAACACCCTTCTTACCCTTTTACTATTAAGGGTGATTAGGCACTTTTATTTATATTTTTGACCGACCATACAACATTGATCATGGTCTGACAGCTTTAGAGTCTCTATTTAAGACTCACTAACATGTTTTAGCTTCTAATATAGGTTATTAATTTGCAGGGTACAGTATTCAACCAGGTATGGAGACATGTGAAGGCCTTAGTATGCAAAATGGTATTCATATGATGGAAGTTTAAATGAGTTTGGAAACCATGAGTTTAATTAAGACATAAAATGGTCATGAGTGATGTATCATGGAATCTAGTTGATTGAAGTTTAAAGTTTAAAGTTCATGCATGCTTTAGATCCAAATAAGGTTTAGTTTATAGAAAACTTGGTGAGTTTTGTTTAGAACTAGAACCTTCTTCTGAAATTGAAACCTGGGTTATAAACATAACATTATGTTAGTGTAAAAATTTTTAAAAGGTGGTAAAAATTCAATTAGCCTTTTCATGTATTTATTTTCCACTACTTATATTGATAAAATCAGTCTGTCGTATAGGTGGGGTGTGATACTTTAGTATCAGAGCCTGTGGCTTTAGCAAATTAAGAACCATTAAAAAGTTCCTAGGCTCTAATCAAGAACAAGTAGGGACCTAAACCTTAGAAACCCAGGATGTTAAGACTTGGAAGTGTTAAGAGTTGTAATTACTAGGTTTTGAAATTGGAATATATGAGTGGTTTGAAACCTCAGGTTATTATAAATTTTAGATTGACTAAGACATGGGAAGTCATTGAGATTTTAGAATGAGTAGGTTTCTTTGATATATCATAATTGATTAAGGAAACCCTAAAACTTGATTGCTAGGGATTGTAGCTTACATGTGGTAACAGTATTGTATTTACATGAATTGAATTTGATGAAGGGGTTGGATCTGATGCATGTGAGGTTTGCATCGGGACAAGATAATTTTGAATTACCAAAATTATCTAGAAACACCTTGAATGGATACGTTAAGGACTAGTGTATTTTACTCCGACAGTGGAATTATGGCAACAACCTAAGTATTGCTCTAAGGACTAAAATCACTCCTCGTTGAGTTGGATTAACTACCTTATGGGATGAAAGTTGGAATCTTTTGTGATTTGATGCAAAGTAGTGATACACTTAGTTGGCCTTAGGTGGAGGAACAAACGAAGGACATGCGTAACACGCACTGGACCCTAGCTTGGCAATATGTTGTCTTGAGCCTATGTTTTGATATGGGGGAAGGTCATGAAATCCTGGCTTTACGTGACAATGGCATACGTTGATAATGTAAATTTGGCAGATGGGGTCCAATCCAAAGATCACTCGGGTGACAGAGGCATCTATTTTAAATTTTGTAGGGTTGTAGGACTTTAGCCTTGGATCACTTGTTTGATGTAGGCATTATTCTATGAAATTGTGTAGGGTTGCGTGCTTATTCGAATTGATGATTGGTTAGTTGAGTCTACAAAGTTGTGAAGTCTAAACCTCCCCTCATACGTTCAAGTATGACAAAAGAAATGATTACAATGTACATAATTACTTGCGAATTCAGCAACATAATATTAATTGTCCTCATTACCCCCCTTTGTGAGCTAATTTAGATGTAACATGTAATAACGTTCATCTATAATTGACTAAAATGTATTAAACAAATAACTTCTTTTATATACTAGTAAAACAATTTGTACTTTTTAGTGTTTAAAGGCAACATATTTGGCATCTAAAAAGCAGAAACCAACTTATATTTTCTTTTACCAAATTGTAAACGGGCCGGACCGAAACCGAGCCCTACCCGCGGGTTTGGACCGAAACCGACCCGTAACCGTTTACACAAAGAAAGCAGAACCGTGGACCGGAACCGCCAACCTATACATGGGTCGGTCTCGGTTTTCACGGGTCGGTTCATGGGTCTTAACCGGGTCGACCCGCGAAGTGCACACCCCTAACCGTGCTAATATTTAAATAAGGTAAGAACAACGAAACCTGAAATAAAACTCATTGTAATTTATAATGGGAGAATATTAGAGTGATCCAATATGGTATTGACGGTTACATTTTGCACTAAGTATTTGTGAATTACAGTAGCTGTGGATTCTGGGAAATTCCATGGTGCCGTTTAATGCCTAGATTAACATGAAGATAACATCTTTCTACTGTAATAAAAAGGTAAATGGTGATGCCACGTGTCAGCACCACATTCATTTTTATCAAACTTTTCCCGCTTCTCTCTTCTATTAAATAACTATATTAATTACTAATAATATTATTTATTTTATTTTTTCATTATAATTAGTTTTTTAATAAATTTAGAAAAATAACTTTTTATTAATGTTATTTCTATAGAGATATTTTTTTATAAAAAGAATTTTTTCTAAAAAATCAAACTATTTTTACGTAATATTTTAAAATTGGTTTTTTTAAAGTAAATTTTTATAAAACAAAAATAATTAAAATCTTGAGATATAGTAAGGAAAATTTTTAAAATGGAAAATTTTTAAAATGTTATTTTAAAATAGGGGCATCTACATATTTCCCCCTCATAAGATCATTAATTACATATTTCCCCAAGTTAATATTTTAATTACATATTTCTCCTTCCTAAAACATATATATTACATATTTATCCATTCACTAAAATTAATTTATCAAAAGACTATTTATTTTTATTTTTACTATAATATTTTTAGTTATTTTATTTTCTACAACTATCAATTACATATTACGAGCCATTTGTGTAAATAAAAACATTAAAATTACATCTCCAAATTCAAAAGTTTAAAACTTTATTTTAAAATAACAATCACCGATAATCAAAGTTATATCTCTGTATACAAAAAATTATTGTCAAAATTTTAAATAATTACAATTCTAAAAAATTTATATGAAAATTTCATACTAAAAATAAAGGTAAAATTGTCCTTAAATGGTTTTATTTTTATGAAATAGATATATATGTAATATACATGTTTAGGAAGGAGAAATATGTAATTGAATTTTGTGGCTTGGGGAAACATGTAATTAGTTGTTTTAGAAAGGGGAAATATGTAAAAATCCCTTTAAAATAAAATGTTTAATTTATCTTCGAAAAAAACAAAAAAAAAATAAAAAGTTCATTTTATTGTTTTATTACTTATAGTTATTACTAATACATAATTTCAATCATGTCTTAGTCTATCATTTTATAATTAATAATTTTTATTTTATTTAATATTTTATTTATTCAACCACGAGTTTACTAAACCTAGTATTAGATAAATATAGATACTTGATACGTCGGCTATGCGTATAGAGACTTCAGGTGTCATCAAATTAATTAATTGAGATCGTCCATTAAGAGGCAGACAACCAAGGAAGGCGTGGAGACTTTATTCGCATTCACCTGGGCAATAATTCGGCAACCATAATGTATATTTTGATTTAATGAGAACTTTATGTTGGACTCTAAAGAGATCTTAATTCGGTTAAAGTTATGATACTTGGTAGTCATTCTTTAGTGCTTTAGTCACACGTCCCACTTGATCTTTGGCCATCGCCCCCCCCCCCCCCCCCCCCCCCCCTTGGTGTCGTCGGCCAACCACCATCCACCATCACCACTGTGAACCGCCGTTGTTGATAAAAAGTTTCTATTTTTAAAAAAAAGATCACAACTTTAATTGTTAAAGTTGATTATCGATACCCAATAAATGTTTTGTTATTAGTGCAACTAATCTCTCTCAAATATATATATTTTCCTTTTGAATTTTAAAATTTGTTACACTATTCAAAATTACAGAATGTGATGACAAAACTTCCCAAAATACAGAATACTAGCATTAAAAAACTCATGTATTACACTAGTTGAAATATTAAAAAATATAAATTATTAATCTATATATATTTATAATTACTAAAATGCCTTAGTATATATAAAATATTTTGAGAAAGTATGATAAATATGGTATCGTTTTATTTACATATGAAAAGTTAATTAAGAAACATTTAATTCTTTATTTGAATAACTAAAATTAAAAAGATGGTTATAAAATATGAATGATTTATTACCTTAGTTAATAATTTCCATAAAATGGATGAAAATCATTTGTGCGGGAAAATAAAAACTTTGATAGTCTAAAATTATGACAAGTGTCCACTTGAAATAATCTTTTATTAGAGTAGTAGGATTTTTTTTGAGTCTCTATAAGTGAGCCAATGTTAATGGTTAAAGTCCGGTTAGGAGGCTGAACAACTAGATATCATCTTCCTCCTCGTCGTTCTCAAACACGGGTGGAGACTGAAAAATAAAGTCACCATTAGAAGGATATTCCTCATCCTCGGTTAACCCGACCAGCCAGGTGCTTCCGGTTTCGTTTTCTTCCATGTCTTCGATGCTTCAAGATCCTAGACTCGTTTCTTAAGTCATCGGATCTCGTGTCGTAACTCGAGGTCTCGGACTCGTCTTTAGAGTCATTTGATCTCAAAATCTCATGGGTCATGATTCTCGATCTCGTTGCCTCTTTCGGCGGGTCTACGTTCACGGTTGAATTGATCTCTACAAGTAGTCATTTGATTAACCTTGCTCTCATACCAAATGATGTGGTACGAAAACAATTAAATGGCTCAAGAACGATTAGTTAATCAAAGACGTTAAATCGAACCGAAAGATTCCAAGAAATATGTTTTTTAATTCAAATTCAATCAACAAAACTAATAATTCTTTATAACAACCTAAAGATAATGATAAACAATAAAAATTAAACTAAATAAATTAAAAGGATAATAAAAAAACTCTTCAAATTTTATAATCGTTGATGCACCTGCAATACAAGGCATGACTCATATCAAGTGATCATGTAAAGAATGCAAACGCCTATAGCAGTGTTTGCAAAACTTTAGACTTTAGCTTTCACATGTGAATTTTATCATTTTGGGTCCATTTTGTCATTGTTTACTTTCACTATCATTAACTATGTCATGCTTTAGCTCTTTATCTATATCGTGATTGTATTATACTTTAGCTGTTTATCTTTAACACTCTTTAGTTTTATACAATACTATCAATTTTTACTTCTACTTTATATTGTAGTTTACAAACTATCACATTCTATGCAATTACTTTATATAAGTGTTAGTTAGATCACTTTCAAAGGTGGTAACTTAAATCCGGAGGCATTAAGTTTGTTATGGATGAATTATCATAGAATTATGGCCAAGTGTCAGGAGATACATGAGGGGGGAAAGTTAGTTACGGAGGCAGGGGTTTTATTTACCAACTTTGTCTAAGTACATGGAGTTGCGGTGGTATATTCAAATACCGAGGCTTTAGTTAGATACAGAGACTTTAACATCAATTATATCCAAGTAACCTAAGTAGCGAAGGCGCAAACACAATTATGGAGGCTCTAACGTCTTTTCTATTAAAGTAACCTAAGTTGCAGAGGTGCTAACTCTATTATGGAGGCTTTAATATCAATTCTGTCCAAGTAACTAGAATTGCAAAGGTGCTACAAGTCTATCGCCATATTTAGGTTTTGAGGTAGTTTCGACCTCGAAACCTGTCATTCGTTAAAAAGTTATGGGTCATGCTATTTAATTTTGGGATGTTACAAGTCCATCCTCTTATCCCTTGCCAATGCATTTCCTCCATTTAAGAAGGCACAAAGCCAGCTTATGGGGATTATAAACCTTGAGCTAATATCCAACATAGTCATTTCATTATCTCATACATAATAACGTTTATCACATATACTATAGCATGTATTCAATAAAAACACCTTCCATATAAACCTTAATCATCAAGACAAACTTTAATGTAAACACCCGTGAATGTATAAACATAATCCGTGTTGTATGCTTGCCACCAGAAAATTAGTTAGAAAACATTCAAAATAAAAAGACCTAGAACTCAGTTTTGCTAATGAAAAATAACCATTAAATAAGCTTCACTCGACGAGATTTATGTAAAAACACGTAAAGTTACCACCTTTTTCATAAGATCACATCATAAACACGGTTACAAGCAAAGATCCACATTCATCATTGATAAAAAAATAAAAAAAATAATAAAAAATAATAAAAAAATTATAATAATAAAATAAAAAAATAAAATAAAATAAATAAAAAAACCTAAACCTTACCTTTTTGTGTTTTTGAAGCTTTCTTCTTCTACACTTCTTTCTCTCTCTTAAACATTTAAGAATCCCCCTCAGGAGACCTTGAATCGCAAGTAAAAGAGGAAGGGGAGGCAACCATGTCCACTTATAGAGGGGGTTTTGGGACCATTATCCCACTTACCCTTATACTTTGCTTTGTTTACACATTTAACCCCTAACTTACACAAAACTTCATTAGCTTAATTTTAAGATTTTTGGGTGTTACACTTGTTGATACTATATCTAACAATTGGTTCTCGTTAATCAAATTGTTATCTAACTTTTAGTGGTTCTCCCTGTATACACGTGTGATAAAAATTAGACATATTTTCAAGTATCAAGAATCATCTCTAGCATGAATCTAAGACCCAAGGTGGGGCAAATAAATATATATATGAGCCACAACCGATTACTTTAAAAAAATATCAAAATACCATATATGAATGTAATTAGAAAAAATTCCCAAAATATCCTTTTTACCATCTTTTTCCCTAAAATGTCCTTTAGGCAAAGTAATCACCAAAGATATCCCCATCCAACAGAGTCGTCTCCGACCATAAAACAAATTATCCGAACTTAAGATGAGCGACTTAGATGAATACACGTGTCTAAATTGGGTCGCTATGAGTACCTGTTTATGTTCGGCACCGTAAGTTCGTCCGAACCTTCGTAACTTCGTCCGAACCTATTTATGTTTGTCTGAACCTTCATAACTTCGTCCGATCCTTCGTAAGTTCATCCGAACCTTCGTAAGTTCGTCTAAACCTTCGTAACAACTCTATTTAGACACGTGGTTTCATCTGAACCACTCATCGTGGGTTCGAACGAACCTATTCTGCGGTCGGGACGTCCCTGTTGGGATGAGGACATTTTGGAGGATGGGCTGGTCAAAGAAACCTTTTAACCTGAAATGGACATTTTCAGAATTTTAATTAATAAGAAATGCTGCATTGTAAACATGAAAACAGGTTACTTTCATACTTACCAACCCATTAGTGCTCTTAAATTATTAACCTGAAATATAGACTCATAATCATGGTGAATAACCATAATTGTTATTTGTTGTGAACAGCAAGGAGGCTCAAGGCACCTATGGCTACTGCACATTAATCTAACCTTCTAATATATGCTATTTAGATCATTATATATTTAAGCTACTCAAATTCACTGTATCTGTAAGCAGACACAAAAGTAGAACAAGAAGAAGACATACATAAAGTCACATACCTCTTCTTCATCAGAGTAGCTCTCCTTTCAAGCTAGACTCTTTGCCTGAAACCCGAACAGATGACTTCATTCTAATAGATTTAAAGAAAACACATCCTATGATGTATTATCGTACATGAACAAAACAAATTTCCAGAAACTTGTGCAGACTGCAGACATACTAAGTCCCCTGTTTCCAAAACAATTTCATATTAACATGTTTAAACGTCATATGTTCGCATGAATCTACTAACGTCTTGGATGCTATTGTCACCAGAGACAGATTCATAAACTGCGTTATCAACCTCAATGGAACTCTTCCCTCGAACCTTTTGGATACTAATTTCATTCATCTTCCTCCGGATATTCACAGCTTTTTCCCACTTATTGTCTTGGGAATATATGTTTGATAAGAGCACATAATTACCGTCATCATGAGCTTCTAGTGAAGCTATTTTGCTTGTAGCTTCTTCAGCCAATTCAACATTTTTATAGATCTTACAAGCTCCAAGAAGCGTTCTCCAAATGATCGCATCTGGTTTAAAGGGCATGTTTCTGATAACATCTCTGGCTGCATCAAGATGCCCTGCACGACACAGGATATCAACCATGCAACCATAATGTTCCATTTCTGGTTCTAGTCCATATACGTCCCTCATAGAGTTGAAGTATTTCCGCCCGTTATCAACTAGGCCAATGTGGCTGCACGCACTCAAAACACCTATGAAAGTAATACCATTCGGTTTAATTCCTTCAGATATCATATTGTCGAAATGTTTAAGTGCCGCATCACCATATCCATGGTTAGCTAGCCCCATTATCATCGCGCTCCATGAAAACACATCCTTGTTTTTCATCCAATTAAAAACATATGACGCGCTATCAATATCCCCACACTTTGCATACATGTTGACTAAAGAAGTCCCGAGCTTTATGTCTATCTCAATATAGTTTCTCTCTACATACTTGTGAACTGTCTTGCCCATGCCTAAAGCCCCTAAATCTCCACACGCCGACAACACACTAACAATGGTGATTCTATCAGGCAACATCTTAACCAACCGCATCTCATTAAAGAGCCTTAACGCCTCGTGAGATAGAGCGTTGTTTGCACAACATCCAACCGTATATAGTCCACGTACAGACACGCCCACACGGCCAAATGAGGCATACCCATGAATCATGGTATTCCATGAAACCAAGTCTCTTTCAGACATTTTATCAAACAGTTGGCGCGCTAAACCGATTTCCCCAATCCGCACATACTCCGCTAACAACACATTGCAAGCAACCAAATCTTGATCTTTCATTTCACCAAACACCTTCTGTGCACACTCTATCAACCCAAATTTCACATACATTTCAACAAGACCCGTTTGAACAAACAAATCACCACCAAACCCAAGTTTCAGCACCTGGGTATGTATCGTTGGACCATTCTGAACAACACCCAATCTCCCACACGCTTGAAACACAAGAGATAGACTGAAACTATCTATAAAGATACGATCTTGACGATGCAATCGGCGAAATAAAGACATACACTCATCGTAATCTTGTGAATTCAAGTGAGCTTTGATCATGGTGTTCCAAAGAAACGTGTCTGGGGCAGGCAATTCGTCGAACAGGGATCGTGCATAACGCAAATTGTCGGAAGAATTGAAGGAGAGTTTCTGGAGGAGCTTGGTGATGATGAAGTTATTGGATTGTAGTGAAGTTTTGAGAAGAAATGCGTGGATGTGAAGAATGTGAAGAGGTTGTTTTGAGTCGCGAATCATGGACATAAGTTTTTGTTCGATTGATTTGGGTCTGTAGTGAGGAAGTATGGACCCGATGCGCATTCTTTCATGTTTAACGAGGACATATGAAAGTGGAATACGTATATATGTTACTAGTTTTAGTACCTCGTGTATTATAATGATTGAATAAAATATATATTAAATATAATAAACATCAATTAAGTATAAAACGATATTTTTAGATGATGTATGATTGAAATTACGTATGCGTAAGAATTATAAGTAATAAAACAATGATAACAATTTTTTATAAACTTTTTTTTTAACTTTTTTTTTCAAATGAAATTAAACATTTTGTTTAAATATGTCATTTTTAAAAAATTTTTTACTGTAACTCCCAATCTTAATTATTTTGGTTTATAAATTTACTTTTTAAAAACACTAATCTTAAAATATTTTGTATTTTTAAAAAAGTTTTATGTTTTAGAAAAAAATCTTATTTTATAAAAGTTTAGATTTTTAAAAATAACATTAACAAAAAGATTACTTTCTTAATTTATTAAAAAACTATATTTAATCTAAAAAAGAGTTAAATAATATTATTAATAATTAAAGAAATTATTTAATAAGATAGAGAAGCGAGAAAATTTTGATAAAAAGTAATATGGTGTTGACACATGTCACCTAAGTGACTCTTTTATTAGAGTAGAATGATATCTTTGTTTATGGTCTATCCTAATTTTTGATTACATCTTACTCTAGTCTACTATATTAATTGCATTGATCAACAATTTTGTTCTCTAAAAATTGAGTAACACTAGGCATCTCTTGACTTTTTAAAGTGAAGTTGATGGGTTTGAGTCTCACTTTTGTAATGTGTTTCAAGTGGGTTACAAATTTTATCATAGTGAATCTTTGGGTGGTTGGTTTTTCTTAAAATGATGAGTGGGCCGGGTGACCAGCGTTGTCTGTGTTCGCAAAAGTGGATGGCATTTTACCGATAGGTTTATTTGGATAACCGGATTTAAAAGTATTCGTTTCCTGTTAAAAAAAATAAAATTGTTAGGGTCAACGTATATGCAACCAAATGCACACCATCAAATCATTAATGCACCTTGGGTAATATTTAATGAATTATTAAAAGGTATTTAATGGTTGGGGTGAACATTAATGAATGATTTGTTTAGATTTTAGTGTTTCAAAAAAGAGTGTTATAGAATAAGGTGTAAATAGCAACACCTTTTATTTATATATAAAACATTAGTTTTAGTAAACTCGTGTATTACACGGGTTAAAAAATAAATTATTAAATAATATAAAAAATTATCAATTATAAAATGATATAAGATAAGATATGTTGAAACTAATAAGTAAAAAAAAATTATAAAGAATAAAATAATGATATTATTTTTTAAACTTTTTTTATTTTTATTTTTATTTTTTATTTTGATGTTTTAGAGAATTATTATTTTATAAAAGTTTATTTCTTTAAACGTATAATAAATATAAAGATCTCTTTTATCATTTATTAAAAAATTATTAATCTAAAAAAGATTTGAATAATATTATTAGTAATTAATATGGTTATTTAATAGGAGAGAGAAGCGGTAAAATTTTGGTGAGAATCAATGTGGTGTTGGCACATATCATCTTAGTTATCCTTTTATTAGAGTAGGTAGATATGTTACCAATGATTTGAAGACCGGACCGGACCGGCCGGTCGAACCGGTACCTCCGGCGGTCCGGTTACGACTATATGAACCGTTGTCTAAATAACCGGCCGGTTCGTAGCGGCCGCCGGTTAACCGGTGAACCGGGATCGGAGGTTCGACCGGAAATGGTGATTCAGCTTCAAGAAATGACAAGATCTCCACCAGAACCCTTCGATTATCAAGTAGCAGACTTCAACATGCGGAAGAACACCATTTGATCTGCACGAGCAGCCTTCAATATGCACCAATTGACTGAAATTAACACAAAAAACTTCGATTTACACATATCGATGGTGGCTGGATCACTTGGATGGAAGAACCTTTTGTGGTTGTGGACTTGTGGTGAGGTGCTGTGAAGTAAATGGATGGAGCCGGCTGTTTGTTACTTTGTTGTCAAGTATGTAGGTGAAAAACTATTTTAAACCTAATATTGAATATGGGCTGAAATGTGAAAATGGGCTAAAACTAAAATATATTTATGTCATATTACCATTAAAAAAATTAAGTCTAAATAAACTATGTTTTTTGTATATTTTAAATTATTAACTTAATTATAAAGTCATCCGGTTCTTAAATCCGGTCCGACCGGTCGGACCGGTCCAACCAGTGAACCGGTAAAGTGTCCGGTTCTATATCCGATCCGGTTTTAAAAACATTGTATGTTACTAACCGTGTAATGCATAGCTGATGGAAAAAATATGAATATTAGTTAATCCTATCTTTCTTTGATAACGATACTGATTTTTATAAGATTTGATTTTACTTTTTTCCTTTGAATGCTTGTTCAAGATTTACCCTTGTTATTTCATTGACAACCCCCCAACCCCCAGTTTTAGATGGCATATTCTCCCTTTTATGATAAAATTTAATTATCATAAATCGTTATAGTGACTTGATTTCACATATATAAAAGTGCAATCATCTAAAACATTACAAAGTAAATGCAACAAACTAAAATGGACAAAACATAAACTAAATGCTACATCAACCAATCCATGATCAAAAAACCATGAGATAAGAACACATAAAAAGTATAAACGATAAAAAAACGAAATTGGATTTTTTATCAAATAACTAGTTTTTTTTTTCCTGTCGCGCTTCGCCGCGAAATTTCTGATCCGCGTTTCGTGGGCGTTTTTCTAAGCCTGCAAAGCTAGCATGAAAAGGCTCAGAAATCATTATTCAATGTGGCTGTAAAAACAACTGCCACGCCGAACATTGAATATGATTATTTACCATCACAGCCTGTTTAGTAACCCAACATCGAACAACAGAGACAATACAAAGCAAAACCTTTAACCGTCTACAAAGGTGTTGTTACCACCGCACCAAAAGAGATACCAACCCTACCTGCCAACACCTCGTTAGAGGCTCTGAAACACAACCATGTTGCGGTTGTAAGCAAAGTTTGCAGCATCTGAACAACAATGTTTTGTGTTTCTTTAACATCATCAACTACCATCCGCTCAACTATAATAGAGGTGAGAATAGTGATAACCAAAAAATCAAAGGTTTGAACATTGCATCCATCAGCCCATAGATGCACCTACGTGCATCGCCATCGAGCAAAACACGAAAACCAAAAAAGCAAACCGACATACGTGAGACAAAGGAGCACGACGCAGGACAGCGAAAGACCCACAAAAGGCGGCGACATACGTGAGACAAAGGAGCACGACGCAGGACAGCGAAAGACCCACAAAAGGCGGCCATCGCCGCCGGCTGCCACCAATAGGGGGATTCAACTCCGTCGACCTCATATCTCAATGAATGCAAGGAGAGGTCCTGAACCGTCCCCGGCTCGACGCACTATGAAGGCACCACCGCCACCCCCAAAAAACTCAAAACCCTAAAAATAGAGCAGATCTGCAAGTAAGGGTAGATCTAGGGTTTTGTCAACCCACATCGAAAGCCCCATCACCGCCGCTATCGCCACCCCAAATCCTGAAAACCATCACCGGTGTCTGTGGTTTCTTCCACCATCGTCGGAACCTACCCCATTAAAAAGTGGCATAAAAAACAAATCGAAGACCGTCGGCCGACACACCAACGGTTTCTTCCATGGCGAGGTGATAGTGCAAGCGGTGGCGGCGCAGACGGTGGCGGCGCGACGGTGGCCGCGCAACGATGGCGGCGCGACGGTGGCCGCGCAACGATGGCGGCGCAGCGGTGGCCGCGCAATGGTGGCGATCCAGCGATGGCGGTGAGGACTTTACAACCTCTGCTCACAAAATCATAAAGGAGACAGAGAGAGACATATGAATGTTCTTCTCTCTTTCTTTGATGTTTCTCATGTTTCTTTCACGTGCTTTTGAAATACCCAAAATAACCCTTCTTACTTACTATTTTTGACAGTTGGTTTTTTCTTTACAGGGTAATTCAAAGTTGTGCGGATCAAATTTTCTTCGAACGTAACGATTTGATTATTTAAATACTCTAATAACAAAGCCTAACAACAAAAGTGGAATTTTATTAATTAAGATCACACGAAGTTCACATTTTAAGTCATTATATACAGCAATGTGTAAATCTATTGATCATTTTATTATATGAAAGATCATAACATCAAATATGTAATTGAATAATAATTCATATCGGATGATAACAATTCTAGACATCTCGATTAAAAATGAATTTGTTATTTTAATTATTTTAAAAAATTAAATTACAAAAAGTTGAAATAAAAGATTTCATTTGTATGCTTCTAAAAACTGAAGGATGAAATATAACAAGTAAAAATAAAGTAAGAGAAGATATGTATAGCAATATACTTTAACATACCTAGAGTAATGAAACAATAATAGGTTGAAATTCTATATTTGAGCATATTAATTAATCTCCAACAATCATGAACAGAATGGTTATGGGATACCTGTACCGTTTTTATAAAAGGGTTTTAATATGTAGATACCTTACATTATAAATCGACACCCCCACTATACGTCTTGTATGGCATCATACGCCGCATATAGAGTCGAAAACACTAAAAACAAGGAAAATTTAGGGGGCTGTCATAGGAGCTATACGCCCCATATAACCTTATACGACCCCCTATACGAAACATATAGGGCTATACGATGCGTATAATAAATTTTGACACTGGCTACGAGTTAAAATTCAGGGGGATTTCAGAGGGGTTATACATACGACGTGTATGGGGCTATACGACTCGTATAGAAATTTTAATGTTAATTTATAATTTTGGGGTGTCTCAATATCCACACCCTTATAAAAACTCATAGACAAATCATTAAGAATAACGTACGTCTTCAAGTATGAAATTAAGTGGTATTTATATAGTACTTTTTCTAAAATAAAAAAAATAATTAAATCTAAAAATGACATTTCTTTACAACATGACTTTCCTTTTCTACCTTCAAATTGTAATTGTTCGTCATTTTATCATGTTCATGTTTTTTTAATCTTGGCAAAGTAATCGACTATTATATTCTATTTCAATCCAAACTCTTAGAGGTGCTTAATTGTTAAGAAGCTAGTCATAATACTACAAACACAATAGTGAAGACTTTAATTACCAAGTTGCCTATCTCCACCATCCAACATTTTATTATCAAATTATGTGCTCATATATTCGGTCAAATATTGCATAATTAAACTCGTAAATCCTTCTTTAATTACCTTTATGCATACTTTGTTGTAGCCTGTTGCCAAAATCCAACGTGTTTTCACTTGTCACCACCATTTGAACACTTTTTTGAGATCCTTAAATCTAGATGCCAATGTCGTTCTTCAAAAGTGATAGCTCTTTTGAATTTTCTAGAAGATCTGGAACCGAAAGCCCGTTGACAAAATCCGTTATATCTTCTTAATTTTCGCATGCTATTACTTTTACTTGAAAAGCTGTTAGAAAAGGCGAAATTCAAGACCTTACGGTTAGACGGTCTAATGAGTGCAACAAGAGACACAAACATAATTAGAGATTTCAATTTTCTTGAGAGTGAGGATCTTGAAGAATCAAGACACATAAGTCTTTAATCACATTTGCGCACTTTTCTGTACTCATCGCATTGTCTAACCGCAAGATCTTGAATCCGTCTATTCTAATAGTTCTTCAAATAAAAGTAACAACTGAGTAGAAGTGAGATAATACCAAGGATTTTATGAACGACTTCGGTTCTACTTTCTTCATAGAGAGAAGCCAACTTAATCTCGTTCTTAGAAGTTAATCATATCGTTCTAATACGAATTTGTTTTTAACTATGAACCCATGTTAACCTTATATATCATCATGTGCCTCGTTTTGATGATGAGGTTATCGAATCAAATTGCTTAGATGCATACAAGATGAGATTAAAACGGCTTTGATTGAATTTTAAGTTTTAAATATTATATCATCTAGGTTCTAAAGATGAAACAAATACTAATTTTCTCAAATTATTAGGCTCAAAACCGTAAGCACAATGAGAGCATCATGGCTGCAGAGAGTTGCTGGTAACTACCCATCATCTGCCACGCCAAGGTTGCGCGTGCTTCAAAACCTAGCTGTTGCATTTATGGTCATCAGAGCCACAATATAAAACGCAACCAACAAATGTTGAACAAAAAAAGATTAAAATCTCAGTAAAGGGACTGCCACCACCCCATACCAACACATATATCTATCGAGCATCACAACCTTAATTTTTTTTTTTCAGCATGAAGCCAGAATCAAGAAGCAATGCAAGATGTAGAATTCAAGAGCCAAGATTAGAAACCCCTAAAGGCCACCATTCTTTAGCAAAGCAGCCAACACAACCCATTATCGTATACATAGATGTTCACAACAATATATGTAATGGAAGGCTCAGAAAATTATAGTTCATAGCGGCTGCAAAATGTTTCATCGCCACGCCATAACAAGGAACACCAAACAAATTGTGTTTTCATCATAGCCATTCAACCATTTCTTTGACGGTTAAGATTTGCCAAAACACATTATCACGACTGCTTTGGGCCGTCAAATAAGTCGAACGGTCTCAGACAAACATAGGTTAATCGTCATCAACACAGTATCACCATTTACGAGTAGGGCTCAAGACCTCAAAAAGAGCCAAAGAGGCACAAACAGGAGCAGGAATATAGAAATCAGATTCATAAACCCCAAAAAGCCACTATTTCACTATTTCTTTCAATTGGGTTTTAAACATTATAATAATAATATAACATCGGTTCACACACTACAGATAGTCATAAGACAGATACAATATCCCAAAAACAAAACCCAGGGGATGCACAGGTTAACAAAAACATCAAACAAATTATACATCCCACATGCAATGGTGTCTCCGTCAGGCCAAGGCTAACCGTCATCAACACCAAAGAAAGCATGATAGAGAGAAGCAAAGGGTGTGTGTGGTCATGTGACATCTGGTAATTTTCCGTCACCAAACTCCGTTAGTTTCGTTAGGTCTTGCATACACGTGTCGTGAGCACACACTAGTTGTCGTTGAACGTTGGTGACTTAATAACAATTATCTATGGTAAATAAATGATAACCTAATAAATAATGTTGATTATTAGTTGTGGGTATGTGGTTCATGCATTTTAAGTTATTGTTTGTGAATTTTACTTGATAACGTGACAACTTGTAACTATGATCTCATATGTTTTGCTATTAGTTGAAAATGTATATGATTATTATTGTTGATTAGTAATGTTTATATTTTGTATTTAAAACCTTTTAAAAAGTGTTAAAAAGATTAGTTTTTATAAAATATAAACAATGGGGTTTATTTTGTAATTGGAATGAAATTAAAAGTTACCATATATAAACAAAATTAAACCCAACCCTAGCCCCCATTCCCCATTGCGGTCGTAACCCCCTCCCAACACCCTCATTCTTTGCGATTTTGATCAAGAACAAGCAAGAACAATTCGATTTTGATTAGTTCCAAGTGTTAGCAAGTGTTAATCATCATCCCTACACGTTTAAAGGTGAGTTTTATCAAGTTTTTCATGGCTTTTGATTCTTGAAGAACCCTAATTCGAAATTGATGATGAAAAAGTGAAATTGATGATTGTTAGATGTTAATTTGATGTTGGTTAGATTGTATGAATGTTAGATCATGTTGATTTTGCAAGAAATCTATGATTTGATCATGAATCTCACACATTGCCTTAAGAGGAAACTTTTTGTTCTTGGAATTCATGATTTGATGATTGTATGATGTTAGATACATTGCTTGGATGTTGGTTTACATGAATTGTGCAAGAAAAGTCATGAAATCTAGTGTTTGTTCATACCTTACTATAAGTGGAAACTTTTATGCATGATGATTGGGAATTTTGATGAATTAGTGATGATTATCATGTTAGAATGAATGTTATGAACTTAATTAGGTATAAAGTTGATGAAATTATGAAGGAATTGGATGTTAGATTGCTTTTGGGTGTTACCTTCCCAAAAGGGAAACTTTATTTTTGAAGATCATTGGATATGATGATGTGATCATGTTTATGGTGTTAGGAGCATGTTAGAATGCTTATGGATGATGTCTAATGTGGTGGAATGTGTTACTTGGGTTGTATGGATGCTTGATTGATCATTTAAAGAATGTAGGTTCTTAGTGATTATACATGATGATGAATTATGGTTAGTGATTAGGAAACTATGATTGGGATTGGTAATTGATCATTATTGTGTTTGTTAGTTGGAATGAATCTTGTTGATTAATGTGATTATGATTGTCATACACGCGTGCGAATCTGAGGCCCCTACTTAGTAGGATTGGCGGGGTTTAGGATGTGAAGTCGTGAGTGGCTTCACATGGCATGTTGTGCATGATTAGACTTCATGAATTAATTATTAGTTGTGATATATTTATAATTGTGTTGAGCATGTTGATTGTTTGAGATTCGCATGAGTTGTATGATGATCTAGGTTGAACTTGGGTGATGATGTGATATACGTGAATAGTTTGTTTGATAACCATGTATGATAAATTGATACGCTTGATTAAACGATTTCTCAATTATTATGTCACCAACGGGTCAAACGGGTCAACTAGGTTAAATGAGTCTGGTTTTCCAAAGCCTTGGGTCAATGTGTTTATTGAGCACCTAGGGTTGTTAAGTTTTCTGTGCACACGTACTTATGTACTTGCGTGTTCTAGGTAACCTTTGAAGGGTTGTCTTTCCATCCATCATCAGTTCTCTCTTGTCATTATCTTTGCACATCAGGTGAGTTCATGCCCCACTATTTTATAAACTCTCTTCTGGGGGAGGTAGCATACTTGTTCGCAAACGCTATATTATTATTATAAGTTGTGTATGTTTGAACATAGTGTATAATACCTAGAAAGTCCTCACACTTTCGGATCGTTAATAATGGTAACTAGCGGGAAATCTTGGGTAGTACTACTGGGTTTGACAAGCCCCACCTGTGCGACTCGAGGTCAAACGAGTGCAATATTGTCCTAAACACAATCATCGTCACGACCTGGTAAGTTGTGACGGGAGGCAACAAACGCAACGCAGTCAGCTTCGATCGCGAAATCACTATTGTTATTACTTGTGAATATAGACTAGCTATCTATTTCAATGCACTTCTTATGTTATACAAATTATTACTGTTTATGATTAAATGCAAACTCTTGAACTCACCAACCATTGTGTTGACATTTTTAGTATGCTATTCTCAGGTCGTTAACTCAGGTTGCCATTAGGAGCACATCACTGGTCCAGCATGCATTCTAAGACTTCATCTTAAGTCATGACATTTAAATTTTATTTATGAGATTTAAATAATGGGTTGGCGCGTGTTTTGCCAAATTTTACATTTATATACTTTGGGTTTGTCTTATTTACAAAATGCTTCCGTATGGTTTTAAAGTTTGAACTTTGATTGATTTAAATGTGGCATATAGTGTCATTCTGAGTAACTAGTGACTGTGATCCTAGTTTGTTCACACGCCTCGCTGTAAAACTCCGCACGTGGATTTCGAGGGTGTGACAGGTCAGCCAGAACCAACCGTCATCAACACCACCAAAAGAAACCCACAAAAACATGATAAAGATAGCGGTAGGGCAGCCGGCGACCGGAGATGGGGAACGACCACCAAACACATCCCAACGTACCGGCGAAGCTTCGCCGAAGGTAGGCAGTGGTAATCGCTACATCCCAAAGACAGTGACTGCCCTCGCTTGAGGCGTGCAACGATTGCCGCAAGACAACCGTCTTTCTCTCTCTAAACACAAACCAGATGGCACAGACATGAAACAGAGTGATCGAAACGGATACGATGACCAAAAAAGGCCATGCTACACGTGACGCATGCGCCGACGCCGACGGGTAGGAGACCGACAATTGCCAGCCGGTCATTGGCGGGAGGGGGCAGTGGCCGTTCGCCTCTCTCCGTCTCACTCTCTAAAGATATAGTGGAGACAAATCTAGGGCACACCCATTAAATACAGGTACGCAAAGGGGCACAAATGCAAAATATGAAAGTTATATGGCAAGATTAAAAACAAAAAAAAACCACTATTCCTTTCAATTGGTTTTTAAATATTACTAGGCTTGTACACGAACGCGCGTTGCGCGTTGGATGAACGGATTAAATCGAGGCTGAGATAAAACATATGTTCTCATCTTCATCGCCAAACAGTGGACATACCAACCAATGACAACGACAGCGACCTCATAACAAACGACTTTATCGCAAACTTTGGCTTAGAGTTTCAAATGTGATTGTTAACCAATGGCTGCAGGGGGGTTGCGGGTATACACCGACCGTCCTCCAACCCTGTCATGCAAACACTCTGTCTTTTTTTGAATTTATTACCCTGAATTTAAACTCATCATAGCCAGACGATAAAACCCCAAAATACAAAAAAACCATTCACATGAGATCACAAAATAAGATATTATCAATAACAGTAGTATCACAAAGAACATTGATGCCTTAGCTATCTTCAACTCACAATAACAAATTGTCTCAGATGAGTTAGTCTCATCATCACAGACCAAACAAAATTACATCTACAGGTCAACATAAGCGTTGGCAGAAGTACTTTCATCAATCGACCAACGACATCACGAACAACAGTAGCAAGAGATCAAAGGCATTAGCTCTACAGCCTGAAAAAGCAACCACCAGCAGGCCAGAGACCACCGACCGTGTCAAAGCAAACGTCACTGTCATTAGGTAAACACCTAACATCGCCGCCACGTAGACTCCACCAAAGGCGGGCCGAAGACCACCGGCGGCGTCATGGTAACAATTGTGCCACGAAAGAGGTAAAATCGACCAAACAGAGTAAGAAGAAGGAAACTCAGAGACTCAACCGTGTCTGATGCCACCACAAAAGACCACCGTCACCAAACCCTAGCCGGATCTGAGTGTGCGAAAGAGAAATATACAGTTGGGGGCCACCTGGGATGGCTGCCGACAACCGACGCAACATAGATCGGCGATGAAAAGCGCCGCCTCGCGGCGACAAGCGGTGGTGTTTCGTGGCGGTAGCAACCGAAGTCGTCTCCCCCCCTCAAGAAAACCATGCACTAATTGTGCTTTAAGAAAGACAGACGACCGAAGGAGAGGAAACGACGGGCCAGCCGAAGTGGCCACCGCCTCCGCCTCCTCCTCCTCCATCGCCACCGGTACCATCAATCTGTCTCTAGAACTTCCAGAACATGCATATATATGGTAGGTGCAGAGTACTAAACTGTAAATACTCAACAAAGATGTGGCCAAAACATAAAATCCATTAACAAACTGTTTCTTCATTTGATTTTTAACATATATAGGGGAATAGGGAATTTTATATATATATATATATATATATATATATATATATATATATATATATATATATATATATATATAATAAGGTTTGTTTCCAATGAATGTTTACCATTGCATGAAGTTACCAATGATCTCTTGGCCTAGTGGTTAAGGGGAAGGTGGGAGGCTTTGCCTCTCTTGAAGGTCCAAGGTTCAAATTTTAACATTGACGAATATTATTAATTTGATGATACTAAAAACTAACTACTAACAAACCGTTCAAAAAAAAAAAATTTGCACGAAGTTGTTTTACATATATGAGCGGCTACACAACATAGGACAAAAAATCATATTTAAATAGAGTTAGGTGTCACATAAGTCTACTTTTACATGTGCAATGAATCATTATATTTATTTGTACACATATGAATTCCTACACAATAACCATGCAAAATTTATATTTAAATGGATGTTTACCTCTGGTGGGTCTTTAGAGAGTAGCACGAATACAGGGGAGAGGACCGATTGATTGGGATCACATGACATCCATAAAAAATAAATTTTTTTAGTATACATATAATGGTATCTCAAGGGACAACCAAAAAATATTAGCACCGATCTTCATGAAAAATATAAAAGAGAAGAGAGAAATTGTGAAAAGAAAAAACATATTCTTTGATGCTATGAAAATGGATATGAAAAAGCTTTTAACATGAAAAAGAAGAAAGAGAGTAATTTAAAAAAAAAGGTAAATTGATGATGTAATCGTGAAAATGAAGTCACGTAGTCTCCACTAGTAGCAAAGGCTCACGTTATCCTTTAATATTGATTTTTGGATATTTACTGGATGCTGATTGAACATCGGATACAACCCTGTTGAAGTTCAGTTGATCAGGGCTCTAACGAATCACTTAATTTATTTAATTTTTTTAGAATATGTAAAACAATAATATAAAATTAATCATAATAATCAAATAAAATTCATTAAAAACACAATAAATAAATAACACATAATAAAAAAACATAATAAATAAAAAAGTAATCTAACTTGTAACATGCGGCCACCAATACCACCAATTTTATTCTTTTTGCCCACGAGTAGCTTACGGATTTTCTTCTGGTTGCCCGAGTGAAAACTTACTTGGAGGTCACTCATCCCTAAATTGTTGCCAGCTAAGCACACTTAAGTATAAAGTTCTCCTCTCAGCCACAGCCAATACGCCCAAAATGTGTTGGTAATATTAGATGTCAGACATTACTTATAAACCAATAATCTCTACTGTCCACAAAAAATGTAGGATTTGTCTAATCACCATCTTTTTGGACTCATCGTCCTCGATGAGGTTTGCTCCACCATCCTATCTATGGATGTGGAATATGCCTAAGATGTCCCTCTAAACTGTGACATCCGTCACCTCAGTTCCGTTAATTAACCTCACGCCCGTTATTCTTTAATTATGTATTTAATTTCTTATGTGTTATTAGCGTGCCCTATTTATTTTGATGAGTATTAATAGCCCAGTCGCTCGAAATCTTGGAAAAATAAAATAACAAAATGTATTATTATTATTATTATTATTATTATTATTATTTTATATTATTATTTTATTATTATTATTATTATTATAATTATTACAAACTATTAAATAATCATCATTAATATTAATAATAATAATAATAATAATAATAATAATAATAATATTATTATTATTATTATTATTTAGTTGAGTGTTTAAATTGTAATTTAACTAAACTTAATAGATTAATTAATTGAAAGTTGGAGGGTCCAAAGTGTAAATTGTCAAAATTACATATATAAGCCGTGAAACCGCCCGACCACCATTCGAAACCCTACGCGGCTGCCGTTCGACGACCCTTCTTCGTGACCGACCATCAAACCAAGCTTTCTAGTCACAGAAAGTCGATATCGTCCCGCCGTTTAGACGTTCCGCACGTAAACGAACGTTATACACTTTGTTTTTCTTTGTTTTGTTGAATTCGGATTTGTCTTCTTGCTTCGGGTCGTTTCGGTGGTCCGCGGTAGTGATTAGTGGTTTCCTGGTGGCGTTCGGTTGTGTCCAATGTTGTTCGGTTGTAGTCGGTTGTGTTTAGTTTTGTTCCGGTTGTATATGTGTGTGCCGATATATATATATATATATATATATATATATATATATATATATATATATATATATATATATATATATATATATACTATATATATACATATATACATCATATATATGTATATATATATATGTATATATATATATATGTATATATATATGTATATATATGGTATCAGAGCAAAGTCTTTCTTAAAATCTAAAAGACTAAGACAAGCTCCACTTATGGCGTGTTATGCCTGTGTTATGGGAGAACTCTCTTAGGTGAGGATTATGGGAAAGAAGGTTGCTTTGATAACTCTATAAAAGAAAGGGTTTCTTTTAATTTTTAAATCTTAATATGTGATTATATTGTTTCGTTTTACTTTGTTTCTTTAAGCTGGGATATAAGAAAATATATATGAGATAAACTGGGAATAAGGAGAAAAAGAGTTAAAGAGTAGGTATTCTTATTAATCATTGGTAACTCACAACCCATCAAACGCTTAGAATTTCTAAACTTAGAATTTTCTGAGAAAGCTCATCAAAAACACCTTAAAACAGATAATTTCACTGTAGTCTATAATATTAAGGACTCTTGTGAACACAGTCTGCACATAAACAATTCACAGCTAAACACTTTAGTAGATTTACTTATTAATTTAAGTATTAGTTTACAAAGAGAAGCAACAAATAATAAACAAATATTAGAAAGCTTAATAACAGAAATTAAAAGATTATCACAAAACTTAGACTATATAAAAAATCAATCTAATAAAATAATAAGCGAAACAAACAAAAGTAATATAGAAAGTAATACAGCTCTCGAAGTAGAAAAAATTACAGAGGCATTACAAAAATTAAAAACAAATAAAAAACCTATACCTTATACACATTGGCAACCAAGAAAATGAATAATAACAGTTTCTTAGGAAGAAGTAGAACTATACAGGAAGCTAGAAATTCTACAGGTAATATACATGATACTATTACATCAGACAGGTTTTTAAGTAGAATAATCAGGAGAGGATCAGGATCTAATAGCAATAGACAGACAACACAGCTCGAAGAAGAAATAGATCTAGATAGAAATCTAGAATTATACAATCAATATCAGTTAGACATATTAAACCCAAGGGTATTATATCAAACAGGAAGATTAAACATAAACACCACTCTAATAAGAAGTAGTAGAGAAGAAAGCTTAAGAGTAGTAAATAATATAGTAACTTTACAACTTTTCTCATCAGAAACTATAGAAAAGATTAAAAAGCAAAACAAAAACTTCGTACACACAGGATTAATAGTAATAGGAGTTAAGGCTCTAGGAAGAAAAAACCTAGGAACAAAACTCTTAGCCCTAATACTTGATAAAAGTTGGAAAACAAAAATGAAAAAAGCTATAATCTCAGGTATGGAAGTAGATCTAAGTCAAAATATAGTAATATTTTATTATACACCAGACATTTTAAAAGATACAAAAGACTTACAGAACATTAAAATAGCCTTAAAAACAAAAGGATACAAAGATTACGAAGGAAACAATTTAGTAATAAGTATAGGAATACTAGGAAAAGCTAGTAACAATTCAGGAATGAAATACAAAGTAAATATAGAAGGAATTGTAAAAGCAATAGCATCAAAATCTATACAGATGATAGAACCAATAAAAATAGACCCAGAACAGCTAACAGGATTAGAATGGGATCTAGAAGATTTACAGGATAATGAAGAGAATACAGTCTTAATACCAAAGAAAAGTTATATATATGAAGAAATTGATGAAAAACAAAAATTAAGATTCACAGACTTTAAAGAAAAACCAACAGAAGAAAATGATAACGAAGAATATCATTTTATGAATATAGAAGAGGAAGATGAAACACTTCCGATATATGATACAGATAATGAATATGATACAGATGGCGAAATATTAGATATAAATTTCTTAAAGTTTGAGCAAGAGAAAACAATGGATTACACACTTTTAGACTTTGAAGAAGAGTCTATAGATTGTTTTAAATTAGAAGAAACAAATAAAACAATAGAACAAATTATAGACAGAAAGTTTACAGAATTAAATATACAACAGGAAGTAGATGACATGATCGTAGAATGCATGTTAGATCTAGGAATGACTTATGAAGAAAGTTATAAAAAATTACAAGAATACTACAATTTGCCATTAGTACAAGACATTACAAATGAAAAAACAATGATATCAGATTTCTACAAACAAGAACAAACCTTTATGGATGCACAAATGCACAACCCTTTAAAAAGACCAACAATAGAATGGGTAGGAGAACATAGTGGTACACATCAAGAAACTCATGGGAGAGAACCATGGGAACAACCAACAGTCGATTATCAACAGGAATCTAGTCTAATAGGAAAAGAAAAGAGATTACCTATAGGACAGATATATAGTACAAATATGTTGTTACTCGAACAACAAAAACCACAGTTATGGATAGATGAAGTATTAACATGGGAACAGAATGTAGTAAGACTATGGGAAAAAAAAAAAAGACAGTATGGATTGTTTGCATATAGAAAAACAACATTAGGACCGATAGCCTTAGGAATATGGCAAAGTAAGAAAACACAGAATCCAGAAGAAATAAATAATCTTAAAGCATTAGGAGATAATCCTTACAACTTTACATCACAAATTAGAACTCTTATATTAGGAGTTGATCCAGCGAAAAACAACAGTTTAATACAAGATACAGCCATAAGAAATCTAGAACAGCTAAGTATAGCAGACATGAAATACATAAATGAATTCACATTAGATTTCACTAGATTATTATCTCAGACAGGAAAAGCTATGGATGATAATCTCTGTGATAAATATTTTGTAAAATTACCAGGAGATTTAGGAAAATCTATATATGAAGCATGGAAAACAAATTATGGTACACAACAGAATCTAGGAATAGGACCTAGAATAACTTATACATTCAGTATATTAGAAGAAAAATGTAAAGAAGTAGCATTACAAGAACAATTAAAAAGAAATGCGTATGCATTCTGTAAAACAGCAATCTATACGCCACAGGCTTATGGAGTATACAATAAAAGGAAAAAGATAAGAAAGAGTATGACATACAACAAAAATTACAAAAAAAATAATACAAATAAGTATGTTAAAAAACCACAGTCAAGAAAATGTAGATGTTTTATCTGCGGAGAAACAACACATTTAGCTAATAAATGCACAAACAGAAATAAGAATATAGAAAGAGCAAATCTAATAGAACAATTACAAGATTACGAAATAGAAACTATAAAAACAGATGATGAGTCTGATAATGAGTCAGTATATAGCATATACAGTGAAGATGAAAACCTAACAGTAAAAGTAACATATACATACATGAATACAGAAGAAAATTATGAACATAATTGGATACAAAATAAGGGAAATAATCACATTAGATGTTATAATTGTGGATATTACCCAAGTATAGAAAAAAGATCATAGTGTAATAAGTGCTTTAAAGAAATTTGCTTTAAATGCCTTAAAGAAATCTACAACCAGGATATAGCTTCGACATCTAGGACAATCAACAAAGATAGTAAAAATGACAAAATAGAAAAAATAGAACTTTCAATAGAATTACACAGTTTAAAAATAAAAAATTTAGAAAACAAAATAGAGGAAATACAAAAAATAGTCAAACCAGAAGAAGTAAGTAAAATGGCTACAACACAGTTAGAAGAACAGACCTATATACAAACACAAGGCTCAACAAATATGATAAATATTCAAAGCCGTTTATGGTTAGATAACAATAAATACATAGATCTACAAGCATTAGTAGATACAGGAGCAACAAAAAGCCTGATCTCATACAGCTTAGTACCAGTAGAATATCACAGAAAGCTTTTGTACAAATTAAGTACAAGAACAGTTGAAGATAGACTAATAGACATTACACATTGCTTAGAACCAGTAGGAATACAGTTCTTAAACTTTGCAAATAATTACAGTATCAAATACGATATGCCACAGATAAATATTAACCCACCAAATATAAAATCTAAAGACTTTGTTATAGGATTAAATTTTATATTAGGATTAAATGGGGCAGTAACAATTACAAAGAATTTTATAACATTAAGCAAACAGTTATATACAATACCAACTCGTAGATACATTAATACAACAGAAGTTGTTCACAAAAGAAGTGATAAAGGACATTTAGACTTCTTAAAAACACATAACAAAAGAAATCTCATAGAAAACGAATCACTAAGGCTTCTTACAGATTTCTTAAGCCACGATATGGAAAAAGGGAAAGATATTACAACAAGTATAAATCATCCTATGATACTACATTTAGAAAAAATAGGATACATTGGAGAAGACATAACAAAAGCAAAAGTAGATTACACTTGTAAAATACAATTAAAAAACCCTGATATAATAATTAGAACAGCTAATATAGAATACAGCCCATTAGACAAAGAGGAATTCAAAAAACAAATCCCAGAAATGATAAGTCAAGGATTAATTAAAAAATCAGAAAGTCCTCATAGGTCCGCAGCCTTTTTAGTAAGAAACCATAGTGAAATAAAAAGAGGAAAGGCTAGAATAGTTTACAATTACAAAAGATTAAACGACAATACAATAGATGATGGATACAACATTCCTAACAAAGACAGTCTATTAAACCTTATACAAAATAAAAAAGTATTTTCAAAATTCGATTTAAAATCGGGATACAACCAGTTAAAGCTAGAAGAAAGTTTTAAACCTTGGACAGCTTTCACATGTTCTGAAGGACAGTATGAATGGAACGTCCTAAGCTTTGGACTAAAAAATGCTCCTTCACTTTTCCAAAGATTTATGGACAATATATTCTTAAAGCTCGAATTTTGTTTGGTTTATATTGATGACATTTTAGTTGCAAGCAATACAGTACATGAACACGAGAAACATCTTCAGCAGGTTTTTACAGAAATAAAGAAAAATGGTATAGTCGTTTCTAAACGAAAAATGGAATTATTTAAAAGAAAAATATCCTTTTTAGGACTAGAAATTGAAAATGGAAAAATAGAGTTACAACCATATATTTCTACAAAAATTCTAAATTTTCCAGAAAAATTTGAAAGTTTAAAACAAATACAAGCATTTTTGGGTCTGGTAAATTATGCCAGAAAATTTATCCCAAATTTGTCAAAACTAGTTGGACCAATATACAGTAAAACTACAAAGAATGGTCAAAGGTATTTTAACAAAGAAGATATTAAATTGGTTAAACAAATAAAAGAAACGGTAAAAAATATTAAACCCCTAGAATTACCCTTAGTTACAGATTATATAATCATTGAAACAGATGGATGCAAAGAAGGATGGGGAGCAGTCCTTCTATGTAAACCAAGTAAATACAGTGCAAAGAAAGAAGAGAAAATTTACGCTTATACAAGCGGTAATTTTCAAAACAAAACAAATTGGAATACAATAGATTTTGAAATACAGGCATTAATTTATGCATTAGAAAAATTCAAATTCTTTCTCAATAAAGAATTTACAGTCAGAACCGATTGTGAAGCAATCGTTAAGTTTATAAAAAATGACCAAAGTAAAACGATAAACAGAACAAGATGGGTCAATTTACAAAATATTATACAAGGAAATGGCTATTTTATAAACTTTGAACATATAAAGGGAAAAAATAATGGGATAGCGGATATGTTATCTCGAAATATAAACAAATGGTTTGTTTCAGATGGACAGGAAAAAAGATAAAGGAAAAACAAAGATTATACATCCTAAACAGGATAAGCCTTTGACAAAGGAAGAAGAACAGATTCAACAGATATACAAACAGTCAATAGAAAAAATACACAGTTCATCTCAAGTCTCAATACCACAGTTGGTGGTAAGACCAGATGAAATTACACAATTCTATAGACAGCAAAAACAGTTTACACAGTCAAGGGAAAAACGCCCTTTGCATACCAATTTCATACCTAAACCGGTATTGGAATATGGAACATATGCTTTACAGATTTGTACAGATCCTAGTAAGAAGTTTCGTCCTATCATAGGAATGAAACTTACAGACAAGCAGCAATGCTTGCTAGATAACTTATGGCATATTCAAACCATGCCACAAGCATCGACTTTTAAAGTACAGGTCTTAAATGCTTTAAGCATTTACTTTCAGGAACAGAGTTTAAAAACCCCTGAAAGACAGTTTAAAACAAAACCAAATTTTACACATTATGTCATATACAGAGGCACAAAGATTGGTGTTTTCAATAAATGGACCAGCGTTATCCCTCATATAACAAATGTCCCGAGGGGAGCAACCTGGAAAGGTTTTACAAACTTCTCTGAAGCATTGAAAGATGCAAGAGAAAAATTTGGTATACAAAATTTTTACATAGAACCCGAAGAGGTTAAAAGCTTTTCTGACATTGCAAAACAAAACCCTGAGCAGCATATACAAGCTCAGCAAGAAATGATTTCAACACTGAAATCACAGTTAGAGGAAAAAGCAAAAGATACACAAAATATACAGATAAAAATTGAAAATAGCATGTTAAAATAGAAAATTGCTATACTCGAAGCAAAAAATACATAGTTATTACAAAGGCTCGAGAAAAAAGAAGAAAAAACAGATGTATACAGAACTTATGAATCTTTTAGAACAAGGATTCTTGATACACCCCGGTGGCAAACTTTGAAACCAGTCACAGAAAGATTCCCAGAATTCGAGAATCTTGTCTCACAGAAGGTTTGTGCAGAATTCCCTTTGATTCTGTATGACCTACAGCAGCAGATTATAGACTTAGCCTTCAGATTCGACAGTGAAGTGCAAGGATTCACAGTAGTAGAAAGAACAGATGAAGACAGAGAGGGAACCGGCCTTCTGTTACTTCAAATACATCACCCTACAAAACTGACAGATGAACAGATTATTCAATTTTACCACCATGGTATGATTGATTACTTAGAAATAAAATTAGATGGAAAAACAGAAGATCTTCTAAATCAGCTTGGGGAGAAGATCATCTTAATAGCAGGAAACATTACAGCAAGGTCTACGATACCGATTATCGGTGTTAAGATCATAGCTTCATTTCCGTTTGCAAATGCTTATACATACAGACCAGCCAGAAAAAGAGTTTTTATCGAACACAATAAACAAAAAACAGACGTTTATCTACAAAGAGCGATGACAAAGTTCGGTGACAACATAGATTTTGTACATCTACCATGGATAAGTTATCCACACAGCCAGCCTACAATACACTTCGAACAGTTTGTCAAAAGACATCAGGAAACTCCAGAAATTCCTGATTGTTTTCCTTAGCAGCAATACAGATTGATAGGAGAAGGACACTACATACAGGTATATGCAAAAACAAATTGGAGTATGCTTCTACCATTTGCAAGGGAAGGAGACACTCTACAGTTAGACCACATCGTCAACCTAGAAGACGATGATGACGACGAACAAGGATGTTCGAGTCCACAGTCAATCGACAGCACACACAGAGACTTCTAGAAGACATGACGCACACAATGACGACAGATTATACAAGACAAAAACAATGACGTAAGCCATGACGTAAGCAGCAATTATCGTAAGACAATCATGGCAGACAAGTTTTTATTTTTCTTTCTAGGCTTTTAGACTTTAAATGTATAGCCTTTTTGACTTTTAGGTTCATAGTCTTTTTGAATTTAGCAGATTAGCAGATTCGTTTGCCTATATAAAGGCATTTGTAATTCATTTGTAAACCACCAACACGAACACCAACACCAACACCGAAAGCAATATTACTATGACTTTCAGTGCACACTAAACTCTTCGCCGCTCTTTAACTCTCCACTCCCTTACTCTCCCAGTTATCTCCAGCACTTCATATTATAACCCAGCATATACATATAAAAAATTCAAAAACACAAAAAAGATTTTCCCCTTTCTGTACAACCTTCGACCGCTGTGCATACTCTCGTCTACACCAACCCTCCGCTGTGCATACTTTCACCGTAAGTCACTCTCCCCTTCTGGCGTCATATTTCGCCTTCTTCAGACACCCCCTCTGATATATTGATATATATATATATATATATATAAATTGTATTTGCGTGTGTTTGTGTATAGTGTGTGTGTGCCGAGAGAAAGACAAGGAAAAAAAACACAACAGCCTTGAATGTTGTGTATTGTGTGTGTGTGTGTGTTAAATGTATGCATGATTGGATATGTTGCTTTATATGTGTGTTTCAGTGTGTATGGTATATGTTTGTGTGTGTGATCATGGGTGTGTGAGTGTGTAATTTGTATGTTTTTGTGTGAGTGATTAGTGTGTGTGTGTATGATCCGTGAGTGGGTGTGTGTGTGAGTTGGTGGTGTGTGTGAGTGGCATATATGAATTATTGTTAGTGTCTTGTATGTGTGTGTATGAAGTGTGTGTGAATGTGTGCTGTGTGTGTGAGGTGTGTTTGAGTGTGTGTGTTTAGATAAGTGTGTGAATACAATGTATGTATATAACTAGGTTTATTACCCGTCGCGCGTTGCCGCGACATTGTACGTGATGTAATAAAGTATACACTACAATCGACTCGACTCGTTTCCAAACTAATTTTACGTCAATACGTAGAGTAACTCGAATTTATACCGTTGAACAAAAACATTTAATATTTGACCTGACTTGTTTTCAAACAAAATTAATGTTGAAACATAGATTTACAATCGCTCCTGTTAGGTATCACGATCAGAGTAGGTTCCAGCGGAAGCAATCAAACACACACAATCACACAATATATATATAAAGTAGACACGAGAGAATTATAGTGGTTCGGTCTAGGTGACCTACGTCCACTCTGCAACTAGGGTTTATATTATTATTGTGCTCAAGAATACAATTACATCATGGGTCTATTTATAATGCTAGATTAGGGTTGTAATTAAGGTAATAACTTAGGCTCCAAGAATTAACTAATTAAACCCTAATTAGGGCCGGCTAGCCCATTCTTTTGTTTATCATAGCTAGCAAAACAGGCCCGAGCCCCGTCCGGCTCAGCCCAAAGCCTTCACAACCCAACAATCTCCCACTTGAAGGCTTTGCACAAGTCTACAAACGCCGTCCAAGTAACCCAGATCCAGTAACTCCAGTATTCTTCATATCCAAAAGTCTTCCAAGCTTCAATTCCCATCAGCTAAGACTTCATTGTAACCCCTAGTTGCAACCCCTCTCATCAAGTACATGAGGGGACAGTTGAAGCTCCCCCGAGCTCCAACCCATTCTCTATCTCAACTGGTATGCACGATCCACCAGCTCCAGAGATAACCCGAGAATCATCAACACTCTCCTCATTCAGCAAGACATCCATAGGAGAGAATTTAACAATCGGAGTAGTGGTCTTCACAACCCAACGTTGTTTTGTGACTGTACCCAAAACACGCTCCGTGCTCCCACTGTCACCAAACCCCTGACCTGGTTTAGACCTCCGATCCCGCTCAGCTTGAATCACCTTGGCACCAGGCTTCAGTCTTGCAAATTGAACCCTCTTTTGCCCCTTTGACTCCGCGAACCCAACTTTGTTTTGAGGAACGGTCATACTTTCCTCAATAGGTACTTCCACCATGTATAACGATCCCCGCTTGTTTCCACGAGCAATAACCAGATTTCCTTTTGTTACTTTCCATTTACCTCTACCAAACTTTACTTCTTGTCCTTGTTCATCCAGTTGACTAACAGAGATAAGATTTCTCTTCAAAGCTGGAATCACCCTAACATTCTTCAAGTTCCAGTACGTTCCCAATGGAGTTAACAAATTAACATCACCTATGCCCGTAACATCAAGGATATTTACCATTTGCTGTTTGTACCTTCCCAAAGTTGCCAACTTTTAGATTCACCAACGTCTCCCCGCTGTGCATGGCGTGAAACGAAGAACCGGAATCATAACCCAAGAGTCCACATTGTTTTCAGCCTCGAGTAGTAACGTGTCATCATTACATTCATCCTCAGCAGCAGTGTTTACCTCACCAGATTTTCCTTGTTTACGCTTTGGACATTGACTTTTAACATGCCCGATCTCATTACAACTCCAGCACTTCACAGTTTTCCGAGCTCTAGACGAACTCCTCCCTCGACTCCCACTGCTCCTGTTATTTCCTTCCCCTGCCAGCATATAACAAACCAGAAGATGATCCACCACCAGTGCTTTTCCGGCGGGTTTCCTCACCTAGCACAATGTTTCGAATCCCGTCAAATGTTAATCCATCAGTCCCACAGAAACTAGTAATAGCCGTTACAGTTCCAGACCAACTATCTGGCAAAGAAGATAACAATACTACAGCTTGGAGTCTCATCATCAAACTTCATGCCCACAGAAGCTAACCTGGACATGATCGAGTTAAGATCATTAATATGCTCCAAAACTGAAGTTCTCTCATTCATTCGAGTCATGAATAACTCCCTCATCAAGAACACCTTATTAGCAGCAGACGGCTTTTCATACATATTTGACAGAGCCAATCATTATACCACGAGCCGTGGTTTCATGCATAACGTTAAATGCAACGCTCCTCGTCAAAGCCAATGTAATAGCCCCTCTAGCCTTCTTGTCCTTTGAGTTCCAAACCGCTTCTTCAGCTTTGTTCATTGTAGCTGGCTTTTCTTCCAATACTACTTCCAAATCTTTTCACCTAGCAATGCTTCTATTTGCATCTTCCACCAAGCAAAGTCTGTCCCGTTGAAATTTTCAATTCGAACCCTCCCGTCTTCAGCCATTGCAAACGAGAAACGAATACAATCAAGAAACAGAAACTGAAGTTGATGAACACCGCGAGAAAAGATTAACCTTTGAAGAAAAAAAAAAGCCAAAGAACCAAAGCTAACCGAAGCCAAGCACACTTCTAATAAAACCCTAAAACCCGAAGATACCTAAACTGGTAACTTCACCTGCAGAATCAAGAGCAATACCAGCGACACCAAGGGTTCAAGACAGAAACCCTAATCGCGAATCGCCAAAAAAATAAAACCGAACAGCCCTAGATCTCGAACCAGCAAAAAAAAAAAATCGATAATACCACAGCCCTCTCGATCAGCCTCCTATGATTTCAGTGCAAACCCGGTGTGTTTCCGAACCTGGCTCTGATACCACTTGTTAGGTATCACGATCAGAGTAGGTTCCAGCGGAAGCAATCAACACACACAATCACACAATATATATATAAAGTAGACACGAGAGAATTATAGTGGTTCGGTCTAGGTGACCTACGTCCACTCTGCAACTAGGGTTTATATTATTATTGTGCTCAAGAATACAATTACATCATGGGTCTATTTATAATGCTAGATTAGGGTTGTAATTAAGGTAATAACTTAGGCTCCAAGAATTAACTAATTAACCCTAATTAGGGCCGGCTAGCCCATTCTTTTGTTTATCATTAGCCTAGCAAAACAGGCCCGAGCCCCGTCCGGCTCAGCCCAAAGCCTTCACAACCCAACAGCTCCGACCTTTTTCGAACTAAATTTACGTCCAAACGTATAGTAAATAAAAAAGTATTATATTGACCCGACGCGTTCCCAAACAAACTAATGTCGAAACGTAGGTCAACTCAAAGCATACATAAAAATAAGCATTAAAACGTTTTATATTTGACCCAATTTATTTCTGAACAAAATTTACGTCAAAACGTTGACGTATTGGACTCGAATTTATATTTTACAGGGGTAAATCCGGAACTTTAAAAACCTAAGGGGGTCGAAGTGACATTTTTCAAAGTTTTATAAAAAGTTTAGGATAAAAAGTGTCAAATAAAGAAAGTTGAGGGGGTTTTTTGGCCGGTGGCATTTGCCACCGACCTTTGCAAATAAGTGTATAGTAATGTATATATGTACGGTTGGCAATGTGTTTGTACGTTTAGTACACATATGTATATATCCTTGTGTGTGTGTGTGCGAGTCTATATATATCTGAATGGTATGGGGTGTGTAAGTATGGATCCGAGTATAAAATATGTTATATGTATATATTATGTGAACACATGGATTATTTATTAAAAAAAATGATAATAATGATAATAATTATGAATAAGTAGTCAATTGTAAATATATAGATTTATATATTTTGGATGATTAATAATATAAACAAACGAGTTATATATTTTCATAAGACAAACACATATGCTAAGTGTGAGTCGCGCGTTGAGCCTGAACCGACCCATGACCAACTGATCAACCGAATGAGTCGATGCTCATAGATGTGTTTTAAGAATTAATTACATTTAATTATAGGTGTTCGATCGTTGAGTTGCTCTCATTCCTAGAAGTCTTTTGTTGTTTACTTACCGTATCATTCAAGGTGAGTTTCACGGCCCCGTTTTCTTTACAGTCAATTTACAAACATTAAGGGGGAAAAGTATGCTCAACACTTTCTTGCTGTGAAATCAACTATTCACTTGGGACTATGTGTTACTGTTTTGCAATTTTATATCTGATACATGCATGAGTTTTCTGTGTGATTCTTTACTCACAACTATTTAACTCCGGTGTTGGAGCCGACGGACAGGTATTGATAGGACTATTGGGCTGCACCCCACCCTTGTTTGTTAGTATACTAGTTGGGACTAACATTGTCCACGGACGGTCCCTAGGGCGAATATGTTCCGACAAGATCTGTGTGTACGTCATAGGTTTAGTTGTGATGCTCATGTTTACATGTGATATTGCTTGCTTATAACTATATACACTTATGTCCGACAAACTATTATACAGCATCAATTTTTATTTATTACTCAAACCTACGAACTCACCAACAATATGTTGACCTTTTTGAGCATATCTTTTCAGGTAACAATCATCGAGGATAGCTAGATATGATGCCTTAGTGATGACCTAAGGATTCGAGCTAGGATTGCTTCAACATTCTAAACAATAACTGTTTGATTTGTGTTTATCATTCTGAGTTTGGATTTTACTTAAACTTGTTCCCGGATTGTGGGAATTCAACTTGATCGTACTTGTTTGACTATGTTGTCGTGAAATTGACTAATCACGACACAAGTCACCATTCATGTCGAGTGACGTCATGACACGTTATTACTTCATTTAATACTTCTCTATTAAATATCAATGTGTTATGACGATCCCATCCGTTACATCCTCGTGTTTCCGCTATAAGCGGGGGTGTGACATAAACACACCTAGAAACTCACCATCTTTGATTAGGTTTACTAGACTATCCCAAAGGGGGGAATAGATTCAATAAATAAAGTCTAAGGGCGGTTCTTATTTCTCAGCTCAGATTATAGCACCAAACAAAGGAGTAGGAGCAGTCGTTGGAGAACCACCATAGCCATCCATGGAAGTAAGAATAGCAACATAACATCCGGCCCTTCCATGTAAGTCTCACATCGGTTGAGGGGGATATCGAAACCTTACTTATAAGTGGGTGGAAACCTCCTCTAACTAGACGCATCTTGCCTAAGCGAGTAACACATCGGGTGAAAACAAAATTGTGAGCTTCTAGATGAGCAACCCATCAGGAGCAAAGCGGACAATATCTTGATACGATTTATGTGAGCTTTTACAGATGGTATCGGAGCTAGGGATCGGATCATCGTGCAAATGAGGATGTTGTGCTCCATAAGGGAGGTGGATATGTAAGTTCCATATCGGTTGAGGGAGAGAACGAAACCTTACTTATAAGTGGGTGGAAACCTCCTCTAACTAGACGCATCTTGCCTAGCGAGTAACATCGGGTGAAAACAAAAGGGAGGCAACCCATCAGGAGCAAAGGACAATATCTTGTATACGATTTAGTTAATATCGGTTGATCGGGAGAGAGAACGAAACCTTACTTATAAGTGGGTGGAAACCTCCTCTAACTAGACGCGTTTTTCCTAGGCGAGTAACTAATCGGGTAAAAACAAAACTGTTTGTTTTTGAATGGGCAACACATCAGGAGCAAAGCGAATAATATCTTGGTATGGTTTATGTGGGCTGTTACATAACTAATCTTCCTCTTCCAATCCCTTCTGAATACAGTCCTTTTCTTTTTTCATTAAAGATTTGTCTAACGTCGGGAGAGAACTAAAGTCTCGGGTAAGAAAAGCCAATTTCTTCAACCTAGCTTTAGAAACTTTCGCCTTTGCCGCCGTATCGATACTTGTCGTTATTGTATCGATTTTTGAGGCAAATTCTGAATCGACACTTTGAGTTGACTTTTGCCCCCGATCCCTTCCAATAGGTTGACTTGGTCCTTGTGTTGGGGCGACTGAATCGACTAAGTTTAGGTCGATGCTAATTTTAGGTCGATGCCAATGCAACCATCTGAACCGGTTGAAGTCTCGTACATTGCAGACGAACTAGCATTCATTCGTGGTTGAGCTTGCTCTGTATCCGACGCAACTAATTGAAGCCATTTCAAGCACCCCTTGAGTATTTTTCACAAATAATCTTTCCCAAAAACTTTATTCACGTCAACCTCTTGTTTACACTTTTCACGAGTGAATTCGTAAACTTGTTGCTTATCACAACCACTTGCCCGCATTCGACGACTATTTCAGTTATGTAAATTCGTAAATTATCCGACATATTTATGAACTTCGACCCAACGAGCCGAAATCATATCGGTGATACGTTCCCTACTACCAACTTGCTTGTAGAAACACTCCAAAAATTTTCATCCAAAACACCTTTGATTTTTGATAGTTGGCTACAAAAAAAATATTGAATCAAAATGTCAAATAAATAAAGGTGAAACTAAATTTTTAGTAAACAAAAAAAATAATTAACAAAATACAGTTTTGACGATATTTGAATACTTTAATCCAATCATGGCACAAGCAATTTTGTCCTCTTTTGACCAAGGAGTATTTTTTCGTTTACGGGGCCCGGATTCTTCCGGTTGACTTGAACCTCCCCCTCCTCCCGTGCTCTTGTGATGAGAGCGTCTCTTTACTTGACCATTAGAAACATCTACAACCAGCAGTTCATTTTGAATCGGTTATGTATTCGGAATAACCTCATCGGGATAATCAAATTGACTAAATATAAAGTTGTAAAAGTCTTGTCGTCCATTATATCAAGACTTTGGTGGAACGATCCATCCTAGACCCAACATTTTTTAGTGGAAAGGGTTTTTAATAAATTTAAGAGATAAAGGAAGGAAAATAAATAGCAATGTGATATTTTTTTTAGAAAGTGTGGGGTAGTATTTATTGGGTAAAATATAAAATTTTAAATTTTTTTTACATTTAAGGAGCAACGGCTCTTTTCCCCTGCTACCTTGCTCGCGGCCTGGTTGGTCGCGCCCCAATCACGCCACCATGTTGCGGTGTGCGAGATCAGGGTGGCAAGCCCTCTTGCTCGCGGACATGATCGCACCCACAACAACACATAGCCTAAGGTTATAGAAAATATCAAAAATTAAATTCATATTGAATTTCCAACATATTTAGTTTATATTAAACTAATATATACGTAGGGAAATGTTACTTTATAAAGTGTAATTTTCGTGCGAATCGGACGAAGTTATCAGGGCGTGACACGTGTTTTTTTGGCGGAGGTGTAGTGTCGCCCGCCCCATAATTACGCACATAAGGTGCATAATTACGAAAGATATATCCATAACAACGCAAGTTATATATATAATTACGCAAAATAAAATTACTTACGTTATAAAAAATAATTACGCAAGTTATATTTATAATTACGCAAGTTTAACATAATTACGCTAGTTATTTTAATAATTACGCAATAATAATCACACAAGTTATACGCACAACACAAATACGTTTTTAAAAAATTTTTATTAAAATAATACTATACTCATATTAAAGAGGATAAAATGCTTAATTTTATGGTGTATTTTTTTAAAATAATGTTGTATAAAAAATTATATACGCTTAAAAAACAGGGGGAATTTGAAAAAAAGTCAGCAATTGTAGACTATTTCTAAATCTACCCTACAGTCACATTTCTTGCGTGAATATTTCATCTTTCATATAAACCGTTTATCTTTTAGAAAAATAGTTGTTGTTACTTCGTACACTCATAAATTTATTAATTTGTATCATAAACTTATTCAATATATGTAATGTTATCTACTTGTAAACTGTGGTTAAAAAAACTCTACTTGTTAACTATATATTAATAATATGACTATTAAGTTATAATTTAATATTTAGCATACTTTTTATACTTTTTAACTATTAATTATTAAATAGTTTAATATGTTATTGATAATGCGCCCAATATATTATGCGGTCTGACTCTAAAAAATGATTTTGTAATTAAGTTTGTTTTTATCGAGCTATTATATTATTTACTAGTTTTAGTAAACCCGTGTAATATACGGGTTGAAAATATAAAAATAACATAATTTATAAATGTATAAATATTTCGTATGATGAAGTTACGTATTACTATAACAATGAAAAATAAAAAGTTACATTTATAAATTATAAATATTTGAATACTTTTTTGAATAATATAATATACAATTGACCCATGTAAAATTAAAAATCAGTTGTCTTAAAATCACAATAACCTAAAATATTTAAATATATCAATAAATATTTTTTAATTTTTTTAAATTAAATCTTATTTGGCTATAAAAATATGTATAGTTCAAAATAATATGATTACACAATGAAGTTGATAATATAAAAAATTAAATTCAAAACAAAATGAATTATTACTATTTATTGAGTTTCTTAAAATAAAAACTTGACTAAAATAGTATATTAATTTAGGCGGGAAAATTTTTTTAAGTAGTAACATGAGAGTGACATGTGGCATACTAGTTACTCTTTTATTATATACTATAGATTCAGTGTTTATATCAAATACGATTTTATATACTAGCCTCAAAAATATATATTTGTATATTAATTAAAAAATTAACCAAACATTAACATTTAATCAGATTTGTTAAACTTTAATAACATGATACAATAATAACAATACAAGAACTCGAGAATAATAAACTTTTCATTAAGTGATAATTATATCTTATTGATAGTTGTATTTATTAATTATTATTGAGAAAATATTACTCTAGAAAAATATTTTAGAATACGTAATATATCACTTATAACAGGTAAATATATATAGAGAACAACTGAACGATATATATTATGATTTCTAATGTCATATTTTATCGTGTACAATGGATTTAGTGGCAGTATTTTCCCTATCTTACTCGAGCGGGTCCAGAAATCACGAAATCATAGACATTCAAACATCGAAAATTTCTAACACCCACAAAAATTTTTTTGGTCTGTCACTGCACGAATTATATTTTTATGTGGGAGAATTTTAGTTGTTTATATTCAAATATAAACGTGATGCAGTAGAGGCTAAACTCAATCTATTGGGTCTCGAAGATGACATATCACATACCAGATCAAAATAGAGATGGGCAAAAAAACCGGTTCCCGAACCGGTTTGGCTGGAAAAACCGGAACCGGTTTCAAAGAAAAACCGGTTTGTCCCAAACCGGTTCCGAACCGACCCAAACCGCCGGTTTCTATACCGGTTTGGTAGCCCCGAACTCAAAACCAGTTTATAAACCGGTTTAAAAGTGAAAAACCGGTTAAACCGGTAAGAAAAACCGGTTTCGGTAAAAAAACCGGTTTCAAACAGGTCCGAATCGGTTTGACAGGTTCGAGTATTCGGTGAGCCAAACCGGTTTGTAACCTTAACCGGTTTGAAGAAAAACCGGTTTGACTCTACCACAAAAAAACCGGTTCGGTTTTGAACCCGAACCGGTTTGGCCGGAAAAACCGGTTTGAACACCTCTAGATCAAAAGGAACCAAGTTTGGTGGATGTTAAAATATCTTAATAATTAACTAGAACTAGAATTTGAACCTTGTGTATTGCTACGAGGCTGTAACAAAATGATTGTCTTTCTCATCGACCACAGTTCTTGATTTTTGCTTCTTCTTCTCTCATCCGGGTCGCTGAACACCAATCGACCTAAGCATGCCATTACAATTGATCATAGCTAACCTCATTTGATTGACTCACCCTTTTAATTCGTGTTTCATCCGTGCAATCCCAAACATCATTCAATTGATGATTGTGAAGAAGATCATGGTGGCTAACACAAGAAGACTTCATTATAATCACAATCACTTAGTTTAAGTGGTTCCACCTATTTAATGCTTGGGGCTAGTAACATCTAATCAAATATTAAATATTAAATTAAGTAAACAAAATTGGTAATTTAATTAAAATAAAAATACACGAAACAAGTAATAAGAGGGGGCAATGTTTTTAAAACTGAACTGTATAACAAATCGAAGGTCTTACTGTTTAACTAGTTGGATTGGTTGGACCGGTCGGATCGAATTTAAAAATAAGATGACATCATCATAGCACAAGTATTTAGGAAAAATACAAAAAACACATCAAAAGGTTCCAAACACATTTAAATTACTAACCTGTTGCATGTTAAACTTCACCCCTAATTTAATATTCATGTAACCCAAGTATATAAACAACATTTTTAAACTTTTCATTAAAAAGTAATATTCAAGTATTACATTTTCATACTTTTAAATGAGTGAAGAAAGTTAACTTACAAAATATATTCATAAAATGAATATATTCATTCTCACATATTGCTTTTATTAGTTTTTTTATTTCACTTTAGAAATATGAAATTAAAACCTAACAACTCAAACGAAGAGCAAGATTGACATGAGTAATTTAGGAAGCTTGTCTTGGGTATTTAAGTCAAGAAAGAAAATGTGTACCTAACAATGTGATCACATATGAATTTTGCTAGAAAGATCCTTAAAATTGCAGGAATGAAAGACTATAATGCAGTAAATGGCCAATGAAACAAAAATCACAACTTGTTGATAAAGTGTAAGTATCTTAACCACGTTAGGGCTAATGTGTCACCATTATAAAAGATTAGAGACATCATATTTAGTAGTATTAAAGTACTTGATTTATAAATCCTAACAACTTTTTAAAATGAAATAGTAAATGTCATAAATCACACATAACTAAGTTTTTATTTAATTTCTTGTTTTAGTTATTTAAAGGGTTATTGGATTTTAATAACCTCAAGTTTCATTTATTGGCCGGGATTAATCCCAACTCAGGAAATATTTGCAGACACTCCCAACTTTAAATTTATTTTCCTCTAACGATCCCTTACTAACTGAGAGTTAACCGCCGTTAGTTTTTTTTTTATAAAATGAGGCCAACATTGAGCCATTTTTCAACTACGCCGCCGCCCAGCCTCCATCAAATCCGTTTTTTGGTGTCTAGCCTCCAACGTCACCTGAAATCTAACTCGAATGAGTTAAGTGGTTCAGACTAGAATGTGGAGATTGCGGATTTTAGGGTGCGAAAGTTTCAGATTGACGGACTAGATGGTTGATTTCAACTTTCTGCTTAGTGTTTTGGCCATAAAAACAGTCTATGTCATCGAAAAACTAACGGTGTTAACTCTCAGTTAGTTAGGGATCGTTGAAAGAAAATAAGCTTAAAGTTGAGAGTGTCTGTAAACATTTCTTGAGTTGGGATTAATCACGGTTAATAAATCAAAGTTCGGATTATTAAAATCCAATAACCCTTATTTAAATATGAAATACCCTTTTCACATATTTCCTTGATTTCCTTGAGTACCTCATCGTGAAAACAAGGTAAACAACACAAATAAACATGGCTTAAAGCCAAAAGTACTTAGTAACGAAGAAACAATAGTAGTGGATCATAGAATACGCTAGAGGTTAACGAATTATAATAGATAAAGGTAGAAGCATAACAGATGTAACTATTACAACATATATAATCAAAAGCATATCATATATAAACATTACTAACAGATCAAATAATATTTATCGATTTCTAGGGAAAGGTATTCTCGTTATCCATGAATCAATTTCACCAAACGACTTCACTGGTTAAATTAAATTTGCTCTTGTTTCCATTTCCAAGTTGGTGAGAATTCAGCGAGAATCATCCAATTTCACCAATTTTTTGCGCCATATCCACCCGCCACCTCATCTTTTGATTTCATGGATTTCCTCCAAATCAAGAGGAGTACAAATGGCCTTGTATCCTATATCATACTGTATACAAAAAACTGAAAAAGTAAGATTTTGAAACAAGTGGTCTCAGTTGTAGCCATTGATACGTGTGAAAGGTATATATATTTTTTATAAGAATTTTCGCACATATTCAGTTTTAATTGATTATTACTAATACTAAACTACACACATAAAAGGCAAGTGTACGTGTCGTGTGGTAATATAGTTATGGTAAGAACCGAGTATCAATCCGTGGACACACCGAGCCTACTCAACAACCTTTATGATTGATTACTAGATTTGATTTTGTTTTAGGAAAATGATAAGTTACATTGATGAAACCAAGATTTTTTTTGGGTTTAAAAACAATAATTTTAATGAAAATAAGAGTAAGATTGAAACTTTGGGGTTTTAAAACAGGGAATTAAAGCTATCATCCTAATTAGATTACACTTATGTAACTGTGATGAATATCATGGTATGAGTAAAGATATAGGTTTAAGTAGTTATGTTAATGTTTATAAACGTGAGCCAACGCGGATATCTCGTATGACAGCTCCGTAGTGACAAGGACATCAGCATGAGTAATTTACAGTACTAATCAATCAAAGTCACTAGTAATGTAGGTAGACCCAGTGTAATCATTTAACATACGATTTCTGAAAAAATAACTTAATGTTTGAAAGACGGTTGATCATGTTACTTTTTAACATATTATTAATTTTAAAAAACCATAACAACCATAACAATTACTGTAGATTTCTCAAACTAATAAAAGAAAACTCGCAAATGATCAAAAAGCTAAAGTTATATGATTTCTAATAACCATTTCTAGTTCATTAGCCATAGATTTGTTATGAAGACCGGTTTCAAGAATAAAAGTTAGTTCATATGTTTTTCAATGTTGTATGACATTCACAATTACAAACCATAAGTTTATAACTTTCCGTTCAAATGTAGATGTTACCCGTCAAAAGCTTACTCAAGATTACCATAACATTAACATAACATAAATCACACCATTAGTTCGCACAAATTACATAAGTTTCATCAAATTAGGATGATAAAGAGAGTTTAGCTTATTATAAGCTTGAACATAACAACAAGTAACATAGAAGATAGATATGAAATCATTGGTGAAATGAAACAATCAAACCGATGATCCACAATGGATAATGTTTAGACAAATCACGAGCTTCTTCCAAGTGTTGTATGCACCTCCCGAGCCTCCAAATGGTCTTCAAGACTTGATTTTCGAGAGAATTTAGCAAAGTAACTCCCTACCAAAAGCTCTTTTCAAATGATGGACTTAGGCCTCTATTTATAGGCTTTCGGGGAGTGTTTAAGCACGGCCCCGTACCTAAAAGGCACAACTCCGTTCTAGTACAATGCTTACGAAAGTAGGTCGGTTCGTACGTGTAGGAGGTGTCGGCCACAGACTCGTGTTAAATGGGGCGCGACCCCATGACTCATGGGACCACGACCCCGTGATTACTTTTGGGGAACGGTACTCTTGTCCTGTCAGATGTCCGAACATGAGGGTGTGCTAATTTAAGCACGGGGGTGTGTTTCAGGCAAATCATTGGGGCGTGCTTAATTAGACACGACCCCATGCTTGGACTTCAAAGCTCGGTTTTCTTCAAATTCTTGTTAAATATGTTTTTTTTTGTCCATCTTGCCCTTTTGAACACCTGAAAACACAATTTAACATTTTTAAGTACATTTTTATTATTTTAAAGAAGATATTAAAAAATAATTGATGTGCTTTTGATTGGATTTTTATGTAAAATTTAGGCACATCACCCTCTTTCTATCTTTCATAATAAGGGTTAGAGCATTCACAAAAGCTTTTCCATCCCCATCTTTAAAATTACAAAAAAAAAAATATATTATTTTTTCTTATTTTTTTTAATTAAATAATATTCTTATACTTTTATAATTATATATTTTTTTTCTTCACTTACAACCACTTTAAAACATATTAAAAATTTCATAGGGGTTGAACAGTGTTTCCCAAATATAAAGATGAACAGTAATATTTGTTTTCCCATCCACACACAAGCATTTACAACCATCTCTTATTATATAAAGCAAATACTCCCATAAAAATGGGAAACCTACAATGAACGCTCTAAGACTTGCCTTAATCAAACCCTCCTTATCGCATACTAATAGTTTTGCTACGAGTAAAACTATACTGGATATGTTTGTTTGTTTACCAACGTAAGTCATATTTTTTTTAAACAACAAGTCAAGCTCATATATTCCTACTCTTAAACTACACCAATGTATAACATCTATATAATTCAGGATAAATCGTCAGTTCGTCACCTCAAGACACTAACTTACAACCTTTGGCTTGTATATAACTAATTTCAGGGATCTTTGTACAAGAGGGAGAATGTTGGAGGGTGTTGCTAGTCAATTGTAGAAAAAAGTCAAACAACACGTTGAGCCATCGGTATTATGACCGGTTCAGCCGGTCAATGCATTGAGTACTAGTGCAACGACTCTATCAAAAGGCGAAAAGGAAAACGATCGTCTTCTTTTTACACACAAAAACAAAAAAAATCGGATTAGGGTTTCGTTCGCATCAAATTGAAGAATTTCGTAATCAGAGGAGGGGGAAAAATCTCAAAATTACGTGTTTCCCTCTCTTCGTTGACTTGATTTGAAGGTTATTTGTTAAATTGCTCTTCAAATCGAGGATTTTTCGTGTTCAGGTGAGCTTAATTTCATCTTGATTTGTTTTAATTTTGCACTTTGAGTTTGATGTTTTGGAGTTTAACCTACGTGAAAAGGTCGTACTGTTGGATTTTGTTCTCTTCTGTAATAGTTTGTGTGATTGGAGTACAAATTGTTGTGCTACCATTAGGGTTTCATATGAGCTTGTGTTTGTGAGGATTTAAGCTCGAGCTCAATGAACTCCGGAATTATGCAATTGTAAATGAAATTCTGCTTTGACATCAAAAGTCAACTGCTTTGTTCTGGAATCACGATGCTAAGACCTTTGTTGCTTTTGAAGATGGCATTCATGAAATTTGGGGGTTTTACGAAGATAAAAAAATTAGAGAGATTATTGTAGCAAGACCTTCACCTTTGTTATTAGGTCAGATCTTGGATTCATTTTCGAGCTAAAGAGTAGCTACACATTTTGACGCTATGTTGTTGGCTGAGAACTATTTGTTTCTTGAAACGAATGTCTTTATGAGACCGTAATGGGGAATTCTCTTTACGTTTATCTAGTCCATTCGTCGTAAACAAATAGTGTACTTGACAATTTGAATCGTTATACGCGGGCATAAAAGTAATCGATTAATTTTTTGTGCTAACAATGTGACTTGTTTTGGATGGATTTAGTGTTCTTTATATAGGTCCATAGGATCCACAACTAGAGCCTGTTTGAAAAATTTGGAAACAGTTATCAACTAATTTTGTTATTGTTGACTGTTTAGTATCAGTCTAAATGATCTAATCGGGTCTGGTTTTGTTTATCATTTCAGTAATCAACTTTGCCAAAGATGTTGCCGCCACGCCAGCAACCAAGGTCAGGAGTATTGCACACATCTCTATCCCTTGTTCCAGCAGACGGCTCTAACTCAGATCAGGTGCGAGACTCGCCCACAGAAAGTGCTAGTTCACGTGAAACCTGGCCCACATCGGATGCTTTGATGCTATCCAAACAGCAGCAGCTAGAGAGAGAAAAAGCAAAGGAACATGAAAACGGTTCTGCTGAACATTCTGTCATCCGCCATATATCAACCTCAGACAAAATGTCTCTCAGAGACATTGCTAAAGAGAGAGTTGATGTAATTGCTGAACGAATGCATCACCTGCCTGATGACTTTTTGGATAAACTAAAAAATGAACTTCGTGGTCTTATTGAAGGAATGGGCGGTCATCAACATAGAGAGGAATATATTTCTCTTCAAAAAGTGGTTCTAAGTAGGCCTGACTTAACAGAAAAAACACTCATTTTAGCAAATCGTGGACAGCTGGAAATATTAGTTGCTATCAAAACTGGAATTCAAGCGTTTCTACATCCAACTGTTAGTCTATCTCAAGCTTCTCTCATCGAGATCTTTCTATACAAAAGGTGTAGAAACATAGTATGTGGAAACCAGATCCCAGCTGACAATTGTACTTGTGAAATTTGCTCGAAAAGAAACGGTTTTTGTAACCTCTGCATGTGTGTGATATGTAGCAAGTTTGATTTTGAAGTCAATACTTGTAGATGGATCGGGTGTGATTCATGTTCACACTGGACACACACGGATTGTGCAATACAGAATGCACAAATCGGCATGGGGTCCACTGTAAATGGAGGAAGCTCAAGTGAGATGCTTTTTAGGTGTCGAGCATGCATGAGGACATCGGAGTTATTTGGGTGGGTCAAAGATGTTTTTCATCACTGTGCACTGTTGTGGGACCGAGAGGCTTTGGTTAGAGAACTTGAATATGTGAGTAGGATTTTCCGTGGGAGTGAGGAACCGAGAGGAAGGAAACTGTATTGGAAATGTGGAGAACTTGTTGAAAAGTTAAAAGCCGGTGTTGCAGAACCACTGGCTTCCAAAGCAATAGTTTCATTTTTTCAAGGTAATTGATATCCTCATATAGTATTTTGTTAAATGATTTTTTTAGTTATTACAAAGTGTTTGAATAGTAGTTATGCACCTAATTACGTTGCATAATTTATTTCTATAATTCTACTGCTAATCAGCTTTAAGTGATTGTTTTGGATGCGTATTTAAGAACTTAAAAGTGATTGTGTGATAGCAGATAATTAGAATTAGACCAATCTTGTGTAACAAAATGGGCAATAGAAGATGGTGTTTGCTTGTGCTTCTAGTGTGTGAAGTTTTGATAATCAAGTTAACAATGAACGAACTAACTTGATAACTTCACACTTCCATTTTTTCTTTTGTTTTATACAAAAAGATGTCCTTTTTGGTAATCTATTTATATCTTGAAAAACATGAACTTTCTAAAAGTTTGATTTTAGTCTAAAAAAACCACTAGGATACTAAGTTTTTTGTTGATGACTCGTGCAGAGTTTGACATAGACCCCACAAAGCATCAAGAAGGCGGGGAAGGTCGACTGATGGCCCCACAAGAAGCATTCAACCGAATCGCGGACGTTGTACATGAAGCAATCAAAAAGATGGAAATGGTGGAAGAAGAGAAAATACGAAACACAAAAAAAGCCCGTTTAGCTCTGGAGGCATGTGATCAAGAACTCAAAGACAAAGCCCGTGAAGTAGCAGCACTCAAAATGGAACGACAAAAGAAAAAGCAGCAAGTCGATGAACTGGAAAGCATCGTTAGGCTTAAACAAGCAGAAGCCGAGATGTTTGACCTCAAAGCCAGTGAGGCTAGACGAGAAGCCGAAAGACTGCAGAGAATCGCCCTTGCTAAAGCCGACAAATCAGAGGACGATTACGCGAGCAGGTATTTGAAACAACGGTTACATGAAGCCGAAGCTGAAAAACAATATTTATTTGAGAAAATGAAGTTACAAGAGAGTTCATCAAGAGCATCACAAAGCAGTGTTGGTGTTGTTGTTGGTGTTAGTGAGCCTTCACAGATGATGATGTATAATAAGATTCAAGATTTGCTCAAGAACATGTATACTGCACCTTCCAAAGGAGATGGTCAATCTGGTGACATCCGGTCAATTGGTTCTGTTTGAGTTAGTTTGCTGTTGGTTGTTTTTCTGGTTTCTTTATTGGATTTTCTTTTTAATGTTTAATATTATTATAACCCAAAACTGCAGCTGTAGCAACTTTGTGCTTGTGGTGTTTTTAAAGTGGTGTTATTAATCTTAACTAACGTATCTTTTTGTTGTGTAATTAGTTTCTTTTTCTTTTAAATGTAATGTTTCAGGTGGCATATATTGTTTAAAGGTCTGGCAGACTAATTGTTTAATCTTTATGATTTAACTTTGTCTATTATAAGAAATTTTATTAACCTATATATTAATAATGCAATGAAATGAAAAGTAGTATACATGTGTTGTTGCATGATGTACAAGTTCTGTGCTGCATGTGTCTTTCCTTTTATGCAACCGTCTTTGTAATTGTGCTTTGTAGAGAGAGAGAGAGGGGCCAGAGGGGGAGTGGGTTTGTGGGGGACCAGAGCTCCGGTGGAGGCAGGAGGTTGCCACCGTTATCCTGTGTCCGACTTCACCGACGTGGTGGGTTCCCCCCTGTACCTTTCTTCTTCTTCTTTGGTATGGTGGTTGTTGTGTCTACATTCATTCCATCATGCCTAAAATCGGCGTGTGCCAGGGGTATGGAGGCCCACCGCAACTGGTCCTTTGCTCGCATGGGTTCCCTTGGCGGCAGTGGTGGCTACCTATCTTCCTCCTCTACTTTTAGGGTTCCTGATTTCGGATATGTTCTAGGGTTTGTATTTGGGGTCATGGAGCCGATGCCAGCGATCGATGTCGCGTGTGGCTGTCCGGAAGTCGCCGTCGCCGGAACTTTGCTTGCATGGGTTTTCTTGGTGGTGGCGACTGCGAGGTATCATATCTCCTCTTCTGCTCTGTTCGATTGTGCTTGATCGAAGGTCTTCTAGGTCGATGATGATGAATTTGAGTATCATATGAGACAGTTCTTAGCAGCACAGTACAAGCCTTAGAAACTTGGGGATCCCTGTCATCCGTTCTCTTATGGGATGGGAAATGACACATATTGCCTCCACTTCCACTGCTTCCCCTTTCTTCATTACATCGAAAGTCCTGACATATGTATTACATATCTGTATATTAGCATATGGTGTACGTTTTGTCCCCATCAGAAACATTGATATTGGCTAAAAATTATCTTTTGTTTAGATTTATAATTTTTTTAACTTTTGAATAGCAGTTTAAATTGTTGCTTCATTTTCTAGGTATGGATAATGGGCAAGGCAAGCTTAGTATGGAAAAAATTAAAGGAGCAAAAGGCTTATAAGATGCAAGGTTGCAATTGGATTAATATTGATTTCAAATTCAACAATTTAATAGTGCTGGTGATTCACATTTCAAAATTGAAGGCATACGTATCATCTTGGAAAGCATATTTTGGATATTCTGATGTTAACTTCTTCCATCATCATGGTCATCAAATGTGGTTTGAGGTTTAATTTCTAGCCCAATGACATTTAGATTGTTTCTTGATTTGTTGTTAACAAGTTTGGGACAAATGCCAACTTAGACTCATGTGCAGGTCTGAAGCTCCTAAATTTTAAGAAATGTGTTGTTGATATTGTAATCCTATTTTTGTTGCTGCTCTTGATGATCGTTTGAAACTGTTGATGATGATGCTCTGTTCATCTGAGGCATGTCACCGGGATGATGATGATGAATGTATACCCATCTGAGACCTAATGGAAGGTGTCTACTAATGCGGCTCCGTGTCGTTTAGGTTTTTCATTCGGCCCTACTTTATGGCTGAATATGACTCCGGATTTTACTATAAATGGTTGGGTCGATGATTTTGAGTATAAGCTCTTCTGAGACTAATAGTCCCTTTTTTGTTGTAGCCTGATGTTTTTAGTGTCCGGACTCGTGATAAGGTGTTGCATGCTAAATTTGTACATGATGCAATAGACACATGTACAATGCTCTTCGTTTCGTTTTATTATGGGTACAATATTTTGCATATCTCAAGGCAGTGATGATGTTAAAAAAAATGTTGTCGTTTGGCGTGGCATCATGTTTGGATTGCAGCCATAACGAGCAATTTACTCTGAGCCTTAGATTTACAATTTAGAGCCAACTATCGTCAAACAAACATGTTTTAACGTTATACATTAAAAACTCACGCAACGCGCGAGTGGAACTCCACTAGTTATTTTTATTGCAAACCATAGATGTTTTTATTTTAAAAGATGGGCTGACTCACCTCATACACGCGGCTTGATTTGTTTTTTCTTAAAACCTTCATCAGTGATTTGATGTATAATTTCATTAAAACTGGTTTGAACTTGATAACGAATGCTCTTTATTTATAATGCTAAATCTTGATACAATATGAGTATTTCAGAACATTAACCGGCATTTTGGCACCCTTATCCAAAAATCTATAGGAGGCAATGCGGCTCACGGGTTTTCCCATAGAGAAAACATAGGGTTCGAACTATTATCTCTGCTCCAATGTCGTGTTATGCTACAAACCTTGGTTTGGACTCTTGATCATCGTGGTGAACGGGCCACACAATGTGTTTACTGGATTAGGATCTAACTTCAGTTTATTTTAGAGAATTTGAGTATCCGATTATCATGTCATACTAAAATTGTCTATTATATCTTGATAAGCTTCAATAACTTTAACATTACATTTGAGCTCCTCCCTTTGTCTAGAGAAATTTTAACATACATTGGAAAATTCCTAGTTCCACACAATTTACAAAGATTGTGTTACAAAGAGGTTGTATCTTAATAATAATTTATTAACAAGGTGTTAGAGTATTCTTTCTCCTAGATAATGAGAGTTCAGGTCACGTTATAAGCAAAATGTGTAGATTTAACGTTTAGCGAGTTCGTTCTTAAAATTAATTAAATAAAATCTAGAGTTAAGTTCGGCTTTAGTACATGAGGTTTAATAAAATTAACTACTTTTCCCTAAAAGTTTAAAACAACAATTTGTCTTTAAAAGCTTCATAAGTTAATTCAATTTAAATTCAAAAGCCTTATCAGTTATTTCAACTTGAATATAAAATATTAAAATTTTCAGACTCAAATTGAAATAAATTACAAAACATTTAAAAGTAAATTGATGTTTTTAATATTTTAAAGAAAACTAATTACTTTTTATTTTTGAATGACTAATTGGATAATTAACGGATCACTAGCCCACCAGATCATATTTATGGCTCAAGTAGGAAACCTGAGATCGTCATCAGAAAAAATGAAACTTGAACGCAATAGCTCCATATATTTCACATACTAGGTTAATATCCCGTGTATTACACGGGTTGCATAAATAGCTATTAAATAGTTAGTAACAAAATTTATGAATTATAAAACAATATCTTGAGATATGATATTATTAAAATTAAGTACGAGTAAGGATTTTAAATAATAAAACAACGATATCATTTTTTAAACTTTTATTTTAAGTTTTTGAAAGTTTTTTTGTGTCAAAACAAAACGTTTTTAAAAATGCTATTTTTAAAAATTTTCTTATAAAAAGTTTGAATTTTAATCTTTTTTTTTCATAAAAAAATTATTTTTTAAAGACACAAGTTTTAAATTATTTCATATTTTTAAAAATGTTTAATCTAGTAAAATTTTTTATTTTATAAAAAATTGTTTATTTAGAAATTACATTTATAAAAGGATCTTTTTTTAATTTATAAAAATGTTTTTAATCTTAAATGAATTAAATAAAATTATTAATAGTTAATACATCTATTAATTAGAAGAGATAAACAGGAAAATAAGATTTAAAAACTTTATAATTAGTATTAACTAATTATGCTAATGAGGCCTACATCAATTGGTTTGAGAGTAGACATTCCATGGCTTTCCAAAGTGGAGGTCATGGGTTGGAGTCTCACTTGGTGCAATATACTTTAAGTGGGCCAGAGGTTTTACCACAGTATGTGTTCGGGTGGTGGGTTTCCCCTGGATTGGTGGGTGGGTCAGGTCACCAGCGTTGTCTGTCTTCGCGGGTGTGAGTGACCTTTCGCCATTGGATTTACCCGGGTGATCGGCTTAAAAATATTCGTTAGCCATTTAAAAAAAAGTATTAACTAATTATAAATTTTTATTAGTATTGATATATTTTTACGAAATCTAGGAGGTAAAACTATAATGAGTTCTAAAATCTATAAAACTTTTAGTGACGGAAGGATAATCGTCACAACAGTTGCATAATAGTCCACCACCGCGCAAGCACACGGTATATATATTACAGACCCTATCGCCGCCGACTGACGACGGCACACCGCCCATAGAATCCTCTTCACGATATCTACCGTCGTTTGTAATTCCAATTGTTCATACAAATCACCTCAAATCTCTATTCTTACGATCAAACTTACACCTAATTTTGACTCTGAATCATCAATCAACTCGAACATATGTCGGAGAAATTCTCAGCTACACTAAGGATCGGCGACCTTAATGATTTCATCGCACCGTCACAAGGCTGCGTGGTTTCTATGAAGTCCGGTTCCGCTCGCCTTGTTGATAAACCAAAGGTATGTAGAATTTGATAATTTCTCCTTTTGAAACCCTAGGTCGTTAGGTTTTTATATGGTTATGTGCTAGTTATGATTCATGTTTAGCTGATTGTTTAAATTTTGAGATGCTTTTGGTTAGGTCGTGTTTCGTATCATGTTGATCAGGATTGTGTGAAAAATTAGAACATTGAGGAATCTCTAATGTCAATTGAACGTTTATTAATTCTAGTGCAGTTTTGCAATTTCTTGCTGTTTTAAACAAAAACTCTTGCTTCCAGATTTATTAAGATTGATTGGGATTTTATTTAAGCACAAGGAATTGATTAGTTGTCCTGTAGCCTTTTACCCTATGAGAAAGAGTTTTGTTTTGTTTCCGAAGATGTTTGATTCACCTTGAAGTTGATCAGGATTTGTAAGTCTAAAAGATAATTGCAGGTGCTTTTAAACACTCTAACAAGTGCTGCGAATAGGATTATGGTGTTTAACATGCGAATTAGTTCACAGAAAATTACGCATTTTAAAAGTTTCGCATTTGACATGGAGATTAACGTGCATCTTCTTTCTTGGGATGATGGGAACTTTTATTTGTTTCAAGCCACCGCATTTAACTTGTAATATATGACTTAAAATTTACTCTTATCACAAAAAGATTATAAAGCTTGTTCAGTTATTTTTGGATTTATGATTCCCACTGTTTCCAAAGAATGAACTACATTCAGTTTTCATAGATGCACAAACTTTAAAAATGAAACTTTGTTGAAACAGAGGTGCTAATAAAATTTATAGCTTCTAGTCATTTGTAAAAAACTAGTTCATGACATAAGTTTGGCTGTTAGAAGCAACTGTTTCATCTTACTAATGTGTAACAACCGCATATGACTAGAGTTCTTTGATTCACCTTAAATTTGAATGGTCTAGTAGCATCTTTTCTGGTACTTGCTGTCAGTGTGTGCATGTGTCACAGAACTTAGGCCAGCCCCATCACTTTTAAATACAAATTTCTGATTTACGTGTGACAGAAAATTAGGCTCAACATTATGCAATTTATTTTCTTTTAATTTGTTTACCAATTGGTTTTCTTGGACAGAAGCTAACAAAAGCAGCACCTGCTGCAGAAACACTTCAAACAGATCCAGTAAAAATATCACTCAAGGATTGCTTAGCTTGCAGGTAGCACTTTCTGATTTATGGATGTTTTCTGATGTGTGGATGTAAACACAATACTTATGCATGTGCTTTTAACTAAATTTCACCAACTTCTTACAACTTTTTGATTAATATAATTAATTAAATTGGTAATATTGCTGTAATCATGCAGTGGGTGCATTACTTCTGCAGAGACGGTTATGCTAGAGAAGCAAAGCTTGGATGAGTTTCTTTCTAATATAAATAATGGAAAAACTGTTATAGTCTCTGTTTCACCTCAGTCTAGGGCTTCTATTGCTGTGCATTATGGTCTTTCTCCAGTCCAGGCAGATTTCTTTACATAAAGACTCACTTTACTGCCACGTGAATATTTTATCAAATGGTTGAAATTATGAATGGTATGCTTTCAGGTTTTCAGGAAACTAACCACATTGTTTAAGTCGTTGGGAGTTAAGGCAGTATTTGATACAAGTTGTAGTAGAGATTTGTCTCTTATCGAATCATGTAATGAGTTCATATCACGTTATAAACAAAGCCTTTTAGATGACAAAAAGGAATTAAAATCATCTCTACCCATGATATCCTCTGCGTGCCCAGGTATGCTTGCCTTTCTGCAGATTTTGGATCTACCTATATAAAACCTTGCCTTTAATTGACAAATATTTTTAATATATTTTCAGGTTGGATATGCTATGCTGAGAAAACACTTGGTTCGTTTGTTCTGCCATATATTTCTTCAGTGAAGAGCCCCCAGCAATCCATTGGGGCCATCATTAAGCACCATTTATGCCAAAAGTTAGGTCTTCGGTGAGCATCTTTTCCAATTATGTATGTGATCAGTTGCATGTTTTATCTTTTGTAAACGTAAACAATTAAACCATATTATTCACATGCTTACTAGATGATAATTTTTATTTGGATCAACTGTGCAGGCCAAGTGATATTTATCATGTGACAGTGATGCCATGTTATGATAAAAAGCTTGAGGCTTCCAGGGATGATTTTGTTTTCCAAGACCAACCTGATCAAATGACTACAGAGGTAGATTCGGTGTTGACAACAGGAGAGGTTTTAGATTTAATACAGGTAATCCAGTAGTTCTATATGCTCCTAATAGTGTAACATTTTTTATATTTATTATCTTTTAGTACATCTACTTATGAACATGTCTATGTTCAATTTTGCACATAATTTAAGTAAATTATTATTTGTCTTATAAATGTCCAAACTAACATTCTTTAAAACAAAAGATTAATCTTGTAATGATGATAATAATTTAACTGGGTTTCTTTCTGAATAAAGACTGTTTCTTCTTTCTGTTTCTTGTGCAGTTAAAAGCAGTAGATTTCAGCAATTTGGATGAGTCTCCTCTTGATAAATTGTAAGCAGGACAAACATTAGTTTCCTCAGACTTCACCCTCTTTGAATTTATTTACAAAAAATAGAGAATTGAAATTAAATTCATGTTATCATCTTGTAGATTATCCAATGTCAGTGAAGAAGGGAATCTTTTCGGGGTTAGGGGAAGCTCGGGAGGATATGCAGATACGATATTCCGTTATGCTGCCAAAACACTTTTTGGTCATGATATAAAAGGGCCTCTAGATTTCAAAACCGTAAGGAACTCTGATTTCCAGGAAGTTACTTTAGAAGTAAGCTCTACTCTTAATGACTCGTTGGATATTAAGTTGCAAGTTTGCTGAATTTAGCAAAACATTATATATGAATACAATCAATATAATATTGCAGGTAGAAGGCAAAATCGTATTGAAGTTTGCACTATGTTATGGTTTTCGGAACCTGCAAAATGTAGTGAGGAAACTTAAAATTGGAAAATCTGATTACCACTATTTAGAGATCATGGCTTGTCCTTCAGGTATCTTTCAACATATTCATTTATTTTTCTATTTTTGCTGTTTTTAGCGTTGTTCTTTTCTTTATTTTCATGCCTGTGGAAAAGATAAACTAAATAGAGTGTTGATTAGAAGTGGCAAGATAAGTAGTTGGGTGACTGTTCAAAATGGGCTCAGGTTAAAATTTGGTTGTATTTTAGTACGTGTCAGAACAGCCCTGGCAGGGCCAGGTTGTGTTGACGTGCAAACACTTTCCTGTCTTTTTAAAGAAAATATTGTATAAATAATTAAGTGTTAATTATGATTACAAAGTGATTCATATAATATAATCCTGAATCTGTGAATAAACCAAAGTAGGAGATTGTATGCATTAGATATAGACTTTGGGCACCTTCCGACTCTTTTGACTTGCTCCCCTTCAGCTAAAAATTGTTATTTTAATCACTCGAGATGAACACAACACAAATCAACTCAATCTTAAGTAAATGGGTCGAAACTACTACCTCTAGAAACTGAATTTGGTGAAGTTTATCGCGTAAAACATTCAATCAGAGAACAGAAAATGTGGTTTTCATCTCTTATTGGTGAACACTGAACAGGGTGCTTAAATGGAGGTGGCCAGCTGAAGCCAAAACCAGGACAATCCGGTAAAGACTTGATCCAAGCATTGGAGACGGCATATATGGAAAATGTAAGCGTCTATGTAACTTGATCGTTATTGAGAGGTGGCAATATTCGTGGGTTGAGTAACATGTCAAAACGGGTTGGGTTGCGTTGTCTATCAAGTGCCAACGCTTCTTTGACAATATTAACTTATATAATTTTCAGGTTGTGGTAGCCGACCCGTTTGAAAATCCGATAGTTAAGATCTTATACGATGAGTGGCTGGACCATCCTGGTTCTGAAAAAGCAAAACAACACATACACACCGAATACCACCCAATCGTAAAAAGTATTACTTCTCAGTTAAATAACTGGTGACCACATAAGTGTCTCCATTTTTGCTCTGGATCCGTTTCCTTACTCCTGCTGCTGGTGTTCTGCCCATGTCCAATCCTCATTTCCAGTTCTAAAATTTTGCCCGAGTCACAAATTTTGATGAATGGAATGAATTTGTTGTGTGATATGTTACAATGCTCGGAAAGGGAAGTGAAAGGGTAAGGAGGACGGAGGACAATTATCATCTTTTTGGCTTTACATGTATTTGTATGGTTTTCGTAGATGTTTAGATGATGTTTTATAGTGTTCAGGTGAAAAGTGCATACTTATATGTATGCTTATTGATTTTCTACTCGTAAAGCGTGTGTTCTTAATCGCCTTTCTACGCCTTTAAAATAGAATGAAAATAATCTAAGCTAGATATTATTATGGCATCCGCAATATGGCTTTTAAGGATGAACATGACATCCCCTTCATCCTCTGCAAAATTCTTTGGTGAGGATGGAGAAGACGATTCATCGGTATACTATCATTTGAATGATAAATTTGTTAAAGGTTATCTTATATATAAGATTGGTTGAAAAGTTTCCATAGGTGTTTGGTTTGTGAAAGGCACCGTCGTTGACGCCACCATCTCAACCGAGGGACGAAAATTTCCAACAAGAGTCAAAACAAGACAGGAAAGTATATCAGTCTGTCAATCCAGTTGTCACATTTATATAAATGAGAAAATAGATCCTGTTCGAAGTACGTGTCCAGGTTGATGCTATTGACACATTAATATATTGGCCGTTTTCGGTTTGCGTAATCTTACCATCCAATCTGAAACTTGTCAACCCGACACGAGTGACATCCATACCTTCACCCGTCGCAACCCCACAGTAATGATGGTGGCAAAGAAGACTAATAGGTGAGGTAGTGTTGAAGATGTATGGAATTTTATTTCTATTTTAAAATTTTATTTGTAGCAGAAAAGGAGAATGTACGAACGATTAATACTAAAACATGGAGTTAATTACGATTTTAGTCCCTTTGTCTTGGTGCTTACAACCTTTTTAATCCAATAGTTTAAAAATATCTAATTTACCCATTGTGATTTAAAATGGGTCACAATTAAGTCTAAAGTGTTAAATCCATCACACCAATTAGATTAAACCAATCAAGGGGTACTCTCAATGTTTAATCGGATTAGACCAAAATATTAAAGATATAATTTTTATCTGTTGAGAGAGATGAACGAAAAGTGCATTCTTTTTTTGTGTTTACAACCCTAAAAAACTGTTTGGAAATTTTGGTTTTACTCCATGTACCAGAATCATTTATTTTGATTAAGAATGGCCCAAACCAAAACATTGAGATATATACAACCCATTTCTCAAATACTAAAACCCTAAGTAACCAAATAAGATTCATTATTAATTATACTTTAAATTGTTAAATTGTAACATATTATTAAAATAAATTGACTGCACTCCCACATCACCCAAATCGTTTAATATCTAATAATATTTATTTGGTCACCACATTAACCCAATACAATTAAAATTATGTTGATAACACTAAAAGTATCAACATGAACAAGAAAAAAATTGAATAGGGTTTTGATTTTACCATCATGCACTTGATCCTGTTGGTGTTAATTTGGAGGATCTACAAAACCACACCCACGCGTGAAAGTACAAGATGAAGAAGATGGGTGGGTGCGGTGGCCGTTACGTGGTGGTGTGCAAGAGGTATGATGGTGTTGGAGGTGTGACAGTGGCACCAAAGATATGGTGGTTGCTCGGGGGGAGGTGATGGTGGTTTTGTAGAGAGAGAAGACATATATATGGTGTATATATATACATATATATAGGGGCGTTTAAAGTCGGTTATAAGTCGATTTTGATTTCTTTCATATCCATAACCGATTTATTGGTTATGGCCTCTTCCATAACCAAAATTGGTCGGTATGGCAGGGTCAGTTAACTGTCGGTTTCGGTTTATCATAGTTACCACATATATGGCTGCCTATAGGTACATTTCATTTGACTTCTTCGAACATTAGATATTATATTTATATGATTAAATGATGGAATTCTAAATAACCAACCATCAAATAATATTTTGCTTTAAATAATTCACTTACAAATATATATATTAATAAGTCCTTAAAAAAATAGCATGTATATGTAACCTAGTGAGAGATTGCACATTTAGTGTATATATTTACAAGTGATAAGATCAGAAATGGGTTTATTTTATAGATTTAAAGTTTGGTTTAGTTTTGGTCACGAGACCCCCTTATTCATAACCATAACCATAATCGATCTATCAGTTAATCGTGAAACCTTAACCCTAACCATTGGTTATGTTGGTTTTCGGTTAAATTCAGTGCAGTTATAGTTCGTCTATCGGTTAGTGGTTGGTTATTGTTAAGGTTTGCTCACCTCTACACACTCTAACTATTTTTAAATAGTTTTTCTTTTTATTCTTTGTACAAATAGTTTTTGCATGTATTTATTTGATTATTATAGTAACATGTTATTGTATAATAAGTACAAGCTTTTATGGCTAGGCATTTGCTGAATATTTATTGAACCTATTTACTTATGATAAAAAAACAAACAGATGACATATAGTTCCATTATTTAAAAGACAAACCCTATAATATTTATACATTTTGATAGCTTTTATCTAGCTTTTTACTTAACAACCAGAGAGTGGTCAGATTAATTTTTTTTTCGTATGTGCTTTGTCAATCTGCTATTACAAATGTGTAAGTTTTGCCTCCATACATATGTAGGCTTTTGAAGGTTTTGTTAGCTTTAAAGAACTATAATCTATGTTGTGTATCAATTGGAATCCCAAGACACGCATTGCTTGGCAAGAGCTCAAGGCACCTCTTGGATAGCCGGTGGCGGAGCTTGAACCACACTTTAGGAGGGCGGGGGCGAAAGTAAACTATTTTATGGGGGCCAAACCTTATATTTATTAATAAATTTCCACTACAGGACCGGAAATCTACACTGTCAAGCCGAAAATTAACACTAGTGATGGAAAAAAGAGGGGAGGCGGGCGGGGCCCCCCCGCCCCCTAAGAAGCTTCGCCAATGTGCATAGCCAATGGCAAGTGACATTGCCTAGCCAAATGCAAGTCAATTTTTTAGGCCTAGTCAGCTTTTCTAGTTAGCGATTAAGTTACCATGTACATTGTAACACCTTGAAAATTTTGTGTATGAAATAATAAAATTTGAAAGTTCAGGATTAAAATGAAAATATTGGACAATTAGGGTTTTGCTCCTAGAAGTAGACCACGACCAGGTAGCTTGGAGGACCGCCATATAATGAATTAAGGTCTTAGGAATTTGGGTTGCAAAGCGGACTGTTATGCTACTCTATAACGATCTGCTACATATTACCCAAGCAAAACCCTCATGTATTGACATGTGGCATGCTAATGATGACTGAAAAGGTGACACGTGTCATCTCGGAGTGGCATGTGTCTAATGACAAAGTTCTGAGAGTGACTCGTGGCAAATTTCTGGTTGAACTATAATATTTTTGACCACCATGGTTAGATGGTGGATCACCATCTCCATGCTTAGCGATCCGCAATGGACTTTGCGACTAGCCTATAACAATTTGCATTTTGCCGATAATTTTTGACATTCAAAATAAGTATCGTTTGCCACTTGCTACTTAAATACCCTTATTATACCCCGTGTAAGCTAGTTTTATACTTCGTTAAGCCTAAGGAACTGTCGTAGAATTGTTGTGAAGGTTTTTAAAAGATTATAAGTTGTGACTCTTGTAGACTATTAAGGTAAGCATGTTTTCTAAACTTAACTTACATGCTATGTCTATGTGCATAATGTATAAAGTGATTTTAAGCATGTTTATGAAATGCCTATTTACATTGTTATAAAACTAATATTGACTATATTAATTTTATTAAGAAATGGTTTAAGCAACCATAACATAGTATACCTATATCGATCGAGGATGCATACATTAGTGGGTAATTAAGCAATGCACAGTATACCTATATCGATTGAGGATGCATGCATTAGTGGGTAATTGAGCAATGTGACTGAAATCATTTCAACATATATGAACCGAACGAATTTTGTGTATACCAACTACCCGATCTGGGTCTTGTCAATGAATGTGACAGTTATAAAACAAGTTGTCTTAATAATCATTGATATCAAACGTGTTGTTTTGATTTTATAAAAAACATCTAGTAACATGATCCACTAGATTTATGTTAACATTTCATTAAAAAAACCATTTTAGGAAAATTATGTGCACGTGTTAATTTCAAATAAGGTTTATGCTATAAACTTAACATCATGGGAACACTCACAAGAACTTATGAAAATTGGACCAGTAGACTTGATGGCTCTTGATCATATTCTATTTCAATAAAAATTTAATGTTTGTTTTAATTAGATCAATATGAATCGTTAAGGATTTTGTAAATCCTTTTTATGGTAAATATATGGATATTTTAGATTTAACCAAGTGTTGAAATACACCATGAGGGAAGATTTGACGGATCTATCAAGCATATAAAATGATCGCCTTAATAGAAATAAAACATTTGAGTCAAATAAAAATGAAAAATCAACCTATGAGGTTGACTATTTGCAAAAGTGTTTCAAGAAGACTTCCGTTATGATTTTATAATTTATTGGTGAAATAAATGAGGACCTATACCAATCAATCCGGCTCATATCCAGGGTGTGACACCCGCTTGCTAGGTCCTAAGTCACTATCTGACCAAAACATCAAGTTGAGTAATATTGCATGGTTAGATCCTTAACGTACCTTATCTTGACCGAGCCCCAAGATAATTTACCTTCTCTTACAAGTGGCCAAGTTACCATGTGTAATGAAGGTTCAAAGTACCTTGAATGATGAAAGTGCAAGTTCCCTTGCGGTCCCAATGTATGAGGCATGATCTTGCATGGATAAGGCGTAAGTTAACTTGCATGAACAAAAGCCCTAAGCTAGTTACCTTTCCTAGCGGAATGACCCCAAGCTCAAGTCACCTTGCCTTGTCCTCAAATGACCTTGCATGAAGAGAGAGTAAGTCACCTTGCCTAGCTGAGAGACACATCACCTTGCTTGGCCAAAACCAAGTTGTCTTCACTGGCCAAAGTCCGAGTCAAGTAAAGCTGAAGGCACCCCTTGCTTGGCCAATGGCAATTCGTCCACCTTGCTTGGCAAGCACAAGAATTTCTTGGCATGCACCAAAGCCACCTCGCTTCAAGCGAATATCATCACCTTAACGTTAAGATTGTTTCTTACAACTTTACCTAAGTATTAGAAAATTATAATAGTTAGAAATTAATTTTTAAAAGTTATAACCCAAATTTTTTTAATAAATCTAAAATATGTTTTTTTACTAAAAAATGTATTATTTTAAACACAAATTTTAACAAAGAACTCTTTTAAAAAAACAACATTGCTCAAAAACAATTCTTTTTCAAATATAATGGAGTGTTTAAAAAATAATTTTCTTAAGACAAAAGTATTTTAAAGAAGGGAATTTAAAAAAAAATTATTATTTTTTATTATTATTTAAGTTAGTTAATTATACTAATTTCGATCATATCTTATTTTAAAAAGTTATTTTAAAATTTCTAAATATTATCAAGAGTTAACTAAAGGTTGGTCACTATAGTAGGTGCATATTGCAAGATTGATCCTAACTTTTAAAAATACATCATTAGTCCGGTAAGTTTTATATACGTAACATAAGTGGTCTTTGCATTAACTTTTGTTGATTGTGAAAAGATTTTTTTAACCTAAAACTAAAAGACAAACTTAAAAAATATATATTAATATATGTGGGACCCATTTTCTTTTTTAACTAATTAATATATATATATATATATATATATCTATATATACACACACACACATATATATATACACACACACATGTACTCACATCACAACATCATCATTAACACACTCAACACCATGTGCATTCACCACCATTTCACACACGTTGACCAACTTTTTCAGTCAGCAACCCACCACCACTATCACCTTTCTCCATCGCCACAACTATCATACCATCAAATTGTAGTCACCACCCCACAACCTCTTAAATCAAACCACCATGACATCATTCCATCACCATCATCATCACACACATATCTCTGATGACCACCTATGTAGATCTGTATTTTGAAGGCCCAAGTTTGTGACCAAAAACTACTTGTTTAGATTTTAGTTGTGCGACCACAAACCATCGATTTGGCCACTAATGGTGATAGTGATAGTGGTGGTTAGGAGATGATGAAGATGGTAGATGGAGGTTGTTAAGTGTTGGTGGTCCTTTAGTGACAGTGATTGTTAGGTGCTGGTGTTCTCGTAACCTTCGATTAGGTTTCCATAGCCACCATCGTCATTGTTTTCAGCGATGACAGTGGTGGTTAGGTGATGAGACACTGGTAGTATGGTAGTCTTTAGGTACTAGTGGTTATTAACCGTGGTGGTTAGCAATAATGGTGGTTGGATATGGGTTTGATGGTGATGGTGGTTGGTGGTCACTATGGTGGTAAGGGATCAGTGTGACAACTCACTCCAAATCTTTGTGTCATTATAGCCAATTAGCAACATAACATAATTTTCGGGATAAAAATTCTTTCAACAAGGGGATGATGTGGCATCCAGTAATTTCCCTATTAACAAAACTCTGTTAGTTATGTTAGGTCTTGCATACACGTCATGCAATCACATATAAGTTGTCCTTGAACGTTGGTGGCTTAATAAAAACTAATTAATAGTTTATGAAACCTAGGAAATTAATTTATATACAAAAAGTGGGCTTTTTTATAATTTATAGAAACTAAAGTGGGGGAATTAAAATTATTACTTAGTGTAATAAGGAAATAAAATTACCCTAATCCCCATAAACTCCCCCAACCTTGCGGCTGAGCTCCCCCTTCTCCTTGCGATCTCGGTTCTAACACACACACATGATTATTAAACAATTTGATTAATACAACATGTTAGCAAGCTCCTTTATTGATCAACAACACGTAGTAGGTAGAATTATCAACCATTTATCATATTTTACATGAATCATGTGTATGAACAAACCCTAGTTCATCTAATCAATATAAACTCAAAGATGATAAAATTGAATGATGTAGTTGCATTAGTTTGATGTTATTATTGATGTTTTATGTGGATTGTACAAGAAAATCATATTCTTAGCATCTAGTTTATAACTTAGCCGAAGATGAAACATTAATTTAAAAACTTCTGATTTTAAGATCTAGGGATGTTTGTTGAGTTCTAATGATGAATATAGACTAGATTGATCATATGATTTATTGATTAGTTTGATAAAATATGAGTTATTAGATGTCATCCTCTTAATGAGGGAACTTTGTAAATGTGGTTTTGAAGTTTAATTTTTTTTTCATGCATGGAATGTTTGGACCATGTTGGAATTGTTGTTGGGAACATTGATATGTGTTATTATGATTCATGTATGAGAATGCATTAGTTAGATGTTGTTAATAGAAATGTGATTGTAATGTAATGATTTGGAAAATTTAATGTTCATATAGACGGGTAAACTAAATATTAATGTGATGTTGAATTGGAATAATGTTAGTAACTAAGTTTACCTTATGGTTCTGCTTATGTTTGATCAATATGGCAAAATTGGTCAAGCTTGTTAGTTTAAGTTTTACTTGGAATGCTTGGAACTTAATGGTGAATATCATACACGCATATAGATTTGAGGCCCATACTTAGTAGGATTAGCTACTTGGAATGTTTGGAATTAAATGGTCAATATCATACATGGATGTAGATTTGAGGCCCCTACTTAGTAGGATTAGCAGGATTTAGGATGTGGAGTAGTAAGTTATTTCACATGACTTGTACTGAGTGGTCGGGACCCTATGTATGCTTAATTTGCTTGATACTAACGTAGGTAGTTACTGTTTGGGGAATCTGAAGTGATTGGTTAATTTCTGATTCAAATGTACATATTGGATATTAGTATGGATTCGTATGTATTGTATGGTAGGTCTTGCTAGTATGATAATATTGTTAGAGTGTAGAACTCATTATGTGCAATACGTGGATGTTTTGAATTAAACTCGTGAACATTTGGTTTGTTAAGTATATACAAATATGATTTGACTTAACATGTCACCGATGGGTGAAACAGGTCAACTAGGTCAATTTGGGTCAATGTTTCTAAAAGGAATTTCAATGAGATTGATTGGGCAGTTAGGGTTTATCAAACCAACCTATCCTACATGTACTTATGCACACATATATTGTAGATAACTTGTTACGGGTTGTCTTTCAATCTAGCTTTTGATTTGCATTGTTTTTCTAGCATACCCTTATGGTGAGTTCATTGTCCCTCTTTTACATACTTCTTTTGGGGAGAATACATACTTTCAAATGCTTTAATTTTTATAAGTTGTGTATGAAATGTACATAGTGTAGTTTACTATTAAAAAAATCCATACTCTTTTGGAACGTTAATTAAGAATATTAGCAAGAAATATTGGGTAGTACTATTGGGTTTGACATGCCGCACCCTTATGACTAGATGTCAAGTGGGTGCAACATTGTGCTAAATGACTAACACCATATCACGACTCGATAAATCGTGATGGAAGGCAAACAATTGAACACAGCCAGCTTCGGTTGCGAAAATCACTAAGTGTTATGCTTATGTTATATATTTACTTTCTATTTCATTACACATTACTTATGTTATACAGACTCAATCATTTTGCTTATCTATATCTCATGAACTCACCAATCCTGTGTTGATATATTAGTATGTCTTCTTAGGTTACTAAGTTTCTAGGTGTATATAGAAGCACATCATGGGTCAAAACAACATGCAAACATTTTTCACAACGTTATTTACATTTTTACATTTAAATTTTGGTATTTGGGCACGTGTTTTGCGTATTTACTTTAATCGATAGGCGAAGCAGCCAATAGTAGTCTCTTCTCGCCTATCGATGCGACGAGGAGATGGAGATTCCAAAAAAGTCTACTAAATGGTTTTGAACGTGAAATCTTACGCTTCCACAATGTTTGAATTCATAAACTCGGAGGTTTGTTTTGAAAACTCATATAGAGGTCTATCCGAGTAACTAATGACTAAGATTCTGCTTTGTTCACACACCTTCCGGTAAAACTTAACACGTGGATTTTGAGGGTGTGACAATCAGGGTTCGATGGTGACGGTGGCTATGGTGATGTTGGGTCGGTGACGACGATGGTGGTTAGTGATGGTTAATGGTGACAGCGACTATGGTGATGATGGTTTGACGATGGCTATGGTGGCTTGTGATGGAGAATGGTGATGATGGTGTTAGATGATGATGATGATGATAATAATAATAATAATGAATTAATAATAATAATATTAACAATCAATACTAATAGGAGTATAATGGCCATTTAAAAAATATTAACTCAAAAACTAATGGTTATCTACTTCAAAGATTACGGGTTTTACATTTAGCAAATGTTGGAACCAACGATGTAACCTGCCTTAGTTGAGAAAACCCAGGTCCAATCAGGATCTTTTTTTTTTTTTTTTTGTCATATGTAAGACTTGAACTCAACCTATTTTAATAAAGTCTTAGGTTATCTCATTTTAACTACTCGGGCTAAGGATCATTGAGATTCTTATATTATGATCACACACTAGGTTAGATTCTCATGCAATTACACAGGCAGAATGATAAAAATAAATATAATAAATAAATATTTTAAATGATAGTAAGTTATTATTTGATTTCAAAAGGTCACTGTTAGAAGATTTTTATTAGATCTTGTGAAACATAATATCAATCTAAATCCTACGTTAATTATTGACTTAAGAATAAATTAAAAAAATATATTTTATTTAATTAGGTTTATATTAATCAAAATATTAAATAATGATGGGAAGTAAACTTATTATGATATTGAATTATAAGAAAATAATTTAATTACCTAAAGTAATGGGCCAAAATGTTTATAAGCTCTAGAATTACAGCACGCGTCCCTTAAAATTTATATTTATTATGGATAATAGATTTTATATGTGTGCGCTTGTGATGTATGAAATTGTTTTAACATAAATAAAAAATACTTATATAGTAACAATTCATAATATTTTAAAAAATAAAAATTAACATGTCTAAACTGTATCTATCTATAACCTCTAATAAAGCAAGATTTTTTTTTTTGTCACTTGTCCTTCTTTTAATCCAGTTTTTTGCCACTTGTCACTTTTCTATACATGCACACATTAATTTTCCCTCCAAAACAGTATTATAATAATTTAAATAATCATACAAATTTCTCTATATTATTAAAAATGAATTTTATTAATTACTATATTTATCTCTCTTATCTAAATTTTTTTAAAATCAAACTATCTTTTCATCTTTTAATTAAAATCTAAATAACAACAAACTAAAGTTTTATATAAAATGAAATTTTCTAAAACACTAAAGATTTTTAAACAAAAACTTTTAAATCATTTTGTATTTGAAAAAAATTATACATAGGTGAAATATTTTAAAAATAGTTTTATTAAAACAACCAGAATAATTATAAACCAGAGTTTTTAAAAAAAAATATTTTTATAAAAAAATATTTTTTATATAAACAAAATTAAAAAATGTTTAAAAATAAAAATATTTAGATGAGAGAGTTAAAAAACGGTCTAATTGTTTTATTTTTTGAACTATTACATATATATAATTTTAATTATATTTTATATTAAAATATTATACTGTAACTATTCGTATTTATTTTACATATATATTTTACATTAAAATTTAATCCGTTTATTTAATGGGTTTTTAGCATATCTATCTATCTATAAAAGCTAAAATAAGCGTAAAACAATTCTAAACCTTATTATACTTACTTTCTCATTTCTCTATATTATTAATAATAACATTGAATACTAATAATATTACTCATACCATTTTCAAATTAATAAAATGCATAATTCAATAAATTAAAAATCTATTTTTTATTAAAAGCACACTTGGTAAAACAAAATTTTTATAAAATACAGAATACAACGAAATTTTTTTTAAGAAAAATCATTTTTCTTAAAACAATATATTTAAAAATCACAATTTTTTTATTAAACAAAAGTTTAAGAAAAATGCATTATTATTTATTTACTTAGCTATTTATATGTAATTATAATCATATTTTATATTTAAGCATGATTTTATAGTACATAAATTTTTATTAATAATTATTTAATATTTTATTTATTTAATCTATGTATAACACGGGGACTAACCTAGTGAATTATAATGTATTAGTTAAATTTAGTTTAAATAATGTATTAAACAAGAAAGTTATTGGTCAATCAAAAGTCATCTTACATTTAATATTTAAAATTTAAAATCATAATACATTTGTAAACGTTTAAATAATATGTAATTAATTTAGGAGTTTAAAAAAATAAATAAGAAAAATTTAACAAAAAAAGCAAAATTTAGATGCATTGAAATGATGACACGTGAGAACTTACAACCTTTGTTTACTATGACTAGTTTGTTCCTATGGTGCGCGTTTCACATGTGACTGACGAATTAAGTCAACCTATCATCATAGCTGGGCTCAGCACGGGGTTTGGTTGCGGTTGCTAACTGCAAGCAACAGCCACGCCAACACAACCACTACCACTGTTATGTCATCACAGCCCTTGGCTTGTGCAAGAACTGAACATAAAAACCACATTTCTATTTAATGTTAGTCTTAGATGAGCAACGTACCATCATCATCAACCACTGTATCAATGACACTAAACCAACGAAGAACATGAAACCAACATCGGGTATCAGGTCTCAGGTCTCAGGTCTCAGATGAGGTGTTCGTCATCATCATCGACACCATGAGTGCAGTCTAAGATATAAATCGGTATCAATAGGAAGTCTCAAATGACGTGGTCCTCATCATCATCATTCCCATTTGTTAACAGTGTAAAATCTAAACGGGTACCAACATAAGATCACCGATGAAGTGGCCGCCATCATCATTGACACCAAGAACCGTTCAACAATGGGGTAAAGGTCGTCGGACCACCACCGCTGACCAGACGATCGGTTCTACCTCAACTCCATGGAGGAGGCCGAGCCTGAACCGACATCACTTAAATCGGCGGTGCCATTGTCACCAGCACTGGATGTCAGATCCGGTCACCACAGATCTAAATCACCAACATTACGGCGGCGGTGGCGAATGGAATGGAGTTAGGTGGTGGTGCCCGGCAGAGCCACAACCTTTCTCACCGAAACCAAGAAACCCAAATGGGTCGGCAAGGATAAACTACGGCAGGCGGCACGCACATAACCCATAAAAATCGCCAGAGAACGACTTAGAAAAGGGTAACAGGGGTTGGCATCGGCAAATTCGACATCGCGGCGATAGTGAAGTCTGGTTGTGGAGGCGGTCGACCACCGTCACCATTCGAGGAGAGAGAAATAGTGGGTCGGTGATGGTTCACAATCATGACATGAAGAAAGAAACGCACCCATGGTTTTACAGAGTAACCTATGGCTAGATGATGCTAATAAAATAATATATTTTAACTATTCAATCGAACCTTGATTAATATATATGTAAATTATTAATTGTACACATCCTAATTTAATATGAGTATAGAACCTCATATTATGAGTATAGAACCTCGGACACTAATCCACAACACAAATAGACGTGTTTAGGTGTTTTAAGTGTGGTCATTTATGTAATTGCATAATCACTCTCTTTCTTATCACACAACTAGTTTACACCCCGTGTAATACACGAATTTAATTAATAAAATATTAAATAGTTTATAATAAAAATTATAAATTGATATTTTCAAATAAAATATGATTAAGTTACTTATAGATAAGTACTTCGAGTAAAATAATAATAATATCATCTTAAACTCTCGTTTTATAAGATTGTTTTTTTTATATTTTATTTTCAAATATAATTTTATTTTTTAATCATCCTTAAAATAAAAAAGTGATTTTAAAAAAGTTAGAATTTCTAGGAAAGTTTTTTGTTTAAGAAAATTTTTATATCTTATATTTTTTTTTAAAATTTGTTTATTTTGTATATAAAAATCTAGTTTATAATTTTTACAATATCTTTTAATTTGGAAATGTTTTAAATATTATAATTACTATTTATTATTATTAATTATTATGAGAGAGAGGCGAGAAAATCAATATGAGAATACATAATATTTCGATACGTGGCGGCTTAAAACTTTCTTTTATTATAATAGATAGATGTTTATTCACTCGAAATTGATTATATAAAATTTTTGAATATTTTAAGCATTTTAAGTAACTGCATAAATTGAATAAAATTTATTACTTACTATACATAAAAGTATGAGAAAATAAGTTACATATATTTATTTACGTTTTCATGTTCCAATTGAAAACTTTTCGTCTTTGATTGAAGTCATTAGTAGTAGCTGGAAGACTTTATTTAGTTTAATTTTTAAATATGATATTATACTCGTTTTAAAAATAAAAAAAACTCATATTTACGGTTCCTATTTTTTTAAGTAATCATATCTTATAAAAAAATTAAGAAAACTTAAAAAAATAAGAGGACTTAAAAAAGTCAACAAAAATGATCATTAATAAATACTTTTCTAACAACCTTTTCAATACAAGTTAATTTCAAACATTGATTAGAAAACAAATATGGTTAAGATTAGTTATACATGTTTTTAGGCTAAATATAATTCTTAATATAACCCAACTCTATGCACTTATTATGAAATATAAATATTTGTTACCAGAAAGTGCTGTTTAATTAACCATTCGAGGACTCTAGCCACTAATAATACAAACCTACTAGTGAACTTGATATTTCCAGTCGTGTCGGATGTTGAAAACTGAACTCGTATTCAGCTTGTCTCTAGCTTAAGTCGACTTACAGCTCAAAAGTTGACATTTTTTTTTTTTTTTTTTTTTTTTTTTTTTAATTATGATTATTTATGTATGTTACTTTACAGAAACATCTAATAATAATTTAACAACAATTACAAATAAATACAGTATCAAATTGCTACTATACAAATAAATGAGTTAATTTATACGAGCTTGGGCTAAATCGACATAGCCAAATTAGCTCTACTTCTCATAGGAACGAAACTACCTTCACCTATTCAACATTTATTTAAACCAATGATTTTAAGCAAATAAATCAACTCAAGTCAATTTTTAACAAATCAATTTTCAAAACATAAAGTCATTTTCATTACGCTACTAATTTCTTTTTTATTTGTCTTTTTTATTGTCAATTTCACATGCTCACCAATCTAGTCTTAAACTATATCATTGTATCTACCGTGAGACTTGAACTTGCATTATTTTGGAGTTACATTGTATTCCACCAACACCATTTTGCCCACTAATTTCTCTCATTAGATGTTATTTGTTATATCAAAATATTGTTGTTTTGACCACTATGGTTGGTCGCCCCGTGCGAGATAGTTTTTATGCGTAAATTTATTAGGAGGTCTAAAGTTTATTCCTTAACAAAAATAATGTATATATGAGATGGAAAGAAGTATAGTATATTTATCGTTCAGAAAAAAGAAAAAAAAAAAGAGTCATATTATTATAATAAAGCCGCGGTTGTTAAAATACGAAGTCTCTAACATTAATTGGCTAATAAATGCAATAACTCTTGATACAAATAACTCATATAATTCAATGAATGTTTCTTCTTTTTCTATTTATAATATAAAACCATAAATAATAAAAAAAAAAGTATGGGGGAGAGGGTGAAAGTGCAAAACAAAGATATTATATTATAGTCAAAGGATTTTCACTTTTTCAGACAGACACTTTGTTCTTCAGAACCGAAGGCCCACAGAATCCTCATCGCTTTTCCCTCTCCATCTCTTCCTTCTTCAGTTCTTCTTCAATGGTGAATCACATCACTCTCTTTCTCTTTCTCCTTTTTTATTTTCTTTATTTATTTAAACCTGCATTTACCTCTCTCTATATATTATTATTATTATCAAAACCAAATCGATATCAGCTTTTGCGTTTTCTCAATCGATCGACGTATATTCATGAGTTTTTACATCTGATCTGTGAAATTGATTTAATAAACTGATGGAACATGTATGATTTCTGGTTCAATTCTGCTTTGATTCGATTGAAACATATTTGTTTTGATATATTTTTTTTAAATTTATTTGGGAATTGTGCATGCGTCATGGTCGGTTTTTATATATTATAAACGTACTATTAATAGTTCTTTTGTGTAATAAGATCTTCTTGATACGAAGGTTTTGTGGATGTATTTAGGTTAATCAGACGAAAATTTTGTTTTGAATTATATATTTTAGCACAATGATTTAATTGGGTGTTTTGTTGTAAGAGATTTATCAATAACATACTTAATTTTGCACTTTTGTTTTCTTGGCCTGTGATGATGATTATTGAATCTGTTCTCACGTTGAAAGATCAAAAGCGGCGATAATCATAAACAAACCATAACCAAATCCAGTAAATACCATCGATAGCATAACTGGGTCTCAGGAAGGTGACAGTAAAAAACACAATTAGCTAGAAATATAGTAAATTTATAAGAGCGTACTAAGTGCTTGACTTAGCTTCTAAACTTCTGCTTTAAGCGGGGTCCGGAGGGGGCCTGGATCGCTTCACGATCTGCTGTACGCAGCCTTAACTTACAATTTTGTGTAGGAGTCTGTTTCATTGACTTGAACTCATGTGCTTTTATTCAAAAGCAACAAAAAGTTGCTTCAATATTATTTTATTTATACATTTCTTTAATTCAAGCAATCATCATGTCATAGAGTTGATGATCTAGCTTCAAGTCTTCAACCTTAATTGTAGGATTATTGAATCTAGTGATCTTAAAATATGTTAGCTTTAAGAAGTCTCTTTAGACATCAAGTGAGTATAAGTTGGTACATTTTTAGTTGAACCCACTATCATGTATGAGTTATTGATTTATGCTTGGATCTACATTCAAGTGTCACTAGTTACTACTTATTAAGGTTTTATGTTCCATATGTCTAGTTGTTCTTTAAAAACTTTATCATGTTTTAATTGTTATTTTTATTTTGTTATTTCTTTTTGTAATAGACGACATCGAAGAGACTTGCAGAGAAGAAAGTAGCCAAGTTTGAGAAAAACATAACGAAAAGAGGGTTGGGGCCGATGGCGTCTAAGAAGATCAAGACTGAGCTCTATGTGCTTGCTCTCTTCATTGTGGTGGTGGTTGGGTCCTGTAAGTCCTACTTTTTCTTTTTTCCTCGTCTAACAAAAATGATAAATCATCCAAATCGCTTATTCGCCATTAAACTTTACGATTATGAAATTTGGATGGTTTTTATCAAGTGTAGTTTGCATTCAGAAGAATGTGATATTGCGTATTCTAATAGAATACATGTTTTGCGGGGGTGTCACTCTTGTTATCGTCTCGATTAATAATAATAATAGTAATAAGAAGAAGAAGAATTTAATCAACAATGACTTCATGCATAGTGAGTGAAGGATTCATTGAAAGTACATGTCTATAAACAGTTTAATATACTTGGTGCACAATTTTTGTTAATGATGATTCCGTATGCTTTTCTTATTCTTGATAGTAATAATAAATAGGAAGTCATTGCTTGATAAAACAAAGGAAAACCATCATAATAAAACTTTGATCCATGTTTGTATACCAAAATAACCATTTTCACCAACTTTTTAACAATATGGACTCGAGAAGTTTATTGGGATCATATTTTCTCAAGATTGTTAGATGTCAGCATAACGTTTCCGGAAATGACCAATAAACTTTTGACATGTAGAAAGGTGGAAATCTTGAATTGGAGGATATTTGGAAAGGGGAAATTGAAAAAAAAGCAAGAAATCTTAATAAAATTGTTAATGATTTTGGTTCGAAAAATGGAAATCATGAAATGCATAAATATCGAAAAATAATGATAAATTTTCAATGGATAAATGAAAATTGAAAATAGGTCAGTTTCTATGAACTTGTGGAGATTCTAAAGTCCATAATGCTAATTGTTAAACACTTGACAAAGTGGGTTATTTTGGCATACTTACTAGTGGATCAAATTGTTATTTTGGTGATTTTATACAAATCTAGCATTATTTTATGAATTTTACTCTCCAAGTTCATAATTATGGTTGTTAATATTTTGTGTTTTTTTGCAGTTTTGTTTCAGATTATCAGGCTGGCATTGATGGGATAAAGAACCAATTAGATTAACTTAGTCATATGCTACCTTGAGTCACAAATTAAACAGCAATACAGTTATGTGAGGATGAGCTTGTTCATGCTAATCATAAACTGTTAATAAATCTATGCTCATTTTCGCAGAATTGATGCTTATGTAGTTTTGTGTTCGACTCTTTGGGGGAACAAGAATACCATAAATCTTTTTAAAGGGGTCGTTTGATAGGCTGGTCCCCGGGTAGGACTTGTTATTATGAGCTAGTACATGGTCCTTCACCGGATCATGCTAGTCGCAATGGGTAGCCTCGAACTAGTGTGGGGAAAGGGTTCAGTGGTCATAAAACTTACCCCTTATGAGCTAGTACATGGTCCTTCACCGGATCATGCTAGTCGCAATGTTTGGCAACCTTGTGTCGAGTCATTAAGGTAATTGACTGAATAAGAGGTAGGCTCAGAATTAGTCAGTATGTTTCTGAAACTTACCCATTAAGAGGCTACGCACATGAACTATTAAAAGATGTTTTTAAGTAACTAAATATTATGTACCACTGACCGATTCAGATGTTCCCCTATAATTAAATCATCAAGATGATACAAAACAGGTTTCCAAAAAAAAAAAAAAAGGTTTGTGTGGTTATTATATGTTGACTTTATCCCATTAGAGTAACTGGATTTGAGAAATGAAACTAAATAAGAACCTTAGAAAGCATAGAAAATATTTGGAAAAGGTAGATTACAATGAATTCAAGACTACTTGAAGCAGTCTAGTACAACTAGTCCTTTGCTTAACGTGTGACTAGACCGGACCAGTTCTTAGTCAATTTCACACTTATTAGAGTATTCATATCAGATTTTACATCCTTATTTTTGTAATTATATTAAAATTTTTTTTTTTCTTCTTTCGATTAATACTTTTCATACATTTATTATTTTATTTTCTCTTTGCTTTGCTCACAAGCATTTTAAAAAATTTATAGGTGTTAAACAATGTTTTCTCAAATATACAGATAAATAGTAACACTTTTTCTCTCAACCATTAACAACCATTCTCTATAATATAATGAACATACTCACACATTTATACAAAATCTATTGGAAATGCTTTTATATGTAGGGATGGCAATGAGGTGGGTTTCAGAAGAGTTTAGGTAATACCAATCTCATACCCGATTAGAAAAGTGTGTCCTATACCTGGCACAAAACTCATCGGGTATGTGGCGGGCATCTACCCGTCGGGTATTAGGCATACCCGCTGGTAATCAGGTATATATACCCGTTAATTTCAAAAATAATAATAATTTCCGTTGGGTGTACCCATTGGGTATCTCATCGACATTTCAACCAAATCTCTTTACCTCTATCTCAATTCGAACAAATCTATTTGTTGTTGTCTTGCTAACTCTCTTCTGATAGTGTCTAGGGTTTAAAGGAGAACTAAAACTCTAATTGTCGAGGAACTCAAGTATGATTTGAAAGAATGACCGAATGAGAGGAAAATTGGAACTAAATGTCTTCAAGATAACATAATATAATTAAATTACTAAAACTAATATAATATAATTAAAAAAAATATCGAATATATAATTGGGTAAACGAGCATGCTTAATTGAGTGAACGGGACATGTAAATGGGAATATCATGTAATTACATATCCGGCCCATCCCACGAAAATAGTAAGAAGCAATCCCATACCCGGACTCATACACGCTTACTTGAACCTATACACGTCCCAAATATCTTGGGTTTTGGGTATTCCCATCGGGTTCGGGTTTGATTGCCATCCTTACTTATATGCTGTGAATAGCCGCATTCATGAGTAGCGTTCTTTAACCCAGGCATAAATGCTTCTTGCCCACTTTGTTCACATCATATTAGCTCAACAAATGAAAAAAAAAGCATAAAATCCGAAATTCACAAAACATAAGAAACTACATTTATTACCGTTCCAATACGAGGAGCATAACATTTATCATTTCTTCTAAAGTGGACAAACACTGAGCATAGTGTATCATATCGTGATACTAAAGACATGCTATAGATCGAAAATCTTTTTGTAAACAATATTTTTAGTTATCACACTTGTCATTATTCTTTATATAAAACTTAAAGGCCATCACGATATGTCATACACACGTAACTCTACAACTAAAGTTGATCATATGTAAAAGCAGATTTTACCAAATACATATAAATACATGCTAAACGTTTCACATTGACTCCTATTAATAGTCATAGCAAATCAAACATTTACAGGAAAACTATCTTCTCTTAAAATGAAAATGCCATTGAGGTTGGATTCGTATAGACTTACCCAATGAATGCTAAAAATAAATATTAATTGGTATCTATGTTTTTAATGTTAAAAACATTGTAAAATTAATAAAATTTAAAATCTATAAAAACATCTATAACGTGATACACCAATAAATATATACCACTATCATAAATTAATATTAAAAATAAGTGAAGTAATAAATCTTTAGACAAATAAAATCTTAAAGTAACAAATACATACCATAATAAAATAACAAATTTACATAAAAATAATATATATATATTATGTTATATAAAAAATAGTATTTTTATGTATAATTCTAAGAATACATAAATTAAGTAAAAGATAAAATAGTTAAAAAGAATATATTTTATGTTTGGAAAAAATTACATTAATAGTACTTTACTGGTAAAAAAAACCAAATTGCCCTTAATTTAAAAGAATAACTTAACGACAGTTAGTTTAAAAAACAAAATATGTTACAAAATAATAACCTAAAGGATGTTTATAGTATTTTTTAACGATAAATGATAATAACTGCAACTTTATATAAACTTAAAGCGTGTTTTCTGTAATTTTGTCTAACATAAAATAGTTAAATATCTTTTAGAATCAAAGCAAATAAATTTTAAGAATACATTAAGACGTAAATCTACTTCTTAATTTTTTAGAGTAAAATGTTATTTCGTTCCTGATGTTTTGCTGAATTTGTCATTTCAATCCAAATTTTTTTTTTTGCCATTTCAGTCACTGTAGTTTACCAAATGTTGCCATTTTCATCCACTCCACTAGCACCGTTAAAATTTCACTAAAACTCCGTTAAATATGAGGGTATTTTGGTATTTTTGAACACCCTAATTATCCAATTAAAACAAATTAATCAATTAATATTCAATTAAAACTAAAAAAACACATGAAACGACTAGTGAAACAATTCTTTTTAAAAGCTTCGGTTAACTATAACCCATGTTGTTCGATTGAGGACTGCTGTGCAATTTCAATTAATCTTTACGTTTTGTTCGAACGTGTACCGTTATTTGATTAAGTTCTGTTGTGGGATTGAAGTTTGTTGTTGAGATGCTTTATTTGATTGAGTTTTTTTTAACGTGACAATAACAGACCTCAATAAAACAAAACGTGACAACAATAGACCTCAATAAAACAAAACGTGACAACAGTAGACATCAATCGAACAACAGTACACGTTCAAACAAAACGTGAAAATTAACTGAAATCTCACAGCAGACCTTAATCGAACAACATGTGTTAGAATTAATCGAAGCGGCCACTCTCACGAGTCGCTTCATGTGTTTTTTAGTTTTAATTAATATTAATTGATTAATTTGTTTTAATTGGATAATTAGGGTGTTGAAAAGACTAAAATACCCTCATATTTAACGAAGTTTTAACAGAGTTTTAATGCTGTTAGTGGAGTGGATGAAAATGGCAACATTTAGTAAAATACAGTGACTAAAATGACAAAAAAAAAAAAAGTTTTTGGACTAAAATGACAAATTAAACAAAACGTTAGGGATGAAAATGACATTTTACTCTAATTTTTATATTTATGTATTTAATTACTGTATCCTTTTATTTATCTTCCTACTCTAATAAAAGAGTAACTATAGTGGACACATGTCACCACCACATTTCACTTCACCAAAATTTTCCTGCTTCTCTTTTCTATTTATATCACATTAAGAGTAAATTACACGGATAGTCCCTGGGGTATGCACGTATTGCAACTTTAGTCCCTACTTTCAATAAATTACAGATGAGGGCCTGAACTATGTAAGAAGTGTACGTTGATGGTCCCTGACACTAACAAAAGTTAAGTTTCTCTGTTAGTTTTTTAAAGACCAAAAGTACCCCTTCTTTTTTATCATCTTCTTCACATTCAATGCCCACCACCACTGCCTCCACCTTTAACCCACCGCCACCGCCGCCATCGCCGCCCTCAACCCACCGTCTCCGTCGCTGCCCTCAACCCACCACCACCGTCACCGCCTGCAACCTCAACCAACCACTAACGTTGCTGCAGCACCCTTAACCCACCATCACCGTCGCTGCTCTACCCTCAACCGACCACCATCGCTACCTTTACCCTCAACCTACCACGTTCGCCTGCACCCTCAACCCACCTCGACAACCGCCTCTACCTTGAACCCACTACCAACATCACGGCCTATACCCTCAACCACCACCACCGTCGCCGCCAACACCCTCAACCACCACCACCGTTGCAGATCTGAACAGAGAAAGAGATGTGGCGTTATGCCCGGTGGTCTTAGAAAAGAGAGAGAGAGAGAGAAAGAGAAAGAAAGAGAGAAAGAGAAATAGAAAGAAAGAGATAGAGAGAAAGGGAGAGAGATAAGGGGGAAGAGAGAGAGAGAGAGACTTATACCAAAGGTTGATTTCTCATATGGTGGTTGAGAGGTGGTGGTGATGGTGATAAAGATGAAGATGAAGATGAAGATGAAGATGAAGATGGATGAAGAAGATGAAGATGGATGAAGAGAATGAAGATGGAAGAAGAAGATGGAGGGCTAGGGTGAGATGTGGTAGGTAAGTTTAGTTATATTATTTTTTAAATTTAGGGGTATATTGGTAATTTTACATTGACTTAACAGAGAAAGTTAACCTCAGTTAGCGTCGGGGACTGCCGGTGTGCATATCATGCATAGTTCAGGCCCTCATCTGTAATTTATTGAAAGTAGGGACTAAAGTTGCAATATGTGCATACCCTAAGGACTATCCGTGTAATTTACTCACATTAATTAATAATACTAAATTAAGAAATAAATCTTCTTATAAATATTGTTTCTAAAGAAATTAATATCTATAAAATTAAGATTTTTTTAAAAAGCAAACTTTTTTAAAAAATATTAGATGTTTTTAAGTAAAAGTTTTATAAACAAAAATTAATTAAAATTAGGAGTTATAATAAAAATTATATTTTTTAAAATGTTTGTTTTGAAACAGAATTTTTAATTTTTTTTGAAAAAATAAAAAAAAGATTAAAAATAAAAGCTTAAAAGTTGATATTATTATTTTATTATTTATGGTCGTTACTTATCATATTTTATCTTAGAATATGGTTTTATAACTAATAAATTTTTATTATATTTATTATTTTATTTATTTAACCCGTATAATTCACGAGTTTACTAAAGATAATAGACTTATATTTATGTTTACGATAATTGAAATATTTTTTATGTTTGGACTAGATGTGCAAACCTTGAAAATATAAAAAGTAATAGTAAAATATCGAGAACTTTTTAGTTCCCTTTTTTTTTGTCAACCTATATTTTCACTTTCTCGGTTTCTCCACATTTATTTAGTTCTACACTTACGGCTCCCATCCTACCCGGTTCTTACCACCGGACGTAAATGACCATTTTTTATTATTACATTAGCTTTAGTAAATCCGTGTTTTACATGGGTTGAACAAATAAAATATTAAATATAATAAAAATTTATTAAGTATAAAACGATATTTTACAAATATATAATTGAAATTACGTATAGTAAGAATAATATGTAATAAAACAATTATATCAAATTTTTAAACTTTTGGTTTAAAACTTTTTTTCCAAAAAAAAAAAAAATATTTTGTTCCAAAACAAACCGTATTAAAAAATATCATTTTTAAAAATTTTCTTATTTAAATTTCAATTTTAATTAATTTTTTGTTTATAAAAAAAATAACTTTTTAAAAACACAAATTTTAAAAAAGTTTAATGTGTTGTAAAAACTTCTTATTTTATAAAAATTATTTTTAGAAATAATATTAATAAGAATATCTTTTTTAAATTTATTAAAACTATTTTTTATTCTAAAAAAGTTAAATAATATTATTAATAATTAAGGTAATTATTTTATAGAAGAGAGAAGTAGAAAAATTTCGGTGAGAATGAATGTGATGCCGCCACGTGTCACCTAAGATACTATTTTATTACAGTAGAAATATTATTTCCATTATTATGTTTTGCATTTAACCTATTTTCACATTTTCACTAATTAAGTCATGTTTATGTACCTCATGTAGCTTTGCATATTTATTTAACTAGGTTAAAAACCCATGTAATAAATGGGTGGAATAAAATTTAACATGTCAAAATTATTATTTTTTATAAAGTTTTGTATCTTATATGTTATTACTTATTAGTCATTCGTGAAATTAAAAATAATAAATATCTAAGAAATCATAAATAAAAATGATGAAAAATAAAAATTTTAATATTTTATTTTAAGATAAAATATAATATAAATCATATGATTTAGTATGTTTTAATAAATTATAAGAAAAAAAATTTATAATTTTAAATATTTTATAGCATAGTTTACATACTTAAATTAATTCTCATTTAATAGGAGAGAGAGACTGTAATCATAATTTTAGAATTAACTAGAAATTGGCAAGTTTTTATTTTAAACTTTTTTTTTTATTATAATAGATAGATTTTCTATTTATAAAGGGCATTGTTTTGCATTGAAGAAAAATAAAAGAAAATTGCAGCAAGTTTATTTTTTTAATTTGTTTCTATGAATTACATAAGACCACCGATCTTGAATTTGGTATCAACATGGACTATAATACGTAACCAAGTCCCACGACTATAAGCACAAATGCACATTTTATTTTATTATTGCATTGTCTCCACTATTAAGTATTACATTTAGTATTTTAGTCTATTTTCACATTTCCACTAATTAAACCACGTTTATTCATTACCCATGTACCCCACATAACTTTGCATGTCTATTTAATTTCTTCTTTCAAAAAGGGATTGTCTTTGCACCAAAGAAGAATACAGAAAATCGCAGCGAGTCTATTTTTTATAACTGTTTTGCGTTTTACATTTCAATCTGGAGCCCATTGATCTTGAACTCGGTATCTACACGAACCCATGATACCCAACCAAGTTCTACAATCCTATGCACAATTGCATTTTTTTAATTATTGCATTGTTTCCAATATTAGGCATTGTATTTATTCTATTTCCATATTTCCACTAATTAGGCTATGTTTAAAGCATCACCAATGGGAGTTGAAAAAACAAACTTAGGTGGCATAATCTATAAAATTCATCATCTCTCTCCTCCCTCCTCCCTCCTCCCTCCTATTCCCATATACTTAAAAGTTAATGTTCTTGAAATCAATGCATGTCACTCATTGAACAAATCGAAGAGGGCTAGGGTTGACAGTGGCATAGGACAGAAGCTCTGGATCTCTTTCAAATATCTCCATTTCATCAGGACTCAATGTGACGATAGCTTCAACACCACCACCCTTTAGCGTGTCATTCAAAGCCAAAACCCTCGCAGCTCCAGCATTCATCGCGTAAAACCATATTGGCTTTCCCCATCCAAAGTTCAACTCATACATTCCACTGTTCAATAGGCTTGTAGTAAACATGCAGTCGCCTTCGTTTGTTGCATCTGCTAGTTGGTGTACTTTCCTTAATATGTCATTGAATGTCTCAAGCCCCTTTTCTCCTTTCATGGACTCGATGTGATAAGAGTTTATTTTCGCTATTGATTCTCTCAATTCACCCATCAGGGTTGGCAAATCTAGCTGACCATGAGGAAAGCATATTGCACAAGCTACATCAAGAAGGTTTCCAATGGATTCTTTAGGCAGAGGTGCTGATGCCCTTTTGCGAAAATTCACCGCTGACAGTAAAGCATGAGGTGACAATGGACCAAATGGTCTTACTTTCGATGCTGCTTGGGCTGCAGCCTTCCAAACTACAGCACTTGTCGCTTCCATGCGAGTTGGTGGATGTGTTGAGCTCGCCCTTGCAACTGGTTGTGCCTTGAGAAGAGCCAAATCTGTAGAGTCGAACACGAATCTTTTTGTACTAAGCCTTTTGGTGGCTAGTAACTTTGAAGGCACTGAGTATTCTAAACGAGGATTATTAGGAAAGATCTCGGAAGCAATGAAACTTGGTGTAACAATTTCTGGTGAACCTCGAGCAGCTGCTGCCCATGCTTTCATAAACATATAAAAGGTTTGCCCGTCGAAAATCTTGTGTGACACGCTCGTGGAAAGCCCAATCCCACCACACTTGAAAATGTTCACCTAACAAATATATTTCAAGTTCTAGCTTTTTAATGTTCAAATATATTTTTAATCATAATGTATGATAATTGCTAAAATATACCTGAATTCCAATAACATAATTTCCTATGGATGATTCTACAGTGCAAGGACTTTCAGGCATCAACCCTCTCACTCTTTCATCATCTGGTTGACGAAGAAATTCTTCAAATGTCTCGTTGACTCGAGTCTCTGTATAATAGATTCCTTCGTCATTACACTCAATATGCAAGTTATCCTTAACTTTTCCAGCAAGAGGATAGAATCTTGTTAGAATCTTAGATAAAGACTCTTTAAGATGTCTTGATCTTTTAGTTACAACATCCATAACAATACCATAGTCGGTGTTAGGAAGAAATAAGATCAAAGGGGTGTACACATCGTACATATACTGGTCTATAATTGAGAAGTTGTAGGTTCTTAGGTGATGGGGAGTCGGAGAAGATGGTTTGATGGTTTCTTTTGAAATTATTTCAAGATCTACCTTCTTAACATCATTTTCAATCTTGTTACCTTTCGGCAACCTGCAATAACAGTAATAAACCACAACGTAAGCACGTTAAAAAGTAGTTCATGTTAAGACAATAAAATGATTTTGGTTGCCATTTCTAACCTATGCGATGATTCACTAGCATTTAGGATCGTTGAGGTGCTATAATAGTGACCAAAGTATAAGGATAAAGACCACATTTGATCACGTTTTGACCACCCGATAGGGTTCGAAACAAGGAAAAATGGGCAAGAAGAACCTCCATGAAGATGATATCGTTGAGAATTGAGGAAACGTTGGGTTGTTTTGCGGGCTGAGAATAACCACTTCATTATTTCTTGATGATGATTCAGCTTCAAAGCACCCTATATATTATTTTTTGTTCTTTTTGAACGGCATATATTCTTTCTAAAGGATATATCGAGGCTGCTCTGGAGCTCGTATGAAGAAAAAACCAAAGTTTGTTAACAAGGCATTGTGTTTACATATGTGCTGCTTATTAATACTTTGATTAATACTATACTAATATTATTATTGCCGCTCAAAAAAAAGCTAATAATAATATGTATTAACTGAGGCCATGTATAATAAATGATAAATATTATCTATATTAATAAATTAAAATAGTTTTTTGCCACATATCATATTATTACAATTATTTTGTCACATATCATCCTTTCACAATCATTTTGACATGTGTCATTATCATAAAAAGTCAACTTTTTAATAATAGTATTAAATGCTAATTATGTTGTATATCCTTTAATTTCCAAATTATTAAACACAATTTTAATAAATAATAATCGTGTTTTTTATTAATAAATGAATGAAATTTTTTAGTAAAAAGAGTTTTTAAAGATGACGTTGTCTAAAATAACTTTTTAAAAAAATTAAAATGTGATGAAATTTTTTATAGATGAAACTGTAAGAAAATATTGTTATTGTTATTATTACTTAAGGTAGTTAATTATATATAATTTTAATAATATTTTATCTCAAACTATTTTTATAATTTTTAAATATCAATTACTGATAGCTAATTTAATATTGTTATTTAACCATGTGATACACGGGTTTTTTAAACTAGTTGTTTTAATATTGCAACATACTAAACAAGATATCTATATTTTATATATAATACTAAAAGAGAAACTTGGGGGACACTTGGCATATTTCTAGCTCTCCTAAATTTATTTTTCCCGCCTCTCTCTACTCTTAAAATATTACCTAAATTAATAAATATTAAATAATCTTAATTTTTTTTAAATTACAAATATTTTTTAATAAATTACGAAAGATGTTTTTTTATTAATGTTATTTTTAGAAAATCTTTCTACTCTAATAAAAAATAACTAAGATGGACACATGAAACCACCACATTCTTTTTCAGTAAAATTTTCCCGCTTCTCTCTAATATTAAATAATTACATTAATTACTAATAATATTATTTTATTTTATTCAGATTAAAAATAGTTTTTTAATAAATTAAAAAAAATAACTTTTTTCAAATGTTACTTTTAGAGATATAAATTTTTATATTATAAGAAATTTTTTCAAAACATTAAACTTTTTTTAAAAACCACAAAATATTTTAAAATTTATATTTTTAAAAAGAATAATTTTCATAAACTAAAAATAATTAAAATTTGAAGCTATATAAGGAAATTTTAAAATGTATACATTTTAAAATGGTTTACTTTTAAACAAAATGTTTTTTTTATAAAACAAAATTAGTTTAAAAATAAGATTTTAAATAGTTGATATCATTATTTTATTATTTATAGTACTCACTCATACGTAATTTTAATCATATATTTTAGAATATCTTTTAATAATTAATAAATTTTTTATTTAATTTAATATTTTATTTTTTAACCCGTGTAATATACGGGTTTACTAAAGCTATTCAACCTATATATGATTAAACAGTTAAACCTGTAGAAAAATTTTAGCCCCTCAGTCATGTATTAAAACCCATTCTAATATATCAAGTGCTTCATTCCATCGATGAATTAGGCAGTCAAAACTGTCTTGTGTGAAATCACCATTCGTCAATCGACATTTAAAGATACGAACTTTTTTAACTGCGGGATGTTTCTCTTCTTTTCCTACTCCATCTAATCTACTCAACTATATTTTAAAATGCGTCACATACCGTCGGAGGTGGTGCTCGAACCATTGACCTTTATGGAGGCTTAATCACTATCATTACTACTATATAATACAAGACCAATGGGTAAATTGATAAATTAACCAACTCTTGTAAGACGCGTCAGATTGCCTTCTCCCCATTCAGTTTCCCGTTTCCGATTCTCACCAACCGTCGGACGTTCGTATGACCTCCCGCATCCTTTCAACAACCGTTTCCATTGAAGCATAACTCTAAAACCGAGGATTTTGCATCAATGTTTTGCGTTCTTCAGCTGGATTGAGTTAACAGATCAGAGATTTTGAAATTTGAATCACCCCATAAATAGAGATAGCGGGGGAGTGAAAATCATCATCTTTGTTTTGGTTAGCTCTTTCGTACCTTCAGCCTTCATCCGCCCTTCTTTTTGTGTCTCCATCTGCAGAGAGAACACCACTTCTCAATACTCAATGATCGATGGAGAAGGTAAATTTTCGTCTACCATTCAAGGGGTTCGTGATTAGGTTTGGTGTAAGATAAACCGATTGAGAACGTTAGGCTTCTTCTACTTTGATTTTGAACCTTTAATTTTTGATTTGAATCGATTTCTACTTTGAATGTGTGATTAATTTCTAGATTTAAGATCTTGATTCGTGCAAGAATGTTACTAAATTAGGGCTTGGTTTCGATGGTAACGAAGTTGTTGATTTCTGCATCTATACTACTGTTTATAAAGGGTTTTGTTAATCAACTGATTCTTCCAATATTCTTCCAAGGTCAGTAACATAGCTCTAAAATGATCTTGGATTTATTTCATTGCTTATCTTATCTACAATATTGTTGCTTAAAAAGTCTAATTTAACTATAAAAAATAGTCTCTTTTGTTTGATAAATAGCTTTTGGCAACCTCGAAATATATGTATATAAGTTTCTGCATTCGGTGTTCATATCTGCATATGAAAATGAAATGAAAAGCTCATTATAAACAGTGAGCACAAACTGATGGTGCATTTGACTAATAGCTTTTTAGTGCAAGGTCAGTATCTTTGATTAAGGTTAGTTACGTTTCATAATGAAGAATTCTTCTACCTCTCTTGATTTTTTTTAACTTGCCTACTTGATTAGAAAATATTTATTGTAGAATATTTTTGTGTATTCAAGTTCTAAGTTAAGTTGGCACAACTGTTGTTTCAGGTGAAGCTGGTTATTGCAAATTCCCTAAAGGGATGGGTGAGTCTCACTCTATGTTCTTTTCTATGTTTCTAAACAATACTTTGGTGAAAAGTTCAAATGTTTGTTTTCCATATTTTAGAGTGATTTAACATGTACACTAAGAAAACGTACTTAATTTTATAGATGATATTTAATGTACATCTAAGGATATATCTTTACTAAATAAATAACATTCATTATATATTTTAGTACAAATCCAATGCTAGGTGTTGAAAAGAATTTTCAAATTACAAGAGGAGACCGGGATTTATTGGTGAAACAAGAGTATGATGTGCATGTTAGCCAAATTATTTTTCCTTCCAAATAGTGTAGATAAACATAGATGATCCTTTTTTGACGTGCCTACAAAATGTAAGTTGCTGGTTATATATGTAGCCCTGGTGCATGCTTGTGAATGACAAGGTTTCTTTTAGGGTTTTTTTGAATGATAAGGTTGCTTTATTTTTGTTAATTCAGTGTATATGTCAGGTGACATAGGATGGACACATAATTTTATTTTTATAGATTAATTAATTCCCAACCTACAAGCATGCCAACGCAAGACCAAATTTTACTCATAATTTTACATTTAATATTGGAGATCAAATTGCTCTGGTATTGGAACTTTTATTCTGCAACTTCAAGGGGTTGAGGTTGTGCTAACAGTGGACAAATCTGAGCGGAAAGGTTTTGTATCAACTGCTTTTTATTGCATTTTATCTTGAATTTGTAAGTTCATCCTAATGCACGTGGTTCTTTAGTGGAATTTAGTACTATTAAAAGAACACCAAAATAGAAACATTTGAAGTGTTTAATCTAATGATAATTTAAAGCATACATAGGCTTGGCTTAAAGTAAGCTAAATCATACAATGAAATGGACTGTCGTTTTTGATTGCTTTAATTAAAAGTAAGTTGCTTCACATTTGACCTTTCTTTGTTTTCTTAATTGAATGAGTTCCGTGTTTTTAGTATATTTGAGAGATTTTGATACTATAGATATTAGATGGAATGTTTCATGATCTGGGTTTGAAAATGAGATGCATAAACCTATTTAAAATCAATTTTTCAAACTCTTGCTGATAGTACTGTAAGTTGAGCATAAAGAATATTATAAACTTCTTAATATCTAATATTGCATGTTGTAGTCGTTCATGGATTTGCAGTTACCAAATGGTCAGCTCACATATATTGCGGTGGAGGCATATCCATTAACGCTTTCCTATCAGTTTAGGCGGTCTTCGCTTAAGAAGAAATGAGGTTCAGTTTCTCATACAAGGTGAGTTATTTTGCAACTCCGAGTATAGAGTTCATTATTTCCATAATTATATTAAATACATATATTTATCGGCAGAATAAATGGAGAACGCAAAACACACCCATGGTTCAATGGCTTGTAAAATCATTTACTTTGGGTTTTGAACAAGTTTTGGCTTGAAAAGATCTATTCTCATGGTGAGGCCTACAGTTCATATAAGGTAATATCAAATATGGGCCACCACAAGCATATGCATAATGCATGCTTTCTAATCGGCTTACTCTTGTTCTTTGACTAGCTTATAGCTGATGCTTGGTGGAAGCAACCCTAGTGTCACGGACTGATTTGTTCAGTTCTCGTGCGGCACTTAGATTTGTTCTAAGTCAGCCTTCTTGGTCTCGAACGGATGGTTTATGCAGCGGAAATCTTTGTAAGGGAACGTTAGATTTGTAGTACGCAAGTGGAATGCTTGTGATGTGTGATTACAACACAAGTATGAAGCTTGTATTACTTATGAACACAAGTACAAGACTTTGAGTTACAAGGAACTTAGGTGTGTGCAAATGAAGCACCACCATCCTATTTATACTAGTACTATGATATCTAGATCATTCTATATCTAGATCTATCTATACATATTTTATTTCATGTACTAGAAATATCTATACCTAGATATTTCTATGGAATTCTCTAGGCTACTTCTTGATCTATCTAGTCTCCATGGCTGAATTTTATAGTGTATTCTGGAGACTTCCGAGATCTTTTAGGGCTGCTCAAGTTGCTTCTTCATAGCAGCCTTTCGAGCAACGTTTTCCAGTGTTGTGTGGGACGTTCTAGAGTCTTCCGATGTTGCCATGTTGCTGCAGAATTGTGTGGGCTGTTCCGGAGTCTTCCGGGCAGCCTTGGTTGCTTCAAAAGTGCCCCTAATCGATAAAAATTAGGGTGTTGCGATCTGCGTTTTGGCGGGTCGTGACACTAGGCTGAAGGCAAAACTTGTGCACTCTTTCAACTAAGAAACTCAGTCTTATTGATGGTTGTTCCTTAGTTTCACATCCTTTTGCTTTTGCATCACAGTAAGTATATAGGTTAGTTCATGTAATTATTTGTGATGTTCATAACATATCCTTTGAGCTACCAACTTTTTTAATGAGACCGAGCTTAAAACCTTGTTTGGATGGTAGCACACTTGTATTCCGGTTGATATTTTGAAAATAAATGAAGTGCACATTTTGTGTAAAGGTCGGCCTCGAACTCACCTAGGCTCGAACTTGGCTTATTTCGAGCTCTTTGTCTAACAGTCGAGTTTGGCCCATTTATAAATATTTAGTTATATTAATTATATAGATATATAATTTTTTTTACATCTATAATTTCATTATATGTATGTATAACTTCATTTTGTATATTATTCTCTTATAAATAAGATTAAGTTAATTTACTTTCATTTTCTCTTTTGTAGGAAATTCCATCTAATAAAAAGTTTTGATAACATGATGGGTATTTACAAGCCATAAGCTTTCATAACCAATTGATTTGTATACAAATGTTAATTAGAATGATGTATATTTTATTTGTTTTTGTTTTTAACTTAAACATCAAAAGTTGTAGAATTTAAAATATTTTGCTAACATTTTGGTGCATTCAACGTATTATAGGTGTTAGCCGCACATTTTTGTAACGAGAAAGTTTAAAGAAGCACTTAATGAGTTTCAAAAGGTTTGTAAGATTTTGATCAACATAGAATATATTGGAAGTTTTTGGTTAACACTCCAAAATAAATTGAATTTATGTATACAACACTCATAAGTTTTCTTATGGGTTCCCGTTTAAAATCATGTGTATCTACTAAGTTGTGATGTTAGTTTTTTCAATCAATTTTCAAGACGTTCAATTTTTTATTTGGTTTATTGCACTAGAACAATGATGTCAATTGTTGCCACCGCTGCATCGCGCGGGTTACCTACTAGTAACTTCAAACGGGCCATTAGAGCCAAAGGTTTATTTATTTGACTCGATTGTTGAGATTCTTTTAAGTATGAGGAAATGTTCAAATAAAAAGTTCTTTAAACCTAAAAATTGTAGGAAATAATATTAATAATTGATTTTATTAATCAATGTTGAGTTAAGTTATAGGAAAAAGTTTTTAAGAAGGGTATTTTAGAAATAGCCAATTTTGTTAACTTTTTGCAAGTTTCATTATATTTTAAAAATTTATAACTTTTATGTACGACATTATTAATATTTTTTTTATAAAAGTTACACAACAAAACCGAATGTTTATTTTATATTTAAACTAGTACAACATTGTTATATAAAAAGATAATATTCTTTTACATTTTTAAGCTCATATCTCGTGATTGTGTCTTTAGTGCAGTTTATTATGTATTTTTGTTTGTTATTATATTTTCATAATACAATTGTGTTTTTCTAAAATGATTAATTTACAAATAAAATATGATGAAATAAAATTATTGTGTATCTCTAATATGTAAAACACAATAACAAATTAGCAATTAATTAATCTAATACATTAAAAACAATGACGAAATAATATAGTGTCTCATTGTGTCTTTTGATAATCAATGTGTTATCTTTAACACTATAAGTTTAAAAGATAAATTGGTGAAATAATATCATTAGCTTTATTAATGATGAAAATGACTAAAATATCCTAATATTTAACGGATATCTTAAGAGAATTAGTAGAGTGGATGAAAAGAACAACATTTGGTAAACTATAATAATTGAAATGACAAAAAAAAAAAATTTGGATTGAAATAATAAATTAAACATGTCAGGTACGAAAATAACATTTTACTCATTACCTGACATGACATTAATGTAAACACAACATTATCCCAATTAAAGTTTTGTTACAGTGTTGTAACTTCAGTAATGTAAAGAAAGGCATAAGATTTTCTTGATAACGGTACAATATATTAGACTATATTATTATTATTAGTATTTAGTATTGATTATTAGTAGGGTTAAGCCCACGAGCCTGGTTTAGGTTTCTATTATTTCTTATAAACTCTATATAATATAACCATAACCTATCAATAATAATCATATAAGTCTTTTACCATCTTACATGGTATCAGAGCATTAGGTTCTAAGTACCTTCATCTCCGCTACACCACCTCAAATATATACAAACCCTAGCTATCGCCAGTGAGTTCAAACCCTAGACAGGACGGTGTGCCGCCATCGCCGCCGCCCTGTCCAACTTTTGTTATTTTGTTTTGTTTCTTCTCTATTTTCTAGTTTCAGTTGAATAAAGATTCGTTATCGGTTGAATATTTAAACTTATCACCTATGTCCATTCTTTTGGTTTGTTCACATCTATTCTCTTGGTTTGTTTCTGGATTATGGCTTTTAATGTGCAGCAGTCACTATATTTCCTCTTTTTTTCTTTATTTTCCTTTCTATTTAACGGTGTTTTAGTCGCACCAAGAACCACTGTCCACACACACCGATCTCAAGCTACGGTTTGATTTTATTTTTTTTTAGATCTATAGATCTTATCTCCTGATCTACGGATCTTATCTCCTGATCTACGGATCCAAGACACCGCTATTTGACCACGGTCACCGGTCTTGTTTTATTTTTCTTTTTTGTATATCTACTTATGTCATCTCTTGATCTACGAATCCTAAAGACTGTCGCTTGCTAGCCTCGAGACAACGCCAACGACTACGGTCATCATTTATCAGTTATCAGTCCGGAAATCAAGAACCAAGAAAATATCAAGCGCACTATGGATAGCACAATCAACCAAAATTTGGATGACAACATCAAGCACAATATTAATTGTTGGGAAAAGTTTGAATATTCAAGTTGATCGAAGCATGTTTATCTTATTATTTTTAGTTTTATGTTATTTTATGTTTTCCAGTTTTAGCGTACGATTACTTGCGCTACGACTGCAGGGGAGTATTAAACTATATTATTATTAGGGTTTAATATTGATTATTAGTAGGGTTGAGCACACGAGCCTGATATATGTTTCTAGAGTTTCTTATAAACTTTATATAATATAACCATAATCTATCAATAATAATCAAATCAGTCTTTTACTATTTTACACGATAGACTCAACAAGAAACTTAGGTTTTTGTCTCAATACGAAGTGTCATTATGGAAACATAGTTGTTAACAATGTGTGCAAAGTTGAGTTATCCAATGCAAGGTGATATCCAAGCAATTGTGAATAGTTATGTCGTCGTATATATAAAGCTATTATATCATGGTCATGTAAAATGCTACTAAACTATTTTATGAAATATGATGTACGTTTTTAATATAAAGAACTTTTTAAAAAAATAACATTGTTTGAAAATTAGTTTTTTTTTACACAAATGGAATGTTTAAAAAAATAAAAACAAGAGTTTTTAAAGACGGAAGTTCAAAAAATGTTGTTACCGTATTATCAATTAATGTGATTAATTATACGTAATTTCAATGATATCTTATCTTATAAAACTATTTCTAAATATTAATTACTAACTATATCTCGTGAAGTACATGGGCTTCTTAACTAGTAAACTTATATATATATCACGTACAGGTAAAGGTGGGCTATTTATCTCACAACAACAACAATAAGTAAGGTTTGTGTTTAATTTTAAGATGACATGTTTAAACCCTTTAAATAAATGTCAGATTTTGGGTTGCATGTGTATAGCTCATTTAATCCAACCGACGAACCAATTAATATATATTAAAACTGAAATAAAAATATATTTTGTAAGATCCTTATTACAATCTTTTTAAATCATTTACAACATAACTACAACATATTAACTCGCTTGCTCAACCAGATAATTGAGTTACACGAGAACTCTTCAGGCTATTAGTCTTTGAGAAGAATAAACATATGTTATGAAAACAGTAGCACAGTTCTATTTCATTGTTAATAGTGGTTGTTTCAATATTCCATGGATCTTTATTCTTTAGATAACTTTCATAAAATTAGAAAATGATTAATAACATATTTGCCGGCAGATCGAGAAGACACTTACATTTAAACTAAAAGAATACAAGAAATGAAAGATCACATCCATATATCACTCACTGAACAAATCGAAGAGGACTAGGGTTGATAGTAGCATAGGCCAGAAGCTCAGGATCAAGTTCGAATATCTCCATTTCTTCTGGACTTAATGTTACTATTGCCTCAACACCACCACCCTTTAGTGTGTCATTCAATGCCAAAAACCTAGCGGGTCCAGCATTCATCGCATAAAACCATATTGGCTTTCCCCATCCGAAGTCCAACTCATACATTCGACTGTTCAACAAGCTTGTAGCAAACATGCAGTCTCCTTCAGTTGTCACATCCGCTAGTTGGTTTAGTTTCCTCAATATGTCATTGAACGTTTCACGTCCCTTCTCTCCTTTCATGGACTCAATGTGATCTGAGTTTATTTTCGCTATGGATTCTCTCAGTTCGCCCATCAACGTTGGCAAATCCAGTTGGCCATGAGGAAAGCAGAATGCACCAGCTGCATCAATAAGGTTCCCAATGGATTCTTTAGGCAGAGGTGGTGATGCCCTTTTACGTAAATTCACCACTGAAAGTAAAGCATGAGGTGACTGTGGACCAAATGGTCTTACTTTTGATGCAGCTTGGGCTGCAGCCTTCCAAACTACAGCAGTTGTTGCCTCCATGCGAGTTGGAGGACGTGCTGAGCTTGCACTTGCAACTGGTTGTGCCTTGAGCAGTGCTAAAGCCGTTGAATCGAACACAAATCTTTTTGTACTAAGTCGTTTGGTGGCTAATAACTTGGATGGAACTGAGTGTTCTAAGGAAGGATTGTTTGGAAAGATCTCAGAAGCAATGAAACTAGGTGAAATGGTCTCTGGTGAACCTTTAATAGCTTTTGTCCATGCTTTCATAAACAGATAATATGTTTGCCCGTCGAAAATCTTGTGCGACATGCTTGAGGAGAGCCCGATCCCACCGCACTTGAAAATGTTCACCTAAAAGACATATTTGATGTTCAACTTGTTTATTCAAGAATATATGTAATATTATATATGTATGGTGATTGTTAAAAATTTACCTGAATACCTATAACATAATTTCCTACAGAAGATTGGTCGGTACAAGGGCTTTCAGGCAATATCTTTCTCACTCTTTCATCGTCCGGACGACGAAGAAAATCTTCAAGTGTCTCGTTGACTCGAGCCTCTGTGTAATAGACTCCGTCATCATTACAGTCAATATGTAGGTTGTCCTTAACTTTTCCAGCAATTGGATAGAATCTTGTTAGTATCTTAGATAAACATTCTTTAAGATGTTTTGATCTTTTGGTTAGAACATCCGCCACACTAGCCTTGTCCGTATTTGGAAGAAATAAGATCAAAGGGGTGTAGACATCATACATATACTGGTCTATAATTGAGAAATTATAGGTTCTTAGATGATGAGGAGTTGGAGAAGATGGTTTGACGGTATCTCTTGATATTATCTCAATATCTACCTTATTAACATCGTTTTCAATCTTATTCGGCAACCTGCATCAACAGTAATAAACCAAAATCTACGCATGAGATGCATATTTGAAATTAGTTCATGTTAAGAGAACACAAGGATAGAGCATGCCATTTCTAACCTGTGTGATGATTCAGTATCATTTAGAATCATCGAGGTGCTATAATATTGACCAGAATATAAGAATGAAGACAGCATTTGATCAGGTTTTGACCACCCGATAGCATTCGAAGCAAGGTAAAATGGCCGACGAGAACCTCCATGAAGATGATATCTTTGAGAATTGATGAAGCGTTGGGTTGCTTTGTGCGCTGAGAACAACCACTTCATTATTGCTTGATGATGATCAGCTTCAGAACATCCTATGTATTCTTTTTAAAGGATATATGAAGCTGGTGTATTTTGACTTGTGTCATAAAGAATTATGCCTTTCTTTAGATATAATTAGCAACACCACTTTATCTTGAATGATGATCCAGGATGCTCTGGAGCTTGTTTGAATTAATAAAAACAAAGCTTGTAGACAAGGCATGGTCTTTATACATGTGCTGCATACGTATATTAGTACTAATATTAATATTAAACACACGTGTTAACTGCATGGCATATTGGCATGTATAATTAATGATAAACATGTTGTTAAAATATTGCAACATAATAACTGCCCGTACTAAACACATACCAATTGAACCTACGATTAAACTTGTAAGAAAAACACATGCATTCGAAATACTTATCGGTAGGGTTTTATAACAAGCAAGCTTAGTTTGTTAGTAGAGAGGGATCAAAACATAGATTTGAATAGAATGAATGTAGAGAATTTGGGTTTTGTAAAATAGATTCATCAATGTCAAATGAAGGTTTACAATAGTATTTACACATACAAACTTGGCAGGTTATCCACGAGTTCCAACCAGGTTACTTAACCACCAAGCAATAACTAACTTACCTTTATTATTCATAACTATACATTTGTCACACTAAAGTTATAATAACGTACAAATAAACTAAATTAGTTAAACATTCAATACTCCCCCTTAAAATAAATTAAGTTTGAGAAAGTCTTCATCTTTCCAATTCACAATAGCATAGGTTCAATTTCTAGTATTGAATTAGACGAGCTTCATTTTTTTCTTTTCATTTTAGACATTCATTCCTATAACATACAAGTTCTTAGCACTTGTGATATTTTATGTGAATTTTGTCCTGTTGCACTTAACCATTACCTTGACCTTTCTCGGATCCTCGACCTTCGCCTCGGCCGCGTCCTAAGATTTCTTGATTAGAGTTTTCATAACCGTAATGCTCACATTTATGGTTTCTACCATTTTCTTTGCCTTTTGTTTAGGTGAATAGTAGTTTATTAGACATATCTTCTTCCTTAGTTTGCTTCTTAGTGCATTCTTCGAAAGACTTTAATCTTCTCATTTCTTCTTGGAATGGTATCGTACTAAGATCTACAAACTGTTCAATTACAGCAACTATTTGTGTAAACTTTTCTTGTATTAAACCTAAAAGTTTTCTTAGTAATCTTTTATAATCCAATGTATATCCAAGATTGCTTGCTTGCGACACAATTTCACTAATTTTCTTGACACAAACATCAAGTGACTCGTTAACACCCATCTTTAAAAATTTAAATTTTGACTCGAGTGTTTGAATACGAGCATATTTAACCGTATCAACTCCAATGCGTCAAACTTTTAAAGCTTCCCAAATATCTTTGGCCGAAATGAGATTAGCAATTTGTAAAATCATGTTTTCTAGAATTGTTTGATATAACATAGCAATTGTTGTGTTGTTCTTATTTTGATCGACTTTGGATCCTGATGTTGGTTCAATTGTTTCCCAAATTCCGTGAATGTTGAAGATGCTCTAATCTTTAAAGCCTAGATTGTACAATTTGTAGAGTTGAAAATTGGACGTTGAAAAATCATCGATGTTCCTGTTTTTTCAACTGTCACAATTTATTTATTCGTGTTCTTGGGTGACCATTCTACCATTGAACGCATCTTTCTTTCCTTGAAAACAAATATGGTTTCTTTGATTTTCTGGGGTTTTGATCAAACCTGTCTCGTTGTTGAAAGTCAAACATGCCTTGCTGTTGAAAGTTAATCTCGCCTTCTGCAAATGACAATCAATCTTGCTTCTCTGCTGTTGAAAATCAAATCTGCTTCTGTACAGTTGATCTCGATCAATCCTGCTTGCTAGTAATGATCTTTAAACCCTTGACCCGATTTCTAATCCGTTGTTTTCCTCCTTGTATCTTTTTTTATTTATGCTTTTTTTCTAAAAACATATAGTTTCTTTTCAAACAAATTCATAAAAGAATATGTTCCTTTTTTAAAATGTTGTTCTCCAAAATAAAAAAAAATAAAAGTCAAATTGACTTTTATTTTTGTTATTTAACTCAACACCAAAAATGATTTTAAAAGAGTAAATTACAAATTGTGTACTTTATTAATATGTGAAATTACATAGTATGTCTTTTAGTTTTAATAATTACATTCAATGTTCTTTTTTATAAAATATTTACACACCTATTTTTCTTTACACTAACTTTTATCTAAATAAACTGATCCTCTTCCAACAACAATTCAAAAAGAACACAATTTGATAAAAGATCAAGTTACAAAAGCAAAAGATCAAGTCAGAAAGGACAAGTGTCAGAATAAGTGAAGTAATCCGTTATAGAATCATGTGATCAAAGATATACTAAAGTTGAATTCTATGACACCTTTGATGGTTGTCATAAACAGTTTGAGGTTTGTATGAGAGAGAACTGAACTAATAGGGATTAGACAAAATGATAAATTGTCATTTAAACCTTTATCATCATATTTTGGTTTGTATCTATCACAAAGAATGAGTCTAAACCATTCTAGTCCACATAGGTTTCCACTTAAAAGATGTTGTTTCATATGTTGAAAACCAAACCATATCACATGATATTGTATTCATCGGTTGAAATCATCAAGTCGACAATGATTTAATAATCAGCATATAAACCAAAGAAATTAGTTTTTATAACAACCGAATATTTCAAAACAAAATGTTGTTAATATAAACAAGGGAACCTCAAATAGTTCTTCTAAAAAAGCATTTAGGAAACCTAAATGGGTTAATAATAAATCAAAAGATGATTTTCACAACAAACAAAACATACGACTTAGGAACAATATGAAACCAAAAGTTGTTGACAAGGTGAATAAAACTGATAAATCAAAAGAAAAACCAAAGGTGTGTCCGAACAACTTCACAAAACCAAAAAATGTTTGGGAGCAAAAGTACCGACCATCATCGTTGTCTGAAAGTGTTAAATTGGTGTTTGATGATAGATGGACATAATGTTAACTGAAGTATTTTATTTAGATGAGAACAAGCAACCTAAGTGTAATTTGGATTGGGTTCCAAAATCTAACTAATTGATTAATATGTGTAGGGACAGTCAAGGAGGATTGTTGATAGCATTTCGTATGTTAACAGTGACTGTTTTCGACACACATTGGGTAATTTGGATGGAAGGTATTGATCGGGTGGTGAAAGTTTGGCGTTTAAAGGCTTTATTTTCGTGTTTACGTGTCAAATTATAGGAAATAGAGTTGCTTATGGAATATTATTATGCTTGTAGGATAAATGTGAAGAATAAGAAGAAGTTGGAAGAAGCGGGATGAAAATTGGAGCTTGGGAGGTGAAGATATGTAAATGAGAAGTTCCAAGACAACGGTAACTTAAAATGTGTATAGCTTGAGCTAGGAAAAGAGTTACAGGACCCACGACCTATCAACGGAAAGATCTCAAAAAATCATCTTCGTCCAGGGGGTGGCGCCACCGACGTCATTCTTGGCCCACCAATGCCACCGGCGTCAATTTACTTAGAACCTTCTGACCAACGCCTCCCCTAACGCCTAGCCTGATGCCAAGATGGAGCCACCGACGCCACCTGTGTCGCCACCAACATTGAATGCCATGTTTTGGTGGATTTTAACCTAATTTAAGAGGTTTTAAAAGGGAATTAACCCTAATACGAAAATAACATCTTTAGACACCAATCTTGGATGAAAAATAACCATCTTCCATCATTCCAAAGGCATTCCAACATCCTATTCATCCGAATTCACATGATCAATTCCATATGTGTTGAAGAATCAATGATGAGGCAAGGCTATTTAATTCGTGATTCACTTCGGATGACGGGTTTGTGCAAGTTCATGTTTTTATTTAGTTTGTAACCTAATATTGGGATTGGATCTTGAACCTTTTAAGTTCTTTTAGATTCAATTAGTGATTTGATTAATTAAACAATTTAATTATGTTTAAACCTTATTATGGTTTCCTATATCCTTGATGACTTTTAATCATTGTATGATTGATTCTTAGAATTAGGACTAGATAAGTTGAATTGGTGATTGTGTGAAAAAAGTCCATTAAGCTTTGATCAACAATCCTCACTTATATCTTATCACATATAATGTGACCAGTAATGACCTCTTAGTAGGTTTCACTAAACAAACATAATTTTGTCAACCTTGAATCTCGAAGTGGGTTACTCTTTCCCCAAGATTGTTAAAAACCTAACATTTTATTTTGTTAATTTCATAATTTATTAAATCAATTAATCAATCAATTTACTTTTTAATGTTTAATGTTTTTCATTTAATCATTACTAACACTTTCCTATGATTCACTATGGATTCAACACCCTTCTTACCCTTCACTATTAAGGGTGATTAGACACTCATTAATATATATTTTTGACCGACCACACGACATCGATCAGGTATCCAACTTTTAAGAAGATATGAAAGCTAAGTCGAAGAAGAAATGAATATTGACTTTTGGGATATTTGAAGCCAAATGAGTGGTTAAAATCATTTTATTTCTTCATAAAAGCATTTGATCATTCTTGATTTCGTTACTTTTTGGGAATGATTAACATTGGATGTTTAGTCTGGATGTTTTTCAACAAAAATATATTTGTATTTCTTTGTTTGTTAATCACATGTTTAGGGGAAGAAACTTATCAAATAAAACTTCAAAATGATTCTTGGTCTTAGGAGGAGTTAGAAGCATGTTGAAAAATATCAAAAAAAAATTTTGGTTTGATAAAAATCTTCAAAATGAATTTTCTGTTTATATAAGAAATGATAGTATATTTTTTATTTTGACTTACTATAACTAAGGCTTAAAAATGAAGTGACTTGATTTATGTTTAAAATGTTGATAGGCTCTATAGTCAAGAATGAAAAGCAATATGGAATATGATTCATTACGCTAAATCATCTATGACTGAAGTGGGTAACATACCAGGAATTTTTGATGGTATTGATTTCATACTAAATGAAACTGAGAGTTACAATCTTATTATACTCAAGCTAGTCGATTCAGTGATATATATGTATGTATAAAGAGAAAAAATAATAAAAAAATATCAGAACAAATGAAAATTACTAATGATAATTGAACAAAAAGAAGCCCAAATGTCATTTAGGAATAAAGGATGCTAATGTGCACACAAAATAAAAGATATGTCAAATGCATACATAATATATGATAAATATTTGTTCTTTTAAAAATATGTTCTAAGACGGGAGGCAAAATCGAAAGATGGAGCTTATAAGACCGAATTGGCGTGTAAGTTCTAAACATCTTGAGATGACCAACATAAGACCGAATGGCTGGCAGTAAGTTCTAAAACTTGTTAAATTTCGTGTTTAGAAATGTTTCTCGGGCTAGTTATGTTCAAATAATTATATTAGAATTTCAATAATCAATGAAATTGCTGATTAAAGATGAAAGGTTTAAGTCAAATTAGGATGACTTGAAATCGTAAAAGTGTGTTGAAGCTGTATAGGCGTTCTATAGGATTTCTGAGTATGGAATCCATTGATTTCATATAATCAAATCAAAACTGCATAAACACCACAACATATGTGTCGAGTAAAGATTGAAGCATGAGTTTAAATGGACAAAAAAAAATTGGCAATCTACTTAACCAATCTTATGGTAAATACAACTTGATGATGCCAATAATCAATTTCAAGAAATAGGATCCTAAGAAAAATTCACAAAAATATATGTTATTTAGTCTAAGTGTTGTTAGCATTTTTTGAAAAAAAAAATTTGAAAAATATCAAAAAAATTTTGAAAAATATCAAAAAAAATTTGAATTTGTTTTGAGAGAAATTATAAAAAAATATATAAATCTTCTGAATAAGCATTCATACATGCTTGAACAAAATCAAATATTGAAAATTTTATGAAGTAAAAGGAAGGTGTGTTACATTCTTAAATGTCTTCTCAAATACTGATGATGAAAGTGACGATACAGATGTGAGAATTACACATGAGTACATCTTATAACTTAGAGATGTTTCTAAGGATTCTCCTTTTAAGGCATCTTCTAAAAGTTCAAGTGAAGATTTGGATACAAATTATGTTTCAAAAGAACTTGTTAAGAAGAAAAAAAGTAAAGATAAGGGCTAGATCAAAAGAAGACAAAGGAATGGAAAAAATTTATTATAAGGATTCGAAGAAAGGTGAGTACGCTAGTGGTGTCCATAAGCTTTTACAAACCATAATCTAAATTGTTATATTTAAAATAATTAGGTAACTATTGCATTAATATAACTTCTATAATCATGACTTTTATTGTCGAAAAAGTGCAATGAGCGCCACCCGGGTTCTTGATTTCTTGTTTGGTTTCCTAGGTGTTCTCTACGAATATTGTAAGACTAAAACTTATCATTTCACATTTGCTATTTGAATGTTCTGCTATACTCTAAAGCTGATTAAATAATACATCGAATCTGGTTGAATCTTGAAGAACTCCATTATATCTCTCCCTAGTTATAAACAAAAAACTAGGGCTACGAGTCAGTTGTACACGTTTTACTAACCCTTGTTGATCCTTTAGGTGCTAGGCGTTTCCGTGATTCGCGATAAAGAAAAAGACTCATCCTTAGTTGCATCCGGTGATATTGAGAGCTTCATCCATTGATGAACAGCGGATTAATGGAGCACTTGGCATTGTTTTCATTTTCTCTCCATTCCTATATATTGGCGAGTATTGAATCTTTTGTTTGAAATTTCTTCGTTCGTATCGAAACGCTTGTGGAATCAAATCCTATTCCACAAGATCCTATATCAGCTATACATCCTCCTTGTTTTTTTAAAGGCGAAAGTTTAAAAAACATGTTGTGATCGTTTATTACTTAAGGTGATTATTATACTTAATTTCAATTATATTTTATGACAAAAAATTATTTTTAAACTCTACATTACTAACTGTAACTCGTATAATACATGGGTTTCTAAACTAGTGTATCATTAAATGCTTAACTTTTACTCTATTCATGATACTTGTCCAAATCTTAAGTGGAGTCTAGGTGAACAGTGTAAAAAAATGTCATGTGCCTAATAAACATTTTGATTTATTAGTGTAAATTAAAACCTGAATGTACATAAAGTAAATAATTTGCCATTTAAAGTAAATATTACACGTGCCCATGCAACCATTGAGTTGGCATTTACATGACAATTAAACTATAAGAAGACCAAAAAGAAAAGAAAGAAAAAAAGAAGTTTGTTTCATTTAGTGATCAAATCGAACAGGACTAGGGTTGACAATAACATAGGACAAAAGCTCTGAATCACGCTCGAATATTTCCATCTCATCCGGACTTAAAGTGACTATAGCTTCAACGCCACCACCCTTCAATGTTTCATTCAACGCTACACCCCTCACGATTCTAGAATTCATAACATAAAACCATATTGGCTTCCCCCATCCAAAATCCAATTCATAGACACCACTATTCAATTGGCTTGTTACCAACAAGCAGTCTTCAGCTGTCACATCTGCAAGTTTGTTTATTCTCCTCAGCAACTCACTGAATGTCTCATGCCCCTTCTCCCCTTTCATGGACTCGATGTGATCCGAGTTTACTTTTGCGATTGACGCCCTCACTTCACCCATTAGGGTTGGCAAATCCAAGTGCAAACTAGGAAAGCAAATTGCACTTGCTGCATCAATAAGGCTTCCAATGGATTCTTTGGGCAAAGGTGCCGACGCCCTATGCCGAAGGTTCACCAGTGACACCAAAGCATGAGGTGATTGTGGACCAAATGGTCTTACTTTTGATGCTGCTTGAGCTACAGCCTTCCAAATTATAGCAGTTGTGGCTTCCATGCGAGTTGGTGGATGTGCTGAGTTAGAATTATCAACTAGCTGCCTTTTAAGCAAAGCCAAAGACGTGGAATCGAACAAAAATCTTTTCGTACTAAGAATTTTGCTGGCCAATAGCTTGGAAGGAGCCGAGTATTCTAAGCAAGCATTGTTAGGAAAGATCTTAGAAGCTACAAAACTTGGTGAAATAATGTCTTGCGATCCTCTAGCAGCTGCCGCCCATGCTTTCATAAACATATAATATGTGTGTCCATCAATGATCTTGTGTGACATGCTCTTGGATATCCCAATACCACCACACTCGAAGATATTCACCTGACAAACATATCTCAAATTTAACTTGTTTATCAAGACTAGAGTATAACTTTTAATCCATGCAACATAATAATGGTTTAAATGGAATTTACCTGAATACCTATAACATAATTTCCTATTGAAGATTCTTCGGTGCAAGGTTTGTCGGGCATCAACCATCTCAAACTTTCATCATCCGGATGACCTAAAAAATCTTTAAGTGTTTCGTTGACTCGAGCCTCCGTATAATAGATTCCTTCATCAGTACACGCGATTTGAAAGTTGTCTTTAACTTTTCCCGCAAGAGGATAGAATCTTGGATAAAGACTCTTTTAGACGTTTTGACCTTTTGTTTACATCTATATCACTAACCTCGTCAGTATTTGGAAGAAATAAGATCAAAGGGGTGTAAACATCGTACATAAACTGGTCTATTATAGAGAGATTAAAGTTTCTTAGATGTTGGGGAGTCGGAGAAGATGGTCTGATGGTTTCTCTTGAAATTATCTCAAGATCCACCTTCTTAACATCCTTTTTAATCTTATTCGGCAACCTGCAATCACAACCAATGCATGAGACACACTTTTGAAACCGGTTAATGCTTAGACAACAAAATTATCAAGATTTCCATTGCTAACCTGTATGAGGATTCAGTAGCATTTAGGATAGTCGAGGTGCTATAGTAGCGACCAAAATATAACGATAAAGACCACATTTCATTGCGTTTTGACCGCCCGAGTGGGTTCGAAGCATGCAAAAATTGAAGACCATAACTTCTATGATCAGGATGATATCGTAATCGGTTGATAAAACGTTGGGCTGCTTTGTGGGCAGTGAACAACCACTTCATAATTGGTTGATGAATAATGATGAATTGATAATTAGCTGCACATCAAAATGTTGTATTTATAGAAGCTATAGTATACACACTACGAAACTAATAAAAAAACAAACCATGTGACTGACGCATGATCAAATGCTTCGTATATTAGAATTAAACAGCTGTTAATTGCTCCTCACGAGGAACAGGCTATATATTTACATACTTTTCGAAATTTAGAAATCGTTGATCCTTTTTAATCGTTCCATTTTATTTCTTTATATATGAATATACTAGATTTAATAAACTCATGGACTATACGGGTTAAATAAATAATATTAAATTGAATAAAAATTTCTAAAATTATATATTAAGATAAGATATGATTGAAATTACGTATAATTAAGTACTATCAGTGATAAAACAATAATATCAATATTTAAAACATTTGTTCTTTTTTTCAAAAATAAAAATAAACATTTGTTTCAAAACAAATGTTTCTTAATAAAATGTCATTTTAAAAACTTTCTTATTATAATTCTTAATTTTAATTTTTTTTATTTATGAATTTTTTTTCTTTTTAAATACACCAATTTTAAAATGTCTCGTATTTATAAAAAAGTATGATGCTTTATTAAAATTTATAATTTTATAAAAAAAAAATTTTAGAATTAACATTAATAAAAATATCTCTTTCTAATCTATCTATTATAATAAAAAAAGCTTTTGTTTTGCCACTTATCATAATATTAGACCTCCTAAACCTAATTTTCCCACTTCTCTCTAATATTAAATACTTACATTAACTACTAATAATATTATTTAATTAATTTTGAGATTAAAATAGTTTTTTAATAAATTAAGAAAAATTCTTTTTATAAATGAATTTTTAAAGAAACAATATAACATAAGTAATTTTTTTAAAATATCAAACTTTTTTAAAAATACAAAATATTTAAAATCAATGTTTTTAGAAATTAATTTTTTTATGAACCATAAAAAATTATAATTCAAATTTATAATAAGAAATTATTAGAAAATGACATTATTTCTAAAACGTCTTGATTTAGAACGAATTTTTGAATTTTTTTTTTAGAAAAAAAAATTAAAACAAAAATTTAAAGAAAATAATATCATTATTTTATTACTTATAGTACTTACTAACATGTAATTTCAATCATATCTATTTCAAATATTTTTTATAATTAATAATTTTTCATTAATAATTATTTATTATTTTATTTATTCAATTGTGTAATACACAGGTTAATAAACTAGTTTATTAAATATAACTTTAATCTAAAAAAAATAAATAATAATATTATTAATTAATGTGTTTATTTAATAATAAACAAAAGTGAGAAAATTTTGTTGAAAATTAGTGTGACGATAACACATGTCATATTTAGTTATGTTTTTATTAGATTAGAAAAATTATTTTTTCATATGCATGTGTCTCAATAGCACCATTGCGTGTCTCATGCATACATACTACATGGCAATCATGGTTGTCATTTTATCTTTCTACTCTAATAAAAAAAGTATATATGGGGTACACTTAGCATCATCACATTCATTATTATCAAAATTTTTCTGCTTCTCTATCCTATTAAATACTAGATTTAGTAAACCCATGTATTACACGGGTTGATAAAATAAAATTTTTTAGATTAAAAATTTATTAATTATAAAGCTATATTCTAATACAAAATATGATTAAGGACTATAAATAATAAAATAATTATATTAACTTTTTAAACTATTATTTTAAAAATTTTATTTGTTTTTTTCCAAAAAATAAATTAGATATTTTATTTCAAAACAAAGCGTTATAAAATATATATATATTTAAAAAAGTTTGGTGTTTTTAAAAAGTTTCTTATTTTATAAAATCTATTTCTTTAGTAATAACATAATAAAAAGATCTATTTCTTAATTTACTTATAAAACTAATTTGGATCTAAAATAATAAATAATATTATTAGTAATTAATATAAATATTTAATAAAAGAGAGAATCGGAAAAATTTTGATAAGAATGAATGTGATGATGCCACGTGTCACCCATAGATATTTTTTTATTAGAGTAGAAAGATTTATATTAATTACTAATAATATTATTTAATTGATTTAGATCTAAATTGGTTTTATAAGTAAATTAAGAAATAGATGTTTTTATTAGTGTTATTACTAAAGAAATAAATTTTATAAAATAAGAAACTTTTCAAAAACACCAAATTTGTTTAAATATATTTTTTTATAAAGATTTGTTTTGAAACAAAATGTTTAATTTATTTTTAAGGAAAAACACAAATAAAGGTTTTAAAATAAAAGTTTAAAAAGTTAATATAATTTTTGTATTACTTATAGTTCTTAACCATATCTTATATTAGAATATAATTTTATAATTAATAAAATTTTATTTTATAAAATATTTTATTTGATCAACCCGTGTAATACATGGGTCTACTAAAACTAGTTGTTTATATATGCGTGTATCGTTATAGTAAATTCAAAGTTAATACTTATCTTATTAGATACTTTGAATATACGTATCATTATCGGTAAACTTAATTAGATCTAGATGGATGTTGTTTATTATTTTCAATTCAATTGATTTGGTTAGTTATTATCTTTTTATATTTGTAAAGCAAAACATAATATTAGTTGACTAGCTTTAGTAAACCCGTGTATTATACTGGTTGAATAAAAAATATTAAATATAATGAAAATTTATTAATTATAAATCGACATTCTCAAATAAGATATAATATAAGTTTTTCTTATAATAAATAAAAAATAATTATTTCAAAACGAATGTTTTAAAAAATGTTATACTTAAAAACTTTCTTATTATAACCCTCAATTTTAATAGTTTCTTGTTTATAAAAAATTAACTTTTTAAAAACACCAATTATAAATTATTTTGTATTTTTAAAAAAGTTTGATGTTCTAAAAAATTTTCTAATTTTATGAAAAATTATTTCTTTAGAAATAACATTAGTAAAAAGATCTATTTTTTAATTTATTAAAAAACTATTTTAATCTAAAAAAAATAAATAATATTATTAGTAATTAATATGATTATTAAATAGAAGATAAAAGATGAAAAAAATTGGTAAGGAGAAAAATGATATTGCATGTGTCACTCATAAATAATTTTTATTAGAGTAGGGAGATTTAGGTGGTATTATTTGAATATCCGACTCTCTAATTCAACATAGTGGTATCAGAGTAAACCAAGTTCAAGTCCGATCTTTTCTTTATGGTTTCTTCTCGGCTCTACGATGGCTAACAACAGGGATTCTGGTCCTTGTTTTTAGTTTCTTCTTGACTTATGATTTTTGGCAAATTCGAATCAAGACAATTCTGATATCGAAAGATCTTTAGTTTCTTCTTAGTTTCTTCTTGACTTATGATTTGCGATTGTTTTGTGACTGATAATTTCGCGACCGCTGCATTGCAGCTGATTTGCGACCGCTGCTTTTCGCAGCTGAATTGCGACTACTTTTTGCAACCGATCTACGTCCACTACTTTTTGAAATCGATTTGCCACCGTTGCTTTTCGCAACCGATTTGCGACCGTTGCATTTTGCAACCGATTTGCAACCACCCACTTGCGACCACCATTTTTGTGGCTATTTTTTGGTGGCAATGCGGTTGCAAATTTTTTGAAAAAAAATTATAAAAAATTTGTTTGCAACTATTGTTTGGTCGTAATACAGTCGCCAATTTCTTAAAAAAAAATGATTGCAACCATTATTTGGACAATTGTATGTTTTATGAAGTTCTAATCTCGTATAATTATGTTGCATATACAACAAACAATCCTTCAATTACACATTAAAGGCAGATAGTATAATAATTGTTAAACCTAATGAAAAGAACATTAAACTACACATTCGGTTTTGTCTTCATACCACCAACCCATTACGTGAATGGCTATGCACTTGTCCATCAATTGGCTTCTTTAAATTGCCGCTAAATAAAAAAATAAAACTAAGCTAGTTAATAAAGTATGATCTACCAATATATTCAACACAACAAAATTTCATTCTCAATCATATTTAAAAATGGTGAGCAATCACCTGGAAATTGTGTTGTTCGCACTCTTCCATTTGGAGCAAATTGATCAAGATACTTATAACGCAAGCAAACGCAAATCAAACAACAAATGTGGATGTAGCAACAATAAAAGCTAATGAAATGAGAAACAAAAAACTTTACACCTATGTTTAAGAAATAGCAAAAAAATAAATAAATAAATAAATAAATAAAAACAAATCAATCGTAGAACGCAAACCATACGCAAGAATGACTGACAATTTAAAAAGTATGTGACCAAATTAAGAGAGAACGTCTAAATTAATACAGGCATTCAGAATAGATTTCGAACTAATAAAGGAATTGGGTTAACAAAAATGAATATAAGTTGAGTTACGATACATAGCAATTAAAAAACATACTACAATACTTATATATTATTAGCTTATTTGAATTTTTCCAAGCAAATTTGAACAGTTGGATTCTAAATTTACCACATGTTTATTAAATTGTTAAACTTATATAAACTAAATTAAACACAAATTAGTGATAACTCATGGCATCTAACTAATTTATTGTTAAAAACAAAATTTATAATCTGTGTGGCATTTAGAAAGAGTCTACAAAGCCACATCCTTGGTAAATACATCATCTTTTATAATTCATTAGCACCTTATAGGCTTCACTAGCATTAACTTTATCATCAAATTCACCTAATCTAACAGATTGTCTAACAATATTATCTCAAACCCTTAACATGAAACAATCTTTTCCGGAAGATGGATCAAAACAACCCCTAGAGAAAACTTAAATAACTTTCAAATGCTATAATAGTGATCATATGAAATCTCATATCGGACTGCCAAACACTCCATAATAGTTGGCCACCGACTTGATCAACGACAAAATAATAGATAATCATACATGTCAGAACATTCTTAGTGGGCTGCCAAGCCCTTCTTAGCGGTCCGCGATGGCCCATTCGAAACAAACATTCTTCTACTTTGGATTTTGACGACTTTAAACAGGAATTAGCTTATTCACTTGAGAGACTATCTTCTGGAACGACTCAAGGGATCAATAAAGTGCATTGGAAGGATGGAATAAAACAAAAATGCTTACTTATACTTCATGATAATATCAACTCTCTTTGATCCATTTAACCGTTTTTACTATTCTAAAGTATGTTTTGTATAAATTATTCAGAACCCTTAAGAAGGATCAAATTGATTTAGCAAACTAGCAGACCAAATTACGTTTTCCAATGAATTTTGGTATAGTTCGAGTCAACATTTGGTCATTTTGGTGATTGGTGGAAGTTTGTAGATGTTGTTAGGATTCTCTATTAAAAAGAAGCTCAAGGCAGACTGGCAGACGATGAAGATACTACAGTAAGAAATAGATTAAAAACAATACAAAAAAAAATAAAAAATAAAAAAATAAAGAAGATTTTGGGGATTGAACTTGAGCCTGCTGAATAAAATTTAAAAGGGATAACCCCTTCAACGGCATTTCTTTCTTTTCCTTGGCATGCAATATATGTTTATGCGGTCATCATTATACATGGTGTCAACAAGATTTTGGTTGTATAAATGCTACATAAAAGAAAATACTCTATGGAGTCACTTGACCAATTCTATAAAGTGCGAACACTATCATTAGACTACTAGATCATTGGTAAGCATGAAATCAATTTAGAAACAAAGATAGATTCTTCAATTGTGTTTTATACTTTTTGGCAATTCTTTTATCTTGGAAAAATCAGTGACCAACAAGGAAAACACTCACTTTTTTGCACACTATTTGAACGAAAATCAGGAACCGTTCAAAACATGTTCCACTAACTTCCATTAATACAAATGAAACAAATTGGCTTATCAAATGGACAACTGAGAATAATGGAGTAGGCTACCGCTTTATTCCCCCCCTCTTAGTCAAATATGATCAAAACCATTCAATCCAATGACTTGGGCCACTAGACACCCAACCCTTAGACCTCAACAATTTTATAATATACTTTGAATACTTTTATGAACTTGTATGTAAAAGAATAATGATATAATACTCGTAGTAATTTATATATGAAAATATAAATATAAAACTAATTCAGTACTCAAAAATGTTTTGAAAAATATATCATTATAATAAATTATCATTTTAGTTGATGACAATAGTTACAATATCAGGATCTATATTTGTATATATATTTCTCGTCAATCAAATTACAAATGATTTGAGATGAACATAGCAATCTTTTTATTCTAATAAAACAGTAACTAAAAAGTACATGTAGCATCATTCGCATTCATTTTCACCAAAAATTTCCCACTTCTTTCTTTTATTAAATAATCACATTAATTACTAATAATATTATTTAATATATTTTTAGATTTAAAATAGTTTTTTAATAAATTAAAAAATATTTTTATTAATGTTATTTTTAAAGAAATAATTTTTTATAAAATGAGAAATATTTAAAACATCAAAATTTTTTAATGACACAAAATATTTTAAACTTGATGTTTTGAAGTAAAATCTTTATAAACTAAAAATAATTAACTCTGGAAGTTATGATAAGGAAATTTTTAAAAAAGAAAATTTTTTAAATTTGTTTATTTTAAAACAAAATTTTTTCTTTAGAAAAATAAAAAATATTTAAAAAGTTGATAGCATTTCTTTTATAACTTATAGTCCTTACTGAAACGTAATTTCAATCATATATTATCTTATAATATCATTTTATAATTAGTAAAATTTTAATTTATTTGATATTTTATTTATTCAACCTGTGTAATACACGGGTTGATAAATATAATATTACAATTTTTATCATAAACCCGTGTACCGATTGAATAAATATATTCAATATAATAAAATTTTATTTTGATTAAACGGCTATTATTTTTAAATAATAGTAAGCACTAACACATCTTTTTTAAATGTATAAATGATTATATAAAATATTTCAACCATAATGAATAAAAAATGTTAGATAATTAACAGAATTTTAACGCACATGTTAGAAAACTAATCATTTGCCAAAAGTTAATTTAGAAGTATAGTTTATATCCTAAACCAATTCTAACACTTCAATAAGAAAATAAATGATCAATGATAATTTATATGAAGCTAAAATGAAGATAAAGCTTTCAACTTTTAACATGGTATTTAGGACTCATGATTGCATTCTAATTTTATACAAGTCCAAAGAGTTGTACAAAACAATTTATTTTCCAAAAATATATATTTATAAGATTTAACCATATACCTCCAATAATTTATATTTATCCTTTCGTGAATGCAAAATTATTATTTATAAAGTTTTAAGATTGTCGCAACAATCTTACAAAAATATGTATTAAGATTGTAGGACATGGGTAACAAAGTTTATATAATTTGAAACCAATTCAAACCATAGTCGTGAGAGAGTGCTTTCTTCACTTAAATCTTGGAAGCGTAGATGTTTTTCATTGCTTTATCTTTGTTTGCACAACAAACTAAACAAAAGCTTGAGTGGTGATTGAGGATTTATGTGTAACATAGGTCCCTTCAAATAGATTTCGCTCCTCTTCTCTGAAGAACATGTTTGTCTCCTAGGATACAACAACCAAAACAGTATGTTTGTACTACCGGAGATATCCTCACACCCAAGGTCACAGTGGACAAGAATTATCTTGAAAAGATGGAGAAATAAAAACAAGATGGTGATATAGAAGCTGGAAGTATGAGTATATTACTTTTGGTTTGAGTAGTATATTTTTATGAAATTATCAAAAGAGTTAAATGCATTTTACGTCCCTGAGGTTTCATAGAAATTGTTATTTGAATCCAAAAGTTTAAAATGTTGCCATTTGCATCCAGAGGTTTCACTAAAATTGTCATTTGAATCCATTTGGCTACATCTAACTAACACGGTTAACTTTTTCCGTTAAGTATCCAACATGAGAGTTATTTTAATTAAAAAAATTACAAATAAAGAACCAACTCATATGAGGATTTTTATATATTTAGCTTCTTTTGATAATTGTAATTATGATTTGACTTTATAATAGTCTTTTATTGTTTTGTCTTGTTAATGTATTTTGGTTTAGTAACCGTGTTACTTTTGCCCGTTTTATAAAACTTAGATTTCCTTGGTTTAAAGTTTAATTATGATTACGATGATTGATGTTTTATGATTATTATTCATGAGTAGTTAATATCATATTATTAATTGTTCTTATACTTTTATGATAATCTGTCTTTTATGGTTATGATTCAAATAATTTATGTTATTTGACTTGTTTGTTTATTTATATATATTTTTGTTTTGTATGTTTTATAAAGTTAGAAATTAATCACTTTTAGTTAGTTAAACTTATATTTTATTTTATGTAATAGGACGTCCAAATATGACTTTTTTGATGAAATAAAAGAACTGATGATCTATCATTACTTGTAAATTAAAATCGCAATGATGATTACCAAAAGAGACTGAACGCCTAAAATTTATCACGTAAAGCTGATTTTTATTATTTTGTATTGTTTTGACTAAAATACCTCTAATTTAGGAAACTTAACGTAAAAACTTAACGACGTTAATTAGTAGTAGTTAAGCGGATTCAAATGACAATTTTTGTGAAACCTTTGGATGCAAATGGCAATATTTTAAACTTTTGGATTCAAATGGCAATTTATATGAAACCTCAGGGACGTAAAACGCATTTAACTCTTATCAAAATTTTCAATACTACAACAAAAAATATATCCTTATACATAATGTATGAGCATGTAACAGTTCAAGAAAGTCAAACCAACGGTCTCGCCATCAACACTGAGTTAAACTTTAACTTAGTGATTATTAAGAAATTCATTCCAAAAGTCTCATCATAGACACTAAGTTAATCTTGTAATTAATGATCATTAAGAAATCCATTTCAAAGGTTTATTAGTTTTTTAATGTTAGACAAAAAACCTATTATATACTCTACCACTTTAAAGTTTGTATTATCACTCCAATTTGGGATAAAACCATCCACTTCCACTTATTCTATTAACTTTGAGCATCGATATCTTATTAATCTTAATTCCTTTTTGAACATAATTTGATTCCTTGTGATCCTCTCACATAGAAAAACAAAAACTCCCTAACAAATAATTATTCTACGAACAAATATAAATAATTATTAATTTTCAAAACAAGTAAAAAATCATATTTTTTAATAAAATTTCCAACAACTTAATCGAACTATGACACCCTCAAATCCACGTGTAGGTGTGTGAACAAATCAGGACCCAAGTAACTAGTTACTCTAAACGACTCTATGAATTTTAAAATGAACCTCAAAGTTTAAAAGTTCAAAACATTACGGAAGTTTTTAGCAAAATATTCCAAACCCAAAGTATCTAAATGTAAATGTGCAAACACACGCTCAAACTATTTTTTAAATGTACATATAAAACCACATGTAAACAAATATAAATAGTCAAACGTTCAAAAGCATGCTTGAACCGTGAGTGCTTCTAGATGTAGATGTTAATAATGATCTGAGAAAAGTATACGAAAGTGTCAACACAATGATTGGTGAGTTCAAGAGTTTGTAATTAAGCATAGACAATAGCGTTTGTAAAACATAAGCAAGTGTATTGAATAAAGAGTTAGCCTATTTCATAAGTAATAATCATAGTGATTTCGCGATCGAAGATGAGGGTATTCGTTTGTTTGCCTTTCGACAGGACATACCAAGTCGTGACAATGCTAGTTGTTTATGATAATATTTCACCTGCTTAACCTCAAGTCGTACGGGTGGGGCTCGTTAGACCCGGTAGTACTAAACAAGATTTCCCTCTAGTTTCCTTAATTAACGATCCTAAAGTGTAAAGGCTTTCAAATGGTATATCCCAGTATGTTAGACCATACACAACTAATAATAGTAAAAGCATTTTTAAAAGTAAGTATGCTTTCTCCCTTAAATGAAATTGTATAAAATCGAGGCATTGAAATCACCTTACGCGTAAGCAAAAATGAAATATGAAGCTAGGAATGAGTAGAAAGACAACCAGTCAAAGGTTATCTAAAACACATGAGTACATAAGTACGTGTAACCAAAATAACTTAACAAACCCTAAGTGCTCAATCAAGCACATTGACTTAGGTGATTTGGAAAACACTGACCTAGTTGACCCCGTTTGACCTATTGGTGACATGTTAAGTGAAATCTTGTTTGATCTAGTTTAATAATTCATTATCCATGATTATCATGCAAAACCATTCACGCATATCACATAATAAACCTTAGGATCTAGCATGATCATCATACTACAAAGCTTATCATGCAACAAATGCGAACCTTAAAAATCATCAAGCTCAATAAAAATAGAAATAAATCTCAACTATCTAATCCCACTCTGAGTTTAATCACGCACTACATGCAATGTGAAGAAATTCAATACTTCATATCTTAAACCCTGTCAATCATATTAAGTAGGGGCCTTAGATTTCCATGCGTGTATGATGTTCATCATCATATTCCCAAACATGATTCATACCAATAAAACACATTAAACATACATAACAATCACATACTATAATCCAAACACAAATATGTAACCTACTAGCATAAACCCAATCACATTGCATAATTTCCTTCATGAATCCTAGATTTCTCAAACATTCCAACATAGCATCCTAGTGGTCCAACTAATGCATTCTAACACATTAGACACTATCAACAAGCAACCTAGCATGATCCTAACACAACGTGCATGCCCAGTTTACAAAATCAAATCAAACATATCAATAAAGTTTCCCTTTCGGGAAGTAGCATCTAACAACCGATCTTTCATCAATTTCAACCATTGATTCATCAATTTTATGCCTAATCTAGATCATAACAATCATCTAAGCTCAATAAACATCAACAAATAACCATATTCTAATTTCTAAAGAATTAAAGTTTCCTCTTATAGTAATGCATGAACGAACGTTAAATCTATGGAATTCTAGCATAACCCATGTAAACTAACATTAATAAAATCAAACTGACATCATAACATCATCAAACAACATCAATTTTGAGATATTAATATCAATTGAACTAGGGTTTGTTCTAGAATCAACATCATGAATAACTAATCAAAATCTCACCTTGAATAGTATAATGATCGGTTACGACACTTTCTAAGACGTTGGAATGATTGAAATAAACCAAAATCGATTGGGTTTCTAGTTCTTGGATCAAAATCACTAGAATGGTGGTGTGGGGAGTGCTCGGTGTAAGGATTACAGAAGAGGCTGATGCACCCAAAACACTCAAGCTGCTTCCTGCATGCATGCACTTAGTGAATGGTGAAGGTTACTTCGAAAGTTTTACACATTGCAAAGAAATTACACTAAGTGTAAAATCTTCCGAAGCTAAAGATCAAATCTTCCCAAGCCAAAGATCAAATCTTCCAAAGCCAAAGATGAAGTCTTCCGAAGCTTAGAAGACAAAGTCTTTCGAAGCCATGAAGATAGAAGACTGATTTCTTCTAAAGACAGAGAAGACATGCTTTCTCTGATCAACTTTTCCAGAAAGCTGACCAACTTTCCGCTGCCACTATGCAGACTCACCAACTTACACAAGTTGGTGAAAAGGTCCATGCTTTAGAAAACTGTAGATTAAGGTCTTGAGTCTGTAACTTTCTACTTTATGTACTTTTATCTTTTTTGTAATACATTTGGATGTGAGTTATGGCATGTCATAGTCACTAGTCAAAAGGCAATCTGCCTTTTGACTTTACATTGATCTTGTTGTCTAGATTAGTGTTTCCAGCTGACCTTCAAAGTATGGCCGGCTGTAGGATGTAGTATAAAGTATCTCAAGTCCTTGTATCTTATTGAGTATGCTTTATAACACTTGTAAAAGAACTTGAGAGCAATATACTTTATCCTTGAAAACCATTCCTTGTTGTTCTTGGTTCTGTCTTATCTTGTTTTGCTTGTGTTTCTTAGTATCACTCTAAAGATACCAGTTCCTAATTTGATCTGTTAAGTGTTCTAAGTCTCTCCTCATTGTGAAACTGATTGCATTGAACTTCTTCACGGGTCCTGCAATTGGTATCAGAGCTTTCCAAGCTCTTGATTATAAGATCTCACCATCTTAGATCTCTCAGTTTTCACAAAACACTATAAACTCAAGTGGCAGCTCTCACAAAGGCTGATATGAAAACTAGCATCATGAAAAAGTCCCCATTGATCACTCCTAAATACTTTGATACTTGGTGTCAAAGAATGGAAGGCTTCATCAAGTCATAAGACTCCAAGATGTGGGAATCTGTTGTCTCTAGACCTTGCATTCCATGCACCTCTTCTGCTGCTGCTGGAGGTGGCATGATACCAAAAGAGGTAGCTGACTATTCTGAAGAAGATAGAAAGAAGATTGATATCGACCAGAAAGCCATGACTGCCCTCTAAACTGCTCTTCCAAACTCCATTTACAGGGGCTTCAAGAAGTGTAAAACTGCTAAGCAGTTATGGGATGCACTGAAGCTCATGTATTAGGGGTCCTCTGAAGCAAAAGAAAACAAAAAAGGACCTATTAAAGCAGCAGTTTGAGAATTTCACCTACAAAACAGGTGAAACCATGACTCAACAATGCTTCAGGTATGTTGAGATTGTGGACACTCTAATGGATGTTGGAGTAACTCTTGAAAACAAGGACATTGTAAGGAAGTTCATGTCCTCTCTTCCTAGACAGTGGACCCATTACAATATTGTTATCAAAAGGACTGAGAACCTCAAGACTCTTACTCTCACTGAGTTGTATGGTATTCTCAATGGCTACCAGATGGAGATAAACATGCAAAATCCATCTGGTAACTCCAGCAATCAATAGAGTTCAGCTCTTCATGTAGTTGAAAGGGATGGCAGAGAACCACAGCATCATCTCATCTGCTTCCCTGACAACTCACAAAAGGGTCCTTTCATCACCTTCCCTGAGACACCAAGGGAGAGCTACATCCAAGGAAGTCCATTCCAAGAGACAAGCTCTTCTCATGCTTTTGTGTCTACTAATGAGAGTTCAGGCAACTTTCTCTTCACCCTTGAAGACCTGGACTGTATCCATCTAGATGATCTAGAGTACATGGAGATAGTCCAGTAGATGGCTCTTCTCACTCACAGAGCCAATAAGTTCTACAAGAGAACAGGGACGAAGTTTTCTAGCAATGCAGCTAGCGAAAAGTTTGGACTGGACAAAAGCAAAGTGAAGTCAATTGTAACCAAATGGGACACTTTGCTAGAGAATGCAAGGCACCTGGAACTAATGGTGGCCAAGCACAAACCAGACCAAACTACACTAAAGGAGCCACCTAGAATGAGAAGCCAAAGCAGCAAGCTGCAGTTGCTGTTGAAGAAGGAGACTTTGACTCGAGCTTTTAGGTTGAAAATGCATCTCCAAACCAAGCACTGATGGCAGATCATGATGAAGCCAAGGTATTGGAACATCTTTGTGCTCCTGAATTTATTGCTAAAGTTAATAGATATAGTTCCTATAACTTACATATGAGATCTAATCTTGAGTCTTTAAATATCTTAAAATCTGATTTTAAAAGAGCTGAAAATGGGTATAAGCTAAAAATGGAAGATTTAGAGAAAACCATTTCCACTCTTAAACATGAAAACACAAACTACAGGACTTAGATCAAAGATCTCATCACTAAGTTAACTGAATGTGAGGCTGAGCTTGTGATCAGCAAAGCCCAGGCAGAAAAATGTGTTATTGAAGAAAAGACCTTCAAGAACATGATATCCTCATCCTTGCATGCCAAAGTTTGTTATCAGAATAAACAGGGACTGGGATCTACTGAGATAGCTCCTCCATATTCTTTACTATCTGTAAGATCTCCAAGGTGTGGAACTTGTGAAGATGATCTTCCCCTCATAGACCCCATGAGTGAAGAGGATGAAGAGGAGATAGTGAAGGATGGATCTGAGAAGAGTGAAGAAGATCATCCTAAAAAAGGTCACTATTCTCCTGAGGAGAGAAATGCAGTTGGGATGACCAAGTCCAAGAGAAAGAACTTGATCAGAAGAGCAAGAGAAAGTCCAAGAAAGCTCAAGAGACCAAGGCCACTTTCAACTCTAAGCAGAAACAAGTGTTCAACTCTGCGGGATTTGAAGTGATGAAGGCTGAAGACTCAACTATGAATTCTAGTACCAGGGATTCTAGTTCTTGTCAAACTCATCCTAGCAACAAGAAGAAGGCTGATCAGTTGTGTACCACTGCTACACAGCCTGAACCATCCATATCCAACAGCAAGTCACACCCTAAAAGGCTTGCTACTTCATCTATGACCCTAAAAGGCTTGCTACTTCATCTATGAAGATGAAGATGGAAATGGAAAGTGATCAAAATCAGTCTTGCTCTAAAAGGAAGACTTCCAAAAGAATGAGGATGGATTGTATCATGTGTGGCAGTACTTCTCATCTGGCAAAGGATTACATTTACAATCCTAAGAGCACTGTCCACATGATCAAGAAGAAAACTTCTAAGAAGATCAAGAAGAAGCCAGCTTCTGAAAGAAAATCTTTTCCTTTAGGAAGTTCCAAAATGAAAAAGAAGACAAGTGAAAACTTGCCTTGACAGGCCAACAGGAATGTATGGATCATTGACAGTGGTTGTTCCAGGCATATGACAGGCAATGGCTCTCTACTCCAAAATTTTGAGAAAATTGATGGAGGGCCTGTTGCTTTTGGAGGAGATGCAGGAGGTTACATTACTGGAAGGGGCATGGTCACAAATGGTAAGCTCAGCATTGAGAAGGTAAATTTTGTCAAGGAGCTTGGATACAATCTACTGAGTGTATCCTAATTTTGTGATCAAAGACACAACATGCTCTTTACTGAGCATGAGTGCATTGTTCTCAAGCCCGGGGTGGTCATTCCTTAGGAGCACATACTGCTTAGAGCCCCCAGGAAAAAAAACATGTACAAGATAGATTTGCAAAAAACTTCCCCTACAGGAGAAGTATCTTGCTTTCTGTCTAAAGCAAATAGTGATGAGTCTTTTCTCTGGCATAAAAGAATGTGCCATGTAAACTTTAAACATGTATAAATTAATTAAGAATGATTTGGTAACTGGAATTGCAAAGAAATAGTTTACAAGTGATGATCATTGTGTTGCATGCCTGAAAGGGAAGCAGCACAAGGTATCTCACAAGCCAAAGGAAAGAAATTCCATCACTACTCCCCTACACTTGTTACACATGGATCTTTTTGGCCCCACCGGTGTAATGAGTCTAAGAAGGACCTCATACTGTTTAGTGATCATAGATGATTTTACTAGATTTACTTGGGTCTTTTTCCTTAGAACTAAGGATGAGACTCCTGAAATCTTGAAGAATTTCATTCTAAAAATTGAGAATCAATCTTGATCACAAGGTCAAGATCATAAGATGTGATTAAGGAACTGAATTTAAGAACCAAATCCTTGATACATTTTGTGATGAAAAGGGTATTACAAGAAAATATAGTGCTGCCAGGACTCCTCAGCAAAATGGTGTTGCTGAGAGTAGAAACAGGACACTAATTGAAGCTGCAAGAACCATGTTGTCTGACTCTAAACTGCCTGTCACCTTCTGGGCAGAAGCAATGAACACTGCTTGCTATGTGCAGAACAGAATTTTAGTAGTTAAGACTTATGGTAAGACTCCTTATGAACTGTGGCGCAAAAGGAGACCTTTCATTGGTTTCCTCAGATCATTTGGATGTCCGTGCACAATCTTGATCACTAGAGATCAGATAGCCAAATTTGATGAGAAATCAGATGATGGATACTTTATTGGATACTCTTCTCAAGCTAAGGCTTATAGATATACAATCTTAGAACTAGAGTAGTTGAGGAGTCAGCCAATGTGACTTTCAATGAACACACTCCTTGTGTGAGAGGTTCTGGTCCAGATTGGCTGTTTGATCTTGATTTAGTTACCAACTGTTTTAACAAGTCTTGTGAAAATGTTTTAGGATCTACAGGTAGCTTATCAACAAAAGATCCTGACCCAAGATTTGAGCTGAGAAGACCTTCAAATCAAACTACTTCAGCTCCAGTGGTAACAAATTCTACAGATGGAGCCTCTATCAGCACAACCATGACAAATCCAGCTGATACATCTGAAATGCCTTCAAATTCCAGCTCAGAGGCACAAAACTTAAAAGAAGGAGCTTGAAATGTAGAAGGAAGTGGTAGGGGTGACAGTGATCAAGAATTTCTTGATGTTGACAATCACTCTATGGATGACAACATCAATGATGTCACATACTCATTAGATCAAGTCTCTCTTGATAAGTGTGCTGATGTGGTGGGAGAATCATCACTGCCTGATCAAAATTTTTCAAATTTAGATCTCTCAAATCAACTTACTGTGATCCCTCAACTTAGGATCCATAAGTCTCATCCCACCATAAACATCATTGGAGATGTTGAAAAGGGGGTAAGAACAAGAAGACAAACCCATGAAAAAAATGTTTGTCTCTACTCTTGTTTCCTATCCTAAGTAGAGCCAAAGAAAGTTGAGGAAGCTTTAAAGGATGGAAGTTGGGTTGAAGCTATGCAGGAGGAGTTGCTTCAATTCAAAAGGCAAAAGGTCTGGAACCTATGTCCTCTACCTTCAGGAAAGACTACCATAAGAACCAAATGGGTGTTTAGAAACAAGAAGGATGATAGAGGACTTGTCATCAAAAACAAGGCAGGACTAGTTGTTCAAGGGTATACTTAAGAGGAAGGGATTGATTACCCTGATGACTTTGCTCCAGTAGCTGGACTTGAAGCTGTTAGGATATTCCTAGCTTTTACTGCATCCCAGAATTTCAAGATCTACCAACTTGATGTCAAGTGTGCTTTCTTATACGGAGTGATTGATGAAGAGGTGTATGTCAAACAACCACCTGGCTTTGCAGATCCAGATCATCCTGATTATGTCTACAAGCTTGATAAAGCTCTTTATGGGCTGCACCAAGCTCTAAGAAAGTGGTATGAGACTCTATCTCAATACCTATGTCAACATGGATACAGAAGGGGTACTATAGATGGAACTCTCTTCATCAAAGTAACAGGAAATGACTTAATGTTAGTTCAAGTTTATGTAGATGACATTATCTTTGGGTCAACTAATCTAAAGCTCTGCAAGGACTTTGAGAAGCTGATGAAGAATAGATTTGAAATAAGTGCCATAGGAGAACTCAATTTCTTTATAGGAATTCAAGTGAAGCAGGTTGACAATGGCATCTTCATAAGTCAGTCAAAGTATGTTCAGGACATACTCACAAGATTCAGCATGACTGACTGTAAGGTTGCAAAGACACCCATAGCAAGAAACCACTCCCTTGGACCTGATCTTAAGGGGGAGTGTGTGGATGAGCATCTCTACAGGGCTATGATAGGTTATCTTATGTACCTCACAGCGAGTACGCCTGATATCATGTTTGTCACATGCATTTATGCCAGATATCAAGCCAACACAGGATGTCACACCTGGTTGTTGTCAAGAGAATTCTAAGATACTCAAAGGTGCTCCATCACTAGACCTTTGGTATCCAAAGAATTCTGACTTCAATCTGTATGCCTATACAGATAGTGATTATGGTGGCTGCAACATGACTGCAAAATTTACATCAGGGGGATGTCAATTTCTTGGTGGAAGGATAGTCTCATGGCAATGCAAGAAACAATCCTGTGTATCTGCTTCAACTGCTGAAGCTGAATACATTCTTGCTGCTAGCTGTTATGCTCAAGTGCTTTGAATTCAGAATCAGATGCTAGACTATGGATTCAACTTTAAAGAGACTCCCATCCACATAGATAATAATAGTGCTATCTCTATTACAGAGAATCCTATGCAGCACTCAAGGACAAAACACATCAACATCAGGTATCATTTAATTAGAGATAATTTTGAAAAAGGATTAATCAAACTAGTCAAAGTTCACACAAATGAACAATATGCTGATATGTTCACCAAAGTTTTTGATGAACAGAGATTTAAGTATCTCATATCAGCTATTGGGATGATCAACTTTGAGTAGCTTTTTCTTAAACTTAACTTTAATATTATTTCTAAAATCTGTGTGTCCTCAGTTGTCTATTTTATCACCTTCATAAGCCCTTAACTATCTTGGAAGAGGAGTCTTCTAGAAAATATTCCTTAGATTTTTTAAAATTTTGAACATATTTCTCTTCGAAAGATACAAAGTTGCCTTCGGAAGAAAATTATGTTTTTAATATCAAATAACTGCTTACAACAATTTACCTTCGGAAGAAATTTTAACAATATCTTCCGAAGCCAAATTTACTCATAAGTACTTATATGCTATTAAATAACAACTTTCTTCCGAAAGCACTTATGTCTCCGAAGTGAGAAACACTCTAAGTATTTTTCTTCCGAAGCAAAATTTTCAAAACTCTTAGAAATATCTTCAGAAGCCAAATTGGCTTCGGAAGCTTTTATCAAAACTTCCGAAGCCAAATTACCTTCGGAAGATTTTCGACTTCCAAGAAAACTACTTTTGGGCACTTTTTCAGAGGTGGGTCCGACATCCGGATTTCAAAGTTTACCTTTCGCATTAACTTTGTCTCAAATCTATTTCATATAAATACCCAACGGTTTCCCCCTCTTTCACTTTTCTCTCTTCATCTGCAACATCTTTGTAACCTAAATTCACCCACAAACCACCCTTGTTCTTATCTTCCTTCACGACGAAGCTTACTCAAATGGCCAACCAAAATCGCATAAATCAACCCGATTTCTCCATGCAACTTCACACGCAACACAATCAGGTTGCTCTGTTGAACTCTGAGAAAGATCCTGTTTTCTCAGAGATATGTCGTTTCCTTTCTTTGACAAACTACTTCACCTCCCTTACCATTGATCCTCCTCTCTATGAGGATTATCTTCTGGACTTCTGGCGGACCTGCCAAGAAGTCACCATGGATGGGTGCAGGGGAAGACAATCTTCATCACTCCGGCTATCATCAACACTCATCTTCAGCTGGATGATGTAGAAGGTGATTTGTTCTTTCCCAAATTTGCTGTAAACCAATCTTTTGAGCAGATGGGCTATGAGGGAGATTTCTCAGTCAGAACATTCAAGAAAGGGAAGGTCTCTTCCAAATGGAAGTACCTCCTCCATGTAGTCATACATAGCTTATCCAAAAAGCATGGAGGATGGGATCAGATTCCTGAAAATCTCTCCTTCATAGTTCATGGACTGGTTCAGGGGGTCAAGTTCAGGTATTCACACTTTCTCTACCTAAATCTGCTTGCTAACTTGGACTCTCTAGAATGCTACATGTTCCCTAGATATGTTCAGCACATTCTCAACTGTGAACTGGGCTCACAGTTGAGGGGAACAGGTAGAATTCTTAAACTGGTACAGATGAAGCCCAGCATCATTAAAATCATGAGAAAACAAACTGTGGGATTCTTTGGGGTAGAAACAGCCCTTGTCCCCAAAATGTTAGAGCTCATTGCTTAAGGTGACAACCTAACAGCACCAGCTAGTGTTGAACCCACACCTGCTGTCTCCCAACCACCATCTCAACCTACAATAACCATCACCTACTCAAGAAAACACAAACGAACCCCTACTCAAGCTATTCAGTCTGAGTAGGCCCCTATATCACCACCCATGCAAGAGGAAGTGGACACTAGAGCTCCCACTTACCTTCAGGAGCAAACCATTCCCATCTCTCATATGATCAGTGCTGAGGTTCCTCATGCTCAGCCTGATGAGCTCATCACCCAAACAGAATTAAGCCTTCACTCAGAGTCTCAAAACTCTAGTGAACAACCTTCAGGGGACAGTTACCATCCCCAGCCTCTTGATCTCAACCAACCAATCCCCAACCTTGAATTCTATGATGATGAAGACATGGGATTCAGTGAGTACCATGAGTCTCTCTTCTCCACCCTTGCTCAAGGAGAGATGAGTGCTCCTGCCACTCCCATGTCTAGCCCACATCATCCACCCCATACTAAGGTGGATCTCCCTAAACAAGTTTAAGGAAGTCCATATGGAAGAGACTCTCACTATTGCTAGTGATTACATCATTAAGACCTCAACCATGGCAACTCAGCCCATTGACACTTCACCTGAAGTTGTCAGTGAGCAGAGGAAATCTAGTAGCCAAGAATACTATGCTGATGATGAAGAAGAGGACATCAGTCCAATTCTCTCTTCCCCCCATGATTCTTAATCTGAAGATGAGGGGAGTCTGAAACTAAAGATGCACCAACTTGAAAAACTATGCACCTCTTTAGTCTCAAAGGTTAGTCACTTGGAATCTTAAGTGACTACCTTGCAGCAGAGGGTCAATGACCAGCAACTTGAGATCACCGATCTCAAGGGCAAGTTAGCTGAGAGACCAACAAGACAAACTCAACCAGGTCCACAAGAGCCTGTGGAAGTAATGGACTTGACCTCCAGCTCACCTATGCAAGTGGGTGATGCTACTAAAAAGAGGGAGAAAGTCTCCACAACCACAGAACCTGGGAGTTCTGTCATGAGTATGGACAATGAGGACTCACCACCCTCACTTGCAGTTGTCCAGACTCAATAACTTCCTCAGGCTCACACTGATGTGAAGGCCATAATTCAACAGTTATTTGAGAAAGGAATTCCAATGGCCATGTCTGCCCCATACTACCCAACTGAAAATCCAATAATGGGATGGTGGTATGACAGCTCAAGAATGGTAGTGGTGCTATCAAGGTCTCAGGGGCAGCAGGAGCTCTTCAACTTTCAGACCCTGAGTTTCCATGATGGTATGAACTTAGTTAACCTGCCCCTTGTCAACCCAAGCCAAAACAGACAGGCTGACAGGTTAACTGAGGTGATTCGAGAATGTGTGCTGAAGGAATTCAGACAAAGAGCTCAATTATATAGATAGAGGCTAGCATGAAAAACTGTTGGTCAACTGGATACTGAGGCAGACCCTAAGATTAGCTTCGAAGGAGAAAGCTCAGTTGAAGGACCAGTAGTAGAACCTGTGAACCTTGAGACAGGCTCACCATCAGCACCTAGTACCCTCAATGACACACCTACAGGTGAAGGTGTATCACAACCTCTCTCTGGCCAGAGCTCAAGCTCATCACAACCATCAGAAGGCCAAAGCTCTCTCCACCCTGAGTCATACAGGCCAACAATTAACAAAAGGAAAAGGAAAATGACTCCTGAGGAGATTGAGGAGGAGAAGAGAGAGAGGAAGAGTAAGGCCAGGGGAGAGAAATCTGGAGAAGTTCCAAGCTTTATGCAAGCTGCAATTAGGGCTGCTCATAGGCCTGACACTCAGAATGATGAGTTGAGAGCAGCCAGATTGAACTATCTGGGACTGAGAAATTACAACATAGATGAAATTATCTCTCTCCCCTTGGCAGAATTAGATGAACTGGCACACAGAGAGCTGTATAAAAAGAGGAAAGAGGCTGAGGTTGCAAAACTATTCCTCAAAATTAAAGAAGAAAAAAGAAGAAAGATACAACAAAAAGCTCATGTCCTCTCTCCAGTTCAAAAAATTCCTGAGAGAGAGTCTGTGGTAGTTGAAGAGTAACAAACTCAGATAGGCAGAGAACAAGAAAGACAGAAGATGATAGCCTATCTGAATGCCATAGGTCTTTATCAGGCACCAGCTTTCAACCCTTTCTCATATGAATATATTGAGTTTGAGTACCTCAAACAGCTTGATGAAAAAGCTCAAACTCAAAGAAAAGCTGTCAAGAGGAAGATGAGAGAGGAGGCTGCTAAAACAAGAGCCACCATCAGAGCACAAGAAAAGAAGTCTGCTGATAGACTAAAGATGGTGAGCTTTTTGAAGTTGTATGGGTTCTCCGGAAGGAGACTTGGTCCTATGTCTCTATTCACAATGGATGAGCACATCAGAAGGATTAAGCAGAAGATAAGGGAAGGTCAGCTTGTTGACTTTCATTCTCCACCAAGTCAAGCTGTACCTGAAGTTGAGGTGAAGGTTTAGCCAGAAAACACAACACAACCTGATCCTGAAGCTACATCAAAGCCAACTTCGTCTTCTGACCCACAGTAGGGTTTTGAACCCCCTTCTTCTGAACAAATGGGGGATAAGGACCTAACTGAGGAGAATAAAGAAAGCACAACTGGCACTACAGGCCATTCTCCTTAGTTGAAATACAGAAAGAGGAAAAGGATGGCCATCAGAAGGGACAAAAGGAAGAAGAAGAAGAAGTCCAAGGCATCCACCTCAGTACCTCAGGATGAATCAGAGCATCCTGAGGAAGTGCAAAAAAAGGCTGCTTAATCAAATCCAATTCATGTAGAACCTAATGCATCAGGAAGACCCATCCTGTCCTGGACATTTGCTGCAAATTCAGACAAATGGTATGTTATCATAGATCAAGGAGGTCAAGATGTCTATCTCTGGCAGGACATGCTTGATCTATCTCTGTATGATCTCTTTGATATGAGAAGATATTATGAAAGTCTGAAGGATCCAGATCAATTGATAAAGAAAAGAATGCTTCTGATCCTAATGAGGACTGTCAACTACTGAAGAACTTCTCTATTTTGGTAGCATCAGCCTAGGGGGAGTTTGTAAGGATTAAAGAAGAGGTTGATGCACTCAAAACACTCAAGCTGCTTCCTGCATGCATGCACTTAGTGCATTGTGAAGGTTACTTCGGAAGTTTTACACACTGCAAAGAAATTACACTAAGTGTAAAATCTTCCTAAGCCAAAGATGAAGTCTTCCGAAGCTTAGAAGACAAAGTCTTCCGAAGCTTAGAAGACAAAGTCTTCCGAAGCCATGAAGATAAAAGACTGATTTCTTCTGAAGACAGAGAAGACATGCTTTATTTGATCAACTTTTCCAAAAAGCTGACCAACTTTTCGCTGCCACTCTGCAGACTCACCAACTTACACAAGTTGGTGAAAAGGTCCATGCTTTAGAAAACTATAGATTAAGGTCTTGAGTCCATAACTTTCTACTTTATGTACTTTTATCTTTTTTGTAATATATTTGGATGTGAGCTATGGCATGTCATAGTCACTAGTCAAAAGGCAATCTGCCTTTTGACTTTACATTGATCTTGTTGTCTAGATTAGTGTTTCCAGCTAGCCTTCAAAGTATGACCGGATGTGGGATGTAGTATAAAGTATCTCAAGTCCTTGTATCTTATTAAGTATGCTTTGCAACACTTGTAAAAGAACTTGAGAGCAATATACTTTATCCTTGAAAACCATTACTTGTTGTTCTTGGTTCTGTCATATCTTGCTTTGTTTGTGTTTCTTAGTATCACTCTAAACGTACCAGTTCCTATTTGATCTGTTAAGTGTTCTAAGTCACTCCTCATTGTGAAACTGATTGCATTGAACTCCTTCACCGGTCCTGCACTCGGCCATGACTAGGAGGGTATGGGGTCGGGGTTTGATTTTGTGTAATATTAAGTTTAGTAATGCTTCAAAACTAACCCTCCTTGATTTACATTTTGTAAAAACTAATTTTTTACATTTTAAATACTTTTAGTCACATATTACCTGAATTATTGTTAATCAACAACAATTATATAATCCATTTAATAAACACCTCACAAAAAATTAAATTTTTTACATTTTAAACCATTACTAGTACTTCTATTCCCTTCTGATAACAACAAAAAAGAAAAGAAAATACTTGAGAACTCACATAAAGCATGTTTAAGTTGCCAATACAAAAGGAGAACGTAAAAGAAAAGTCAAAAACGAACTTTTAGGCTAAAGTGTGCTAACATGTTGGTATGTTTAAGTGTTCAGTCTAAAGTTTAACACTTCAACAAACTCTTTAAGCATACAAAAATGATTACTAAAACATTTTTATGTATAAACTACACATCATGTTATAAACCTCAATACCAAGTAATCTGACATGCAATTCCTAAAACAAAGCACTGTATTTACTCTAAGGCCACGTTAACCCTAATCGGTCATCAACACTTAACTGTTAACGAGCAACACATTTAAGATCCAAAACATGACGCAACTTGTAAAACCATTTTGAAAGCGTTTACAAAATACTCTCAAGTGTATCCGCCAACACATCAAATCTTTACGCAATTGACAAACCATGCCTGCACATTTTAAAACAACTTTATGTGCCAAAACCATTTCCTCTCTCTGTTTTATTTACACTATCTCTAAAAAGTTGAAATGGTATTCAAAACCACACACTACTATACAAAAAAAACCAATTTGAACGCGTACTCTTGCAATACCTATGTTTAAGATAAATGTATTAATTTAGTAATAAACATTTTAACAAATAATAGTTTAATGCCTAAACCTTTACAACATGTATATCCCAGCTCAAAATATAATTAAACAGGACAAGTCATAGAACTCATATTAGCATGCGCTACTCAATACCTACTCTAAATACGAATCTTAATCGAATCAAACTAACGTGTTTAAGATATCCTATAATCAAGACATCCTAACTCTATTACAATTCAATATATCTAGAAAATATATCTAGAATATGCCAACCCTAGTATTCATGTTCTCGGTCTTGTTCTTTCGATTAGTCAACAGCAACATGATCAGGCACTTACTATCAAATTCTGTTCATACATAGCCATGATCCTACCCTGGGCATATAAACGTATCGTTAGGGTATCTAAATTATCCCTTTACCAAGTATTAAAAAAACACTCAAGTGTTTAACATATAAATTCCATGGTACCTATCTCATACCCTTTTAGGCATCCAACCTTCACCCTATTAGTATCCTTTTGATATGAACTAAAATATACATGTTTAATATAGATATTCTACTACACTTAAATAGTATTTGGGTTACCTTTTATTATATATTACTTCATGAAAAGTTCACATTTGTATTTTGATGATTTTAAGAGACGATAAGTTAAAACAATGAATTTAACTAGATCTGAAACTGATGGGTAAATAAAACCTAAACCAAAGTATGAAAGAATTGTAAAAACAAAGCCAAACATAGACTAAGTTAATCGATTAATGTGGCAAATTTTTAATTGGTTCGTGTTCAAGTTATGTATTAAACTTAAAATATAAAGTCTTTATTTCAAACAATTTCAAGGTCCACGTGTATGATTTCTTTTACTTGACGGTTGAATTAGTTTGTGGATCTACTAGTTGTGTTCAAAACAAGTTTACTATAGTTGTTAACCAATTAAATTTATTGTTTGTAGTTTTCACTTTATGATTTGTTAATTGAATAAATTGTTTAATTTAAATACAGAAACATCAAACGTGAGAATTGAGATCACAAGCAATTGGGCTTAAAAGCCCAACATCACCACATATTTCGTACGGGAATTAAAAAACCTAATCTATGATGAAAAAAAAGAAGCAACGGCACAGGACACACGATGGGAAAAGAAGAACAAAAATTCTACTATTCATTATTTGAATTCAATTTGGAGCTTTTGAGTAACTTTAGAGAGCAATATAAAAGCAAAAAGCAAGATCGGGGAGAAAGGATTGAAGCATTCAAGCATTGAAAATCATTTGGTTTCGTCTCGTTTCAATTATTTTTCTTTGTTTCATTGATTCTCTCGTTTATGTTTCTAAACTTTAAATGTTTACTATTGTTCTGAATGTTTTTGATTGTTATGAGTAGCTAACCTTTTAATACTACCTAGGTTCGGTTGAAAACTAATATGTTTGATTAAATATTCGGTTTTGATTTCGTATATTTGTTTATTAATCTTAGAACTTGGTTATTTTCAAATTAAATATGGATATGTGTATTGTTTTATGCTTAAAAATTATTGCCATGCTCGTGTAAGTTTGATCTTGATTGATTGCGTGACATCTAGATTAGATTTTCATGTTAAAATTAATTACTTTGTGTTTTTAATTTTAGACTTTGACTAGAGATAATCTTAGGAGTTTTGGTTGTGTTTTGATAGTATTTTCAGTGTGCTATATTATCTAAAACCTAGGGGTGATAGATATTGCTTAAAACCTCCTACTCATTGTTTGTTAGGTTTAGATTTCGCGAGAGCGTGTTTTGCCTTTCATTTGTGGTGTTAGCGTGTTAAGATATTTAATTAGATTTAATTAGGTTGTCCTTTATCTTAGGGTTAGAAAATATAATCTTAAGGATATTATGGTAGAAAAGCTAGGGGTGATCTTTTATTAGACACTTTAATTAACCTATATTGTGCTTCACACGTGTCTTTGGTTTTTTTAAGTAGTAGTAACATACCTAGTTAACCTTAGTTTCGTATTTTTTGAGATAGTTATACGAGTCATTGCCTTTGTGACATTACATGTTAGTTGGATTCCTACCTAGGTAGTTATTTCTCATATTTGATCATTTCCAAGTTTGAATTCTTATTTATTATTTTCTTTTGTCGTTTTAATTTAATTAATTTTAGTTAAATTATTTTTTTAAATAATTTCTTAAAATAATCTAATTAATTAGGTTAGAAGTCGATAGAGGTTTAGTAACGAAAGCAGCCAAATGCGTCTTTAGGATTCAATATCCGGATTTACCTAAACTCTACTATATCACGACCGGTACACTTGCCGTTTCTGTGAAGTTTAGTTGGGAATTCCCATTTTAAAACTAATTTGTGAAAATCGTTTTTTTATAATAAATTAATATATATATTTTCACACATCACCCTTCCATATATATATATATATATATATATATATATATATATATATATATATATATATATATATATATATATATATATATATATATATATATATATATATATATATATATATATATATCCCTAACTAGTATGAAAATAAACTTAAATTAATACGGTAAACCTTCCTAACACTAGTACGCTATGGCATTTCCTTGCAAGCACCACCACACCACCTCCCAGTCCCCTCTTGCACACACACACACACTCATCTCTATCTCTTTTTTTTTTCTCTTCTCTCTCTGTCTCTTTCTCTCTCTATGTGTGTCTGTGTGTGCATGTGTGTGTGTAGAATTAGATCATGGGATATCGATGGTACTTATAGGGGTACTCTTATATTACTAAGTAAACCTGAAATATACTAATAGAGGTCCAACAGTTGATCAAAGAAGATTGAAGTAGAATATGCAAAACTAGAGAACTCAAGGTGCCCCTAGAGTACCTTGATTGGGTATTTCGTGTACAAATAACCATGCAACTTGGGTAGGCTTATCGGGTCGATGGTCAACCTCATAGACCAAAGTGTGAGTTTGCTTCAAACTAGTTGTTAAATGTAATATTACTATTATTAGGGGGAGTGGTGGGATTTAAAAAATTAATTATAATTAACCACATTCCCACTATCTTTTTTACACCAACAAACTTATACATCTTTTTTATAAACTTTGTACAATGAATACATCATGAATTATACAAGATTCATCTAGTTCAAATTCATCCATATCTACCGGTCTTGAATTTCTTTTCAAAGTGCAAGTTGTAGCGGCTGAAGTTGAAAATACGACACAATCATCAAGAACTTATGTTCACCATGATCGTGTAACAGCTAACGAAATCCTAATGAACAATTACTTTGTTTGAAGTCCTAATGCTATCTCACTGGTGCACATATTGGATCCCCCAACCAATAAAATTGTTGATGATAACGATGGGATAAGAATTGATTAAACTTTAATTAACCTTATTTAATAATGACCAACTAAATGTGTAATCAAATGTCACTAGTTACTCAATGATGATCATATGTCATATACATGTCCCCAACCACTTGGTTATTAGATTAAGTCATTAAGATGGTGTCACAAGTATTACAAGTCTTCAAATGATCTACATCAAAGACATGTTCAGCACCAAAGACATGGATGATCAAGACTTATTACAACATAAATATGTTGTAGATTCATGAGAGATTTAAAATCCAACATAAACCAACCTTAATTTTTTTAATAACCTAGGGTTTATTTTACCAAAATTATATAAGCTTTTAAAATAAAACACTTTTTAAATAGCTTTTAAATTCAAATATGTGGATGCATCCTGCCATTAATGAAAAGTCTTTCACAAAGCTTTCTTAAAGACACAACTACACTAAAAATGGAGTTTAGAAGTGACAAAAGTAGAAAGGTAAAAGTGATCCACCCAAGAGCCCAATGGAAAATCAAGTGAATCAATATAGTCCACGTCTAACTTGTTTTCTTGGTGAAAATATTCAAAAAGTGAAAAACAAATATGGACAAGACTTCACATAACTTTTAAAATTTAATTAAAAATGTGTGTGTGAGATAGTCATCCATGGTCGCTCGAAGCATTTTTCGGATCGACCGTCAGAGTAGCAAAAACTCTCCACTTAACTTAAGTCTTGTCATATAAAAGGAACTCCCGTGCAACCTTTATGTTCACCTATTTTGCTCTAACTAATACATACATATATTCTAATCTCATCTCTCTTTATTTCTTCATATATCTAACATCATTTAAAAGAGTGATCAAAGATCAAGCAAATAGAAAAAAAAAGAAAAAAAATGTGCTAAAATTATTCTTAATTATTCTTGTAATATTATGAGGCGTTCACTATTGTTATTTCTAGTAATTTGAGAGAACACTGTCTTTAAATTGCATCAGCTTTTTTATAAGTGCTTACACACTTTTATATAGTGTTTGTGATTTTATGAGAGCTAGTCACTATTTTAACATAGTGAAAATTGTAAAGACCACTATCTTGAAAAGTGTATAGACAACTATACATAGATTTTTTCTATTTCTTTCATTTACTCTCTTTACTTATTGCAAATTTGTTTCTTAACTTACAAAATGAGTTTAACAAAGCAAAAGTTTGCTCATAATAAAAAAATCTTAGACGACTATCCACACTCCCCTAGTTAGTACACGTAATATAGTTCTTGAGTTACGAGATCAAAATACGCATTATTGACTTTGATATGATCTTGCGCAATACATTGTTAGTATATCAAATTTTAACATCTTGGATGTGTAAAAAATTCAAATATATATGTATTATTTCATAGGGCCAATCATGTAATTAACTCATTATATGTATTAATGTAATTGAAATTATATTTTTTGTTTTTTAACAGTGATGAAAATAATATCAGTTTAGTGCTCAAAGGGTGCCATGTAATTTTTCAATGGCACAGTTTGGTGTTTTGATGGGTTTATATACAGTTCATAAAACCCATCAATCTGATTTTTTGAATGGTTTTACACAATTTCTTGAAGATTATAATGATACAATGTTTTGGCAAGAAATTAGTGAGGGTCAATATGTACCTAATAATAAAATGAAAGCTACATGAATTAACGATCCATTGTATACATATCTTAATCGTGTTATTGGTCATACTATAGCTAGACATAGGATGACCAGTGGTGGGGTGACTAAGAAGGATTTGTTCTTTTTATTTTGTTTGATTAACAGGAGGTCGTACAACCTGGCATATATGCTTGCTGATTAATTACTAGTTGCATGGGAATAACGAAGAGCAGATGATGGAAATGAAGATGCCCACATGGATTATAACCTGGCCCCACCTCAAATGCTTTTATGGATCGATCGGGTCACCCGAAACCATGATTTGCCCCATGCATTGAAACCCAACTTTCATGTGGGTGCATAAAGACCCATGTTCTCCACGTACAACTTTCTGCCATAATTTTATGTTTTTTCTACAACTTATTTATGTTTCTTGCAATTTTTATTAATTTAGTAGACATCATGGATAGGTGGTTATTTTATTGTGAAAACCGCTCGTCGTTTTTTTTGTTTCTATGTATTGTGGATTCAAGTGAAGAAATGGCAGACAACTTTGATATTCTAATTTGAGTCTCATGTTCATTCACATGTTATTTTCCATTGCCAGTCCTTTCGGTGGCAAGATTGGACGGTGACCTTTGGATCCATTTCTTGATCTAGTGGTGTGTCTGTAGCTAGTTCAATTGATGGTATTGTGCTGCATTTGAGATTGTTTGGTGTTGTCTGTATAACAATCCCAATTGTAGCCTTGATTTTCTTATTAATTTGGAGTAGTAGCTGAGATTAAAGGCCAGAATTACAACATCTGGTATCAGAGCCGAAGCTTGATTCGTGATTCAATAGTTTTTCTCTATGCCTTCATTTTCATACCATGGAGGCTGATCGAAGAAACTTGGAACAACAATCAGAATGTTGCAGGAACAAGTCTGTGAACTCTCCCTTACTGTGGAACAACACCGACACCATGAGCGGTCTCCCCATCGTTACCGCCCCGATGATGAAGATACTGACGGTCATTCGGATGTGGGAGATTACAATCCCTATGACCGTCATGACCCACGCAACCGCCATCACAGTGACATTAAGGTCGACATCCCGGAGTGATGGTCGATTAGACCCGGATGAATTTGTTGAGTGGCTTCGTACTGTGGAACGTGTCTTTGATTACAAACAGATAACTAAGGATAAGAAGGTGAAGATCGTTGCTTTAAAATTACAAAAGTATGCGTCAACATGGTGGGCAAATGTATGTTCACAGCGGGAACGACACAA